>JAWPEG010064502.1:4095534-4174563 GCA_035771395.1 Myotis vivesi | reverse complement strand
GGGGGGGGGGGGGGCGGTTTGGGGCCCACCCGTGGGAGGAATGGAAAGTAACGTCGATGAGTAAGGACATGGATGCTCCCACTGTTGCTCACGGGGATGGGAAATGGGAAGCAGACCTTGGTTGGGGGAGCTGGAACCTACATTCTGGGGACTGAGGGACCACAGCCCCCTGTCTGTGAGGGACAACAGTGACTGAAGTCCCCTGGGCGCTGGGGGCTGGGGGAAAGCGTGTGAGGAGACACATCAGCTCAGAGACGGTCATGAGGCAGGAAGGGGCCTGAGGGGACCCAGGGGTGCTGTCCAGAAAGGAGGGCGCCCGGCCAGTTGGGTGGGGCAGGCCAGCTACCCTGGGATTGTTCTTAATGCGAGGAGTGGGGCTCGCGCAGCCTGGGTCTCCCCGGGCATGGCTGCTCGGACTGTGCCTGCCTCAGACTGTGCTCGATGTATGTTCAAGGGAAGCTGAGCTGGAGTTTGAAGAACTTGGGGACACACGGGTCACAGTCCCCATGGTGACATGCAGGGTCCAGCGGCCATTTCTCTGCAGGATTAAGGCTGCGTTCTCTTTTCGGCCCAGCTGGGGCCCATTCACCTGTCCGGCCTTCCTTCCTCTCATGTTCTAGACCAGTGATGGCAAACCTATGACACGCGTGTCAGAGGTGACACGCAAACACATCGATTGTTTGCCTCCTGCACGAGGCCCGACCAGGGCCGGGGTGGGGGAGGAGCCTGCAACCAAGGTACGTGCCCTTGACCGGAATTGAACCCAGGACCCTTCGATCCATAGGCCGATGCTCTATCCACTGAGCCAAACCAGCCAGGGCCCCAACCTTGCTTTGTGACTTCCCTTCAGTCTATCCTTGTGTTGGATTAATATTCCGGAAGCCCCTGGATTTTGCCACTTCACAGGACAATGGCAAATTCCCAGACTCCTCCACGGCCCTGCTGTGACCCCCAGAGCCACCCTCCACCTGTGTCCTCTGCTCCGGCCAAGAGGGTGGCTCCCTGGCTCCCAAGGCGTCCGCACCCGCCCTCCCGAGAGCGTTGGCTAGAAACAACCTGCCCGCTCATCTCCCCTTCGAATGCCCACCCCCCATGCCCGTCCCGCATGCCGTGCCCCTCTGCTCCTCGGAGCTTAGGTCCCTGGCATCCCTCTATTCTGCGAACACGGAGGGAGCACCTGCGTGGGCCAGGGGAGGGCTGGACGCTGGGGGCAGGGGGGGCAGGGAGGAAGGCTCGGAGTCGCCCAAGGCTGCGCACGCTCTGGTGCCCAGGCAGGGGAGCCAGCACACATTTGCAGCCGAGTGTGCAAAGGTCACCGTGGAAGAGCAGGCACGGAGGAGCGGGCAAAGCTGGGTGAGAGTGAGGCGCCAAGACGCGAGGGGATAAACATAAAACCCTAAGGAAGCTTTCACTGAGCCCAACACCTGCCATCTGCAGGGGACAGTGGTGACCCGAGTGTGACCTGGGCATGCAGGCGGCTGCGGGCGCTGCCCTGTGGCATCGCGGCCGTTCACTGCGAGATGGGCTCTGGGTGCCCTTCTCGGCTGGGCCCGGGCTTCCAAGGACCAAGAGGGTTTCAGTCTCTGTCCCCCCGGGGGCCATGCTTTGGAAGTTGAAGGCTTTCTCGCTGGGCAGTGGCCTCACCAGACCCTCCTCTTAGGAAAGTGATGAGCTAACAGAGCTGGGGGCCAGGGCAGGTGGGTCGGTTCCAGCCACAAGCCAGGCCTTCTTGAGAGGCAGGTGTGGAGAGAGGGAGCCGGCCCGTCTGTCAGACACCCGGAGAGCCTGACGGTGTGGCTCAGGGGCTGAGCATCTCCCTATGATCTAGGAGATCACAGTTCAATTCCTGGTCGGGGCACGTGCCCGGGTTGTGGACTTGATCCCCAATGGGGAGCGTGCAGGAGGCAGCCAATCAACGATTCTCTATCAACACTGATGTTTCTATCCCTCTCCCTCTCCCTTCCTCTCTGAAATCAACTATATATACCCACTACACTAATAAAAGAGAAACATGGTAATTAGCATACAACCGCTACCCTTCCCATTGGCTAATCAGCATATCCTTATGCAAATTAACTGTCAGTCAAGATGGCGGCCGGCAGCCATGCACTGAAGAGAGGAGGGAGGCTTGCTTGCTCCAGTGATGGCAAACTCCAACGTTCCCTGCCTGACTTGCTGACCTCTCAGCTGTAACTTTAAGCAACTATGTACTATGTTGCAAATAAGAAGCTAAACAAAACCCCAGAAACTGGCTTTCAGTCAGCTGGGCTTCAGCCAGCCGGACCACAACATTGTATCTAATACAGAAGGTAAAGACCAGAAACCTGCTTTCAGCAGCGAGGCCTCAGAGCTAAAGCTGGCCCAGAATAGGAAAAAAAAAAAGAAAAAAAGAAGCAGTTGGGAGCTTCAGTCACCCGCCAGCCTGAAAACGGCCCTCAGCCCCTCACCTAGACGGGCCAGGCACCTCAGTAGGGACCCCCACCCTGATCCAGGACACCCTTTGGGGCAAACCAGCCGGCCCCCACCCATGCACCAGGCCTCTATCCTATATAGTAAAAGGGTAATATGCCTCCCGGCACCGGGATCAGCGTGACAGGGGGCAGTGCCCAAACCCCCTGATCGCCCTGCGGCTCTGTGAGTGACAGGGGGTGGGGCCACAACCTTCCTATCCGCCCTGATCTGTTCATGACAGGGGAAGGCGCCCCAACCCCCTGATCAGCCCTGCTCTGTGCCTGACAGGGGGGAAGCCCCCAACCCCCTGATCGCCCTGTGGCTCTATGTGTGATAGGGGGCGGGGCCACAACCTCCCTATCTGCCCTGCTCTGTTTGTGACAGGGGAAGGCGCCCCAACCCCCTGATCAGCCCTGCTCTGTGCCTGATAGGGGGGAGCTTCCCAATCCCCTGATCGCCCTGCGGCTCTGTGTGTGACAGGGTGTGGTGCCCAAACCCCCTCCCCGCACGGGCCCTGCTCTGTGTGTGACAGGATAGAGACATAACCTCTCCATCGGCCCTGCCCTGAGTGTGACAGTGGCGGCGCCTCAACCCCCTGATTGGCCCTGCTCTGTGGATGATAGAGGGTGGCGCCCCAACTCCCCTCCAAGGACCTTGCTCTGTGTGTGACAGGGTAGAGCCATAACCTCCCCATTGGCCCTGCCCTGAGTGTGACAGGGTGCAGCGCCCCAACCCCCTGATCCGCCCTGCTCTGTGAGTGACAGGGGGCGGTGCCCCAAGCCCCCTGATGGGCCCTGCTCTGTGACAGGGGGCAGCGCCCCAACCCCCTGATCGGCCCTGCTCTGTGAGTGACAGGGGGCAGCGCCCCAACCCCCTGATTGGTCCTGCTCTGTGAGTGACAGGGGGCAGTGCCCCAACCCCCTGATCGGCCCTGCTCTGTGCGTGACAGGGGGTGGTACCACACCTCCCCATCGACCCTGCCTTGAGTGTGACAGGGGGTGGTGCCCCAAACTCCCAATCGGCCCTACCCTGATCGTGACTGAGGATGGCATCGCAACCTCCCAATCCACCCTGCTCTGTGCATGACAGGGGGTGGCACCCCAACTCCCCAATCGGCCCTGCTCTAAGCCTGACCAGGGGCTGCACCTAGGGATTGGGCGTGACCTCTGCCACCCGGGAGCAGGCCTAAGCCAGTAGGTCATTATCTCCCGAGGGGTCCCAGACTGCGAGAGGGCACAGGCCGGGCTGGGGGACCCCCCTCTCTCCCCCGAGTGCACAAATTTTTGTGCACCGGGCCTCTAGTATATAATAAAAGCCTAATATGCTAAGAATCTTTCATTCAACCAATCAAAGCATAATATGCTAATGATATGCTAAGGTCGCTCAACCGCTCGCTATGATGTGCACAGACCACCAGGGGGCAGACGCTCTGACCAGTTGGTTAGCTTGCTGCTGGGGTCCAGCAAATCAGGACTGGGAAAGATGGGGCCAGACATGCCCTGGAGCCCTCCCATGGTCTCTCCCCAGTCACCGGCCCCAATGGACCCCGATTGGGACTGGGTGAGATTGCCCTGCTCAGCCCAGATCGCCGGCCAGGCAGAGAGTCCCCACCGGTGCACGAATATATCTATCTATCTATCTATCTATCTATCTATCTATCTGGCACTCGGAGAGAGGCAGTCCTGGGAGTCCTCTGACCTCAGTGTGCCTTCGGCTTCCTCACCGGCCCTGCCTGCTGTGAGCTGCTGTGGAGATAAGTCCGTGTGTGGACCGTCACCATCAGGGCACGCAGAGGTTCCCAGGACAGCAGGAGCCTGTGTGTGAAGAGGTAGCCTTTCCCAGTTTGATGGCCTCTCTCTGTGCAGTGTGGCGCACGTGGCCCCGTGGAAAACCTCTCATTAATTTTTTCAGAGGCCTCGTTGGCCCGTGCGTACAGCAAAAATGGAGGGAAGGACTGAAGTTAGTTTTCCTTGGAAACAGCAGCTCACGGATGGAGCTGCTGCGCATTCTCTTGAGCGTAAGTTACATTGGTGCCCGGGATCGGGAGCACGGCCACGAGCGCAGGGCTGGGCCCAGGGCGCTGAACGCGCTCATGATGATGTCCACCGTTTCTTGGAGATTCCAAAGCAGGAATCTGCTGACTGGTCTGGTCTGGACGTCACAGTGGGCAGGTCTAGGCCGCAGAGCCACCTCGCCAGGGTTTAAATCCATCACAGCATTACCTTCCACCTCGTGGATCCCTAGTTTCCTAACTTTCTCAGAGTGGGGGTCACAGGAGATCTGGGAGCTGTGGCCGGGCCGGGCAGCAGCCAGCACTGGACCCCACAAGACAGCGGTGGGGTCAGCGGGAGGGGTGACGCCACCCTCTGCTGTGGCCAGGCCTGGAGAGAGGAAGCAGGCGCATTGCTGGCCCCTGAGTGGGCCGTGCGGTGACTCACGTGGAGGGAGCCGGCTCGCCGGGCTGTCTAGAAACAACCTCCGGAGGTGGGCTGTGGCTGCTGTCGGAAGCCAGGAGCTGGGCCCACGGCCTCTTCTGAACCCCTCTGAGTCTCCCTGAATCAGCCTGGCTCACTGGCCTGGGGAGGAAGAGAGAAGGGCAGCCCGGCCCGGAGTAGGGAGATGGGCAGGTAAGCCCCCAGCCTGTGGTGCAGCCTCCCAGAGCCCGGCAGCCCCTGATGGGCCAGGTGACCTCGGAGAGGCCGTGGTGGCTCCTCCTGAAACAATCCTCCGCAGCTCTGTCGGACACCCTTCCCTCCTTCCCAGGAAGTCGCCGGCCCGCTGGCAGCTCTGGCAGCTCTGGCCGTCAGGGACCTGAGCACTGGGCCCCTCTCCACTGGGGGGAAAGGAAACGGGGGGGGGGGGGCGGGGGGGCGGGGGGGGGCGGGTCCTGCACCCGAGACTAGTAACACACCCATGGTCTCAAAGGGCCGCGTGGGGAGGCTTGAAACCACAGGCACTCACTCTCCGAGCCCAGAGGCCAAAGTCCACAGTCAAGGTGGGCAGGGCGGCCCCTCCTGGCGGCCCTGAGGGCAGCTCCTTTCCCTGCCTCTCTTCCAGCTTCCGAGACTCCAGCAGCCCTTGCTGTCCTTTGGCTTGGAGAAGCACCCCTCCAATCTCTCCCCCGTGTCTCTGTGTGCCTCCCCTCTTCTACTAAGGACCCCAGTCATTGGATGTGGGGTCCACCTTAATCTAGCTTAATTACTTCTGCCAAGACCTTGTTCCCAAATAAGGGACCATCCTGAGGTTCCACGTGGGTGTGAATGGGGGGAGGGAGGGAGCAGAATTTAACCCGTAAGAACACTCAATCTCACTTTCTCTTCGTGACACCTGGATCCTCATTGTACAGGCAAGACGCCAGGAGCTGAGAGAAGTTAACTAGCCTCGTGCCAATCCCCACAGCCAGGACCAGCGGAGCTGGGGTGAGAGCCGGCACCTGGCCCCAGCCCAGGGCAGCCGGCCATGTTGGTGTTGCCTTGAGAGTTCACAGAACCCCCTCTCCAGAGCCATCTGCTCCGGGTGAGATAGGCATAGGTAGTGTATCATCTGCCCATTTTACAGATGAGGAAACTGAGGCCAAAGGCCAGGGGTGGCGGAAGTGAGTCACGTGGCTGGCCAAGATCACGCGGTGAGTACGTAGCCTGGGAGGGACTCAAGGCCTGGCCTCCAGGGCTCTTGCCCTGCCATTGAACATTGCCTCTCGGTGTACGCTGGAGGGAAGAAGCCAGACAGAAAGGGGGTGATTCCAGCTTCATGAACAGTCCAGAACAGGCGAAGCTGGAGACAGAGGAGGCAGTGGGGAGGGAGGAATGGAGTGGCTGCGGAAGGCTGTGGGGTCTTGCCTGAGGAGACGGATGTGTCCTGGAGCGAGACAGCCCTGTGAATCCTCAACGCCGCCGGCCAACTCCCCCGCTTATGACTCGTAGCGCCATGAAGCGGCTTTAAAATATCTCAGCTGGGGGTGCCGCGGCCCCCGGGAGGTGGCTCGGGGGGAAGCAAGCGCTCACGCTCACCGGGCCCAGGGGATGCCAATCCGCCTGTCGGGGTGCAAGCAGCAGAGAGGCACCTGGAGCGCCTTCTCAGAGGTTCGCACCCCTCCGGTAAGGCACAACCTCTGAGAGCAGGCTGGTCCCAGGGCACCCCCGCTGGGCCTGAGTGATTGTGGGTGTCAAGACTGAGAGCTCAGCTGAGGGTGAGACATTCTAATGGGGCCCCTTTCACCGCAGCCAAAACCACAAACAAACCATTAACCGCTCAATCATGGCTCTTGCTAAACCACGACTTCCTTGCTTACCCCTGACCCCCACATCCTCCCGGGGGCGGGGGCGGCACGAGGCCAGAGCTGTGTGAGCCTCTGCAGCGGGCTCAGGGATTGAGTAACAGGAGATAGAGAAGCACACTGCTGGGGTGATGCATAGAGACGTCACCTCTCGAATCCAGAGGCTGCGCCAAGGGGCTTCGTGATTGGGCGGTAGCCACCGTTGCTCGCTAGTTCCCGTCGGGTCACCTGTGTTCAGTCTGCACCTCTGCCCAGGCCTCGCTGGCTCCAGCGGGGCAGACCCGGGAGCTGGGCCCATTTTCGGTTCTGAGTCCACCAGAGGCCCACCTGGGCTTCTCCCATCGCACCAGCTTGCTGGGGCCAAGGAGGGGCCGAAGTCGCGGGAGGCGAGAGGGAGGCCCTCCCTGCCCATTTCCACCTGCTCAGATCCCTGGGCGCAGCTCCCTCTGGGCTGCAGTCTCCCTTGAGAAAGGCTGTGGCTGGGAACAAAGTCCCTTGATGAGTGGGCACCCCGGGGCCCTTGTGGGCAACTTTCTCCAAGCCCAAGGCTGATGCCGAGGGGTGCAGCTGGTGGGAAGTGGGGGCACCGGGAGCGGATTGGAATCTCTGTCGGACTCTGTCCAGGCATTTGTGTCCAATGTGGCTGGAGGGTAGAGCATGAGCCAGGAAGCAGAGAGAGGGAAAGACACAGGCAGGGCTCTGCTCATGGCAGCTCTTGCAAACCACGTTATGGCTGTGGAACTCTATCTCAAGAGAGCATACGGAAGGGTTTCCTGTTAGAGGGTGCCATTGCCACCCTCACCATCATCTTCATCATCACATCACCATTATCACCACCACCATCATCAATATCACCATCATCATCAATATCATCATCACCATCACCATTGCTATCACCATCACCATAATTACCATCACCATCATCATCAATATCACCATCACCATCATCACTGTTATCACCATCATCATCACCATCACCACTACCACCATCATCATCAATATCACCATCACCATCATCATTGCTATCATCATCACCATCATCACTATCACCGTCACATCAATATCACCATCACCATCATCACTATAACCATCACATCAATATCACCATCATCACCATCTTCATCACCATCATGACAGCTCACACATGTTGAGTGCCAACTCTGTACCAGGCAGGGTGCCAAACACTTTCATACACTAATTCTGTTAGCAGTTCTTTGAGGCAGATGCCATTATTACATCCCCATTTTACAGATGTAAATGTAGACTCAGAAAGGATGAGTGAGATACCCAAGACCACACAGCAAATCAGAGCCAGAGCCAGACCAGAACTGGAATCCAGGTCTGCCTGGTCCCAAAGCCTTAGCTCCTGAACACAGCCTTTTTACAGTGAAAGCCGCTCTTCCGTAATATTTGCATTCTTCAAGGATGTTATTGGCTGAGTAGAGACTGAGAATTGGGAGGTGGGGGTGGCTAACATTGGAGGTGGGGAGACACATAGAGAAATGACTAGACATAGAAAAAGAAGATGTCTACAGAAACAGCACTGCCCCATCTACACATCCATCCCTCCACCCATGCCAGAACCCTGGGCTCTTCGGGGCAGGCCCCTCTCCTTCATCCCTTTCACCTAGTAGATCTCAGATTCCACCTGTTGCCCGAGGTGGAATCTGCACCGTGCAGATCATGCAGGTGCTCCGCAACAACGAGATGCAGAAGTTCAAGGAGATCCAGACGGAGCGGCGGGCCACGGTGCTGGTGCTGTTTGTGGATCTGCCGCTCCATGGAGATGGAGGTCCGCAGCGTGCCCACGGAGCTCTCCGTCGGGCTGGGCTGGGACGCGCAGCCTTCGCAGTGGCACAGGCGCCGGTACACCTCCCGGGATTTCTTGCGGAAGCGCTTGCCCACGATGGCGTACACCAGTGGGTTGAGGCAGCTGTTGCTGTAGGCCACGTAGGTGGAGATCTGCGTGAAGACATCCACCACGTGCTCGTCCCAGCAGCCGGAGAGGACGCCCAGGCGCAGCAGCGTGTCCAGGAAGGTGCTGATCTGGAAGGGCAGCCAACAGACCACGAAGAGCAGCAGCACGGCCAGCACCAGCACCGTGGCCCGCCGCTCCGTCTGGATCTCCTTGAACTTCTGCATCTCATTGTTGAGGAGGACCTGCATGATCTGCACGGTGCAGATTCCACCTCGGGCAACAGGTGGAATCTGAGATCTACTAGGTGAAAGGGATGAAGGAGAGGGGCCTGCCCCGAAGAGCCCAGGGTTCTGGCATGGGTAGAGGGATGGATGTGTAGATGGGGCAGTGCTGTTTCTGTAGACACAGAATGCAGTTTTCACTTAATGAATGAGTGAAAGAATGAATACATGAATATGAAGAGGTCCCCAAATGGAATAGATAATGAGTTCCCCATCACTGGAAGTATGCAAGTAGTGGCTAGGCAACTGTTTAATCTGGACAATGTAGAGGACACTCCTGATGTGACAGGAAGATCAAATGAAAGGCAACTGTATATATAAAAGCCTAAGCGAATGTTATGACCGGCTGACTGGCCAGTAGCTATGATGCACACTGACCACCAGAGGGCAGATGCTCAATGCAGGAGCTGCTCCCTGGTGGTCAGTGCACTCCCACAGCCAACCTCCCACAGCCAGCCAACCTCTCACAGTCCCTCCCCTGGCCGACTGGCCCCAATCGACCCCGATCATCAGCAAGGCTGAGGGGCCCCACCTGTGCACAAATTCATGCACCAGGCCTCTAATATATTATAAATATATAATACAATACATACAAAAATTTATATAATATGTGTTACATGCATGAATGCTGAGTCACTGCATCTCTGTGATTCTGGGGCCTCGTGGGCCCCACAGGCACCTGGTGGGAGCTTGGTAATGAGTCACCAGCATAGGAATGCAAGATGGGGCAAATATCCCAATCCCGTTAGAGTTCCTTAACTTTCTACTTGAGTGTATTTCAGGATGTACATTGTAATATGTGTTCATAAGTGTACGTGTTGGATATAAGTAACTAAATTATTTTACTTATAAGGATACACAACCTCAAAAGCTGATCGACAGGACAAACTCCCTAAAGTTGGTTCGGTGGGAATAGAGGGAAACCCCACGGCTTCCTTCTGACCGCGGGTGCCCCTGAGGAAGCTCAGGGTTTGGGAGCTGTAACCAAAGAAAGAAAGAAGTCTGCAAACACTCCTGCATTTATTACGACACAGAACAGACACGTTCACACTGTCCACCCCCTCTCCTCGTATGTGAAATGCGCCTCCTTACAAACCAACAGCTCTCGGGGGCTTTCCCGGGACAGAGGTTCTTTAGTGGGGACAAAGGTTCTTTAGCGAGGTAGCAACACGACCCTCAGGGTGGCTCCCTCCCATAGAATGACCGCTGCTCGGACCACACGTGGTCTAACTGTCCATTAGGGGCCTGGGGCTGTGACGCGGCTCTGCTCACAGGAGCCCCTTTGACCACCACCCACCCATGGACGCATGGGGGCCACACATGGCCAAGCACGGCCTCCTTCCCTTCCACTCACAGTACGTGCGTGGCTTAGCTTCACTTTAACACTGAACGGTCGCTCCTTCTCACTCCATTCCCTTTTTCCAGCTACGAGTGCGTATGTTTCCTGGGCAGAGGGCGGTGGCCGGCAGGGGGCAAGGCTGGGAGGGGGAGGAATCTTTCTGGCCCTCCTTCTTGTTGTAAAGTCTGCAGCTGGATGGGCAGGATTTATGGGTCAGAGCCTCCTGGCCCTCTGGGTTCCGGCCTCCCCGGACCCCGCTCTCTGTGCGTAAGGACACCTCACGTTTACGTAGCACCATTTTTTCCAAAGTCCTTCTGTGCTGGTCCCCTCCTGGAATCCTCACCACCTGATGTCACAGAGGGGGAAACCGAGGCAGGGACAAGAGGATGTGTGATGGGTGGGGTGGTCGGGGCGCTGGGGCGCCAGACTCCTCCCCGTCTGCTCTGCGCTGCACACAGGCTCTGCCTGGCCCTGTCGCAGAGCAGCCTGCGGTGGCCAAGTGCTCATGGTCCCCACGGGAACCTGCGAGCTCCTCCGAGATGGAGGCCGCGCTTCCTCTCTCCTCCCCGGGCCCACAGGGCTCAAGGCCGCGCAGACGGCAGCGCTGGGTTAGTGCTTACTGGGTTCTTCTTGGACACAGCCTCCTTGTCTCTGGGCAAGGGAGGGACCAAATCCTGAGTCCCAGGGCCTCACCAGGGACTCTCCGAGGTCCACCTTCACTAACCGGAGAAATCCTCCTTCCAAGTCCTAGCCGAGTGGGTGAAAGAGACCCCAGGCAAGAACTCAGCCGGGCACAGGTGCTCCCGGAGCTCCGAGCTGTCAAACTGGGGCAGGCGGACACCAAGGGGGCAGAAGAGCTCAATCACCCCTGTCCTGGCCCCCAGGCCTCTCCACTCCTGGGAAGGAGCAGACAGGCTCAGGGGTGGAGCAAGGAAGACGGTAATGTTGTCGTGTTCACGGAGGCCTTGCGGGTGGACGGGGTCACCCATCCTCATAGCTGTGCTCCCTGCAGGGCCGGCAGGAACCCTGTTGCTGTTGTCTGCAGACTCCGGCCGCTGCCAGGGTCACCGAGAGGTGGCTGCCACCCTCGCCAGGCACATCCCCGGAGCAACTGTCCGTGACCCTCACCCACGCGCGGTGGCCCTGGCGGCCTCTGCTCACTGGCTGCTCCCCACCCAGCGTGGCTGTTTGTGGATCTGCCGCTCCATGGAGATGGAGGTCCGCAGCGTGCCCACGGAGCTCTCCGTCGGGCTGGGCTGGGACGCGCAGCCCCCGCGGTGGCACAGGCGCCGGTACACCTCCCGGGATTTCTTGCGGAAGCGCTTGCCCACGATGGCGTACACCAGCGGGTTGAGGCAGCTGTTGCTGTAGGCCACGTAGGTGGAGATCTGCGTGAAGACATCCACCACGTGCTCGTCCCAGCAGCCGGAGAGGACGCCCAGGCGCAGCAGCGTGTCCAGGAAGGTGCTGATCTGGAAGGGCAGCCAGCAGACCACGAAGAGCAGCAGCACGGCCAGCACCAGCACCGTGGCCCGCCGCTCCGTCTGGATCTCCTTGAACTTCTGCATCTCGTTGTTGCGGAGGACCTGCATGATCTGCACGGTGCAGAAGGAGATGACGCCCAGCGGCAGGAGGAAGCCCACCAAGTTCAGGAGCATGTTGGTGAACACCTCCCAGGTGCGCGAGGGGTAGGTGATGATGCAGGCCGTGACGTTGTAGCCCTCGTCCCGGTAGTCCTTCATGGTGCGGAAGGCCAGCATGGGGGAGCTCAGCAGCAGCGCACACCCCCAGATCACCAGACAGTAGAGTTTGGCCCAGCGCACGCCGCGCAGCCGGCCGGCGGACATGGTCTTCACCAGGGCCAGGTAGCGGTCGATGCTCACCAGCATGAGGAAGCAGATGCTGCTGTACAGGTTCATGTAGGCCATGGTGTTCACCATGCGGCACAGGGCCTCCCCGAAGAGCCAGTCGAAGTTGTTGGCGATGGTGGTGGCCCAGAAGGGCAGCCCGCAGGCCAGGATCAGGTCGGCCACGGCCAGGTTGCTCAGGTAGATCTCGGCCACGGTGCACCTGCTCTTGTGCAGGCCGAAGACGCCGAGCACGAAGATGTTCTCGAGTAGCGCCAGCACGAACAGGACCCAGAGGAAGGGCGCCTGGATGCTGTTAAGCCAGCCCAACACCTCCGCCTGCTCGCAGCCGCCACCCTGGGCGGGGGTCCCGTTGACAGGCAGCAGGGCTTGCAAGGTGATGTTGAGCATGTCAGCGCTGAAAGAAAGTAGAAGAGAGGCGGTTACACCTCCAGGTCACAGGAGGAGGGAGGAACAATGGGTGCGGGAGGAGGGGCGGTCCTCGAACAGCTTGTGGAAGGCGGAAGGCGCAGTCAGGGGGAACACAGGCCCTCTCTGCAGCCGGCCATGCTCAGACCCCGTTCAGGCACCTGACTCCCGGGCCTCGGGGGCGCCTCTGCTCCCGCCTGAAGGGACGGCTCCTGTTCCTCGTCTCATGGCTCCGAGGGGATGTTTCCTGAGACAGCTTCCATCCCCAGCACCAGCCATCACGAGGCCTGGACCCCGGCCTCCGAGGAGATTTGTGATGGGAGGATCCAGAGCTCATTCCTTCTGTATCGCGTGGGCCCTTCCCAGAGGCCAGTCACCGCTCAGCCTCGCGTGGTCTGGCCACAGGTCATTAATTTATTGACCAGAAACATGATATCATGCCAGACAGGGAGAGTCCAGGCTGGCTCCCAGACCACGGCCCCTCTGCCCAGCCCTTTCTCCTGGTAGACCAGTGGTTCTCAACCTTCCTAATGCCGCAACCCTTTAATACAGCTCCTCATGTTGTGGTGACTCCCAAATCACTGTTACAAATTGAACATAATTAAAGCACAGTGATTAATCACAAAAACAATATATAATTATATATGTGTTTTCTGATGGTCTTAGGCGACTCCTGTGAAAGGGTCGTTCGACCCCCAAAGGGGTGGCGACCCACAGGCTGAGAACCGCTGTGGTAGACGGTACATCGGATTGTCGTTCCCCCCATCAGCGCTGATAGTGACTGGAGCTCACATAACAGAGAGGGAGGGCAGGGGTTTGGGGGCCAGACAGTCCTCCTGGGTTCAAATCCTGGCTCATTCACTCGCTGTGTGACCTTGGGTAAGTGAATTAACCTCTCTGAGCCTCAGCCACCTACCTTGTGAAAGAGGCATGAGACAGTCTACCGCTCAGGGTGTGGTGGGGAGCTAAGGCAATGCGCAAAGAGCCCCAAGCGCTGTGCGTGGTTCAACAAACAGGAATAGTTGTCCGTCCGTTTGAACCTGTTAGAACGACCCCTGTCACACTCTGGCACCCCGTGGCAGGTCGCCGCCTGGCACCGATGACTGACTGCATCAGGAACCCAGGGCTCCCTTTGCACCCTGGCGGGTAAGACCCAGGCCTCGGGGCCGTTCGCTCTCTAGAAGGGCCGATTCATCTCCACCTTCAGCAAATGGCCCGCCCGGGTTTGCTTAAAAAGACACGGTTCCAGCCCTGGCTGTGTGGGCCTGGGCCCATTGCTGGGCCTTCCTGCTTCCTTTGTGTTCTTTGCCAGGCACGGCTGTTGCAAGATTCAAATGCAAGAGTGGGCATGAGGACCCGTTGGAAAGCTGAGCACACAGCCCAGAGGGCAGGACTAAGGAGGCGTGTGCTACTGCCCGTGGGGTGGGGAGGGAAGGCGGAAGGAGGGGGCTTTTCCTGGGCGGGTGGTTGTTGGGCAGGCTCAGGGGGAGACATTAAGCAACAGATCCCGGGAAAGAGCTTGCTGGGTGGCTCTGGGATTCCCAGGAAAAGCCCCTCTGCTTCCCGGAGCAACTGGCCAGCTCTGGCGGAGGGGGGGTAGGGAGTAGGCGGAGGGGGGTGGGACTGGAGACCTGTGATTAAGACTCATCAACTCCCCTCTCCCTCCCTTACCATGAGTCTGGAGTGTTCTCTGAGCCAAGCCCTGCCCCGGCTGTAGGAGCCCAGAGGGGATACCAGTGTCCGGGCCCTGCCTGTGGCCCAGTATTGGATGAGTGCCCAGGGGCAGGGCGAGGGGCACGGGACACAGCACTGGGGGAGGGGAGCAGGTTGAAGGTGACTGAAGCTGGGTGTTGGGGGATGAGGAGACAGGAAGGAGAGAGGCCAGGCCAGGCCGAGGCCAGAGCGGGGAGCTGCTGGCGTGTTCTGGAAGGTGGACAAGCTGTTCGAGGTGGGAAGAGGCGAGAGAGGGGGCTGCACAAGGGCACACGGGCAGTCAGCCCCAGGCGGGCGCTGAGGAAGTGATGGGGCGGGACGTGCGCTCTGGGGAGACGCCCCCTGCGGTTTTCAGACGTCCTGTCCGACAACGTGTTTGTGCGCCTCCTCCAAGGGGTGGGGTGCAGTTTCTCTCTCCGCGAGGCCCAGGGCTCAGACCAGCTTCCCAGCCCTGGTGGCAGAGGCGGGACAGTGCGTGGCACCAGAGACCCACCCTAAAGGGCACTGCACTTCCTCCTCGTGCTGGGGGCAGAGATAGAGCCCTGGGGCCAGCTGTGACTGTCAGAAATACCGTGCTCTGGGAGCCACGACTGTCTTGTTCTGATGAAAGAAGGCGCATTCGCTGGGACCTGGGAGCTCACCTGGACATGCAGCCCGTCCTCCCCCTCAGGGAGCTGCCTATGATCATGGAAACCAGAGAGCCTCCAGCCCTTTGAAGACCCCCAGCCCTTGCGTACCCACAGGCCTTTGCAAATCCCCAGGCCCCATTCCCTGTAAACTGCCCACTTAGCACACCCTTTGCCTCCTTCCCCCTGGAATCTTTGTCCTTCTGCCCAATATAAGCAGCTGGCTATGGGGGTGCAGAGCAGATGTTTGTGGCTGACCTGCTGCTCCCATGCTGCCGGCAGGATTGGGATAAACGCTCATAATGTTCCAACCCTGTCTCTGCTTCATTGGCTCGAGTAGTGGCAGGCAGCGCGGACCCATGGATTGTCCAGTTAAATGTGGACTCAGTGGCTCACCTTGGGAACACCGGCCATTGAGCCTTCCAGCTGAGGCCCCCGACATCAGGGAGCAGGAACAAGGGTCGCCCAGGGCCTTAAATTCCTGCCCTGGGCAAACAGGCAGGCTCCCCGGACAGCCCCTCTGTCCGTCTAGCCTTGGCCCATCTCTGGCAGTGGTTCTCAACCTTCCTAATGCCGCGACCCTTTAATACAGTTCCTCATGTTGTGGTGACCCCCAATTTCATTGTTACAAACTGAACATAACTAAAGCATAGTGATTAATCACAAAAACAATATGTAATTATGTATGTGTTTTCCGATGGTCTTAGGCGACCCCTGTGAAAGGGTCGTTCGACCCCCAAAGGGGTCGCGACCCACAAGTTGAGAACCGCTGAGCTACAGGAACCTGCTTCCTCAGCAGCCCCACAGGGAGAGGGTCTGCAGGCCCAGCTCACAGAGAAGGGCCCCCCAGGGGCTCCTTGTGGACGCTCCACAGACACTCCTCAGCCAGCAGGGTGGCCCCTGGCCGGGCGGGCTCAGGGAAGCGGCAGGGCAGTCAGGAGGTGGCCTGGGAGTGCATCTGTGGGAGTCAGCTACAGGCCCGAGGTCCACGCCCCAGCCAAGATGGCCTCTGTCATCGTCTTTGCAGGCCACACCCACCACAGGACCCAGAGGCCAGGCTGGGCCCCTCTCCCCTTTGTCTTGGCAGCACTGCCCTCCTCAGGACTGACCCTCCTTTTTTCCTGCTTCTGCTCAGGACAGATTCCCCCACATCCTCTCTCTCGGGGGTCCTGGCCTTCCACCAGATGTCAGCCAGGTGCTGGCAGCATCCCGTCTCCACGGCGACCTGACGCATCTCCTTGGGACTCCTGGGTGTTGACTTCAGTTTCACCATCTTCATGTCCAAGTTCACCCAGGATAGCTCATGTATGACCACCAGAAATGTGTCCTCTTCCTGCACACCACCCCCCCCCCCCCCACAGAGCAGCCCACTGCCCCGCCCACAGGCCCAGGGCGATGCGAGCCCTGGCCTCCCAGCCCCTGGGAGGGGCTCCTTTGGATTTAACATCACCTGTTGCTTCCCCTGTGGTCCAGGAGAGGAGGGCTGCCCTGTCCTGGGTGTTCCCAGGGGGCCCCCCGCCCACCGGGGAATGGGGAGTGGAGGGGTCTCTGACTCACCTGAAGGAGGCCGTGGTGGGCACCAGGTCTTCATGGACAGACAGAAGCATGGGCCTCTTCCAGGGAGAGAACATTTGGACTCCGAGCGGGACGTGAGTGAGGCCTCACCTGTGCTGACTGGAAGAGAAAGAGCGGTAAGTGGCCGGCTGGGGACCAGAAAACACACGCGTGATCTCCAAGGCGGGAACCGGGTCCTGCCCTCAGCAGGTCTGCAGGTGCTGAGTGTGGGGACGAGGAAGCCCAGCGCCTGCCCGCCAGGAGCCTGTAGTTTGGTGGAGAAGCAGATATTACTCAACTCGTCATTAAACAAGTGCCATGATCTAAGTAAAAGGCCCCAGGACAGCACCTAACACAGCCCAGAGCAGTCCTGCAGGGACGTGGGCGGTTATTACGAGACTCAGGGTGATGGAGTGACCTGGGTGAAGGGCGGCCCTGGCTGGGGAGGAGGATGTCTGGGCTGGAGGAGCAGCAGGAGCAAAGGCCCTGGGGCAGGAAGAAGCTGGTGTGAGTGCTGCTGGCCTCCCCCTCTCCGCCTCCCCCACCCGTGGCTGCCGGGAGACGGGATTGCGGTGGGGGGAGGGGAGCAGCGTGGGCGCAGGGAGACCCGTGAGTGGGTGCATGCAGCCCTTCCTGGAGGCCCAGAGTGGTGGGTCCCAGGAGGAGGCTTCCAGGGGCGTTCAGAGAGGAAACTGACATGCCCGGTGCAAGGTTGGAAACGGAGGGGCTGGTCATGAGGGGCGGAGGTGCCAAGGCCCCCGCCCCCAGGGGCTGCGCTCTCCTGGGAAGAGGAGACGGGTGTGGCTGACGCGGAGACACAGGATCAGGCGCTGAGACCTGCCCTTTAGGTGTGAGGTGCTCTGTGGCAGGAGTGGCAGGTGTGGCAGGTGTGGGAGGTACGTACAGCAGGTGTGGGTGTGAGTCGTGCGCAGGGCAGGGCCTTAGACCAGTGGTTCTTTGTTATGGGGTGGGGGCCACAACATGAGTAACAAAGAAACAGAATTTCCGGAGGATGAGGCCCGGAAATCAGGATTTTAAAAAGATTCCCAGGTGATTCTAATGTGCAGCCAAGGTTGAGAACCGCTGCCTTAGAGTGTGAGGAGGGAGGTGGGTACAGAGGAGCAGCTTTAACCTGTGGCTGTCGCCACCATGTGCCTCTGGGCTGAGCCGGGCCTCACCTGCGTCCCAGTTACAGGTGTAAGCCCTCTGCCCAGTGTGGCTCCCGGGGGCAGAGCCTGTCTCTGCCCCTCCCCTTTGGCCGCACCCCCGGGAGGGAGGCACACTGCACACTGGCCCTATCGAGGAGGATGGGGGTGCAGAGAGGTGCGGCCACCGGCCCCGAGTCCCTGCTGGCAAACCTGGAGGTGGGGCTTCACCCCGTCCCAGGGCCACACCTGGGGCTCTCACCAGGGTCCCGTGGGACCGCTCTCCTGGCTGGGCGGTGTGCAGAGCTGGGTGCGTGGGCGCACGTGCATGTGCACGGGTGTACCCCGATCTGCCTGCCCCGCTTCAGCCCTCCTCGGGGAGGGGGTCTGCGAACGCGCACAGCTGTCCCAGCTCAGCTGTGGGAGGAGGAGATAAGGCCGTGGAAATTGGTTCAGGAAATGGGAACCGGGTAGAAACAGAGAACGCGGTTGGTAAGCAGGAAGCGAGGGGAACACAGTCAATGGACACTCGCTAACGAGCTGAGGCCACGCCTGGGAACTGCAGGGACGGACGCGCTGAGAGCGGAGTCCTGATCCTGGAGGAGGAGGCCGGGGGAGGGACAAAGACCGGCAGGCAGGTCACCTTGTGGCTGGGCCAGGCCTGCCCCAGGGAGAGGAAGTCCAGGGGTCAGCTGTTGCGATCGTTCATTTCTCAGTAACAGTGACGGGGTGTTTTGGGTGCTGAGGTCCAGGGGGCGAGAGGAACATCAAGCCTCCCAGCCCCCCGGGGCTCCCCTCTGGCCCAGGGACCTCAGCTGCTGGCAGGACCTCCCGTCTCCTCGTGGACAGTGACCCTGCACAGGAACCTCAGGGCCTGCGAGCATCACCTGACCAGGACCCCAGGGCTCCCCAGGGGGCCGACCTGGCGGGGTGTCCCCAGGTTTGGGGAGTCAGCCGAGCTGGCCCCTAATGGCTTGCTAATGGCTGTAAACATTGCTCTCGTTTTCAAAGCAGAGGTGAGGCCTTTAGCTCTCCAGCTGTCAAGAGGCCGGAGGTGTGAGGGCCCGGAGAAGGGGGAGGCGGAGGCCATTCTAGGGTTTCTCTGTGTCTGTTTGGAGGTGTGTGTGCATGCGTGTGTGTGTGTGTGTGTGTGTGTGCCCGCGTGTGTGCATGCCCACCTGCCTGCGTGGATGCCCTGGGCAGGACCTGTGGGAGCTGCTGAGGGCTGCCCCGATCAGGCCACGTTCCCTGCCGACCCTGCGGGGCCACTGGGCTTCCCCTGGGGTTTGGCCAGTGGGCATCCCAGCAGGAGGCTGGGGGAGGGAGGAGAGTGAGAAGGGGCTTCCAGGGCTGGCGGCAGGGGTCCTTGCCCGGCTGGTGATGCCATCTCTTGTGAGCTCAGGCGTCAGGCGGGAGGGCGGGCGGGTGGAGTGGGACCTTGGCTGCCAGCTCGGGCCCGGTGGTGCCCGCACCCTGTCTGCACCTGTCACAGGCCCTCTGTGAGCATCCTCCATACGAGACCCAGTGTGCCTCTTTCCTCCTGGGACCCTGACTCATGCATCCTGGGATTATCAAGTCAGATGTCAGAGAAACATTTAAAGGAATTGGGTGGGGGAGCGTGGTGTGGCGGGCACACAGGCACAGCGGGTGACGGTGGTCAGGAGTGGGGCCTGTGTGTGGCCCTGAGTGAGCCCCTTTATCCCCCCTGGCTTTCCGCAGCCACCGGGCCTGGCGGGCCCCTGGCTAGAGCCCTGGCCGGGGTGGGTGTGGGGAGGCGGAGCCCCCAGCTGGTCCTCCCTCTCATCTTTCAAGCCGATGTGTTGGAAGGAACCCCCAGCCTCTGACTCACTGTACACCGCCTCCCTCGGAATTCTGTCCAAGAAACTCACTTGAAAATACTGCCCTCCACGGGCTCCCATAAACCTGGGGTTGTGGAGCTGCCAGCAGCGACTTCCTGCAGCCAGAGAGGCGGCTCAATCCACTTCCCAGGAATCCACGTCCAGGGCTGGGGCTGTGGCCGCCACAGAAGGACACAGCTCCTGCTCAGGGGCCAGGTTTGCTGTGTACGGAGTCGGCCTTGCAGCCAAGTCCAACCCGTATCTGTGGCTGCCTGCCAGAGCCTGGGTGCTTCTCAGAGCGGGGGGCCGGGGACTGGAGGGTAAGTAGCCCCAATCAGTCAGTCCCTCCTGCAACGAGGCCACTGAGCAAAACGTCCCAGGGGGCTGGCGGGGCCCCAACACCTCTCTGGGGTCTGTGATTTCCCAGCAATAAGAGCAGGTCCCTGCCTGGGCTACCCCCTAAGCCAGCCGTGGGCAAACTATGGCCCGCGGGCCGGATCTGGCCAGTTTGAAATGAATAAAACTAAAAAAAAAAAAAGACCGTACCCTTTTATATAATGATGTTTACTTTGAATTTATATTAGTTCACACAAACACTCCATCCATGCTTTTGTTCCAGCCTCCTGTCCAGTTTAAGAACCCATTGTGGCCCTCGAGTCAAAAAGTTTGCCCACCCCTGCCCTAAGCCAGCCAGACTTCATCATGTTGTCCATAGTCAACGATGAATACAATAGGCTATTGTATTTCTTAAGTTACTTACTTTTAAATATACATGTTTATTCATTTCAGAGGGGAAGGGAGAAGGAGGGAGAGAGAAACACTAATGAGGAGAGAGATTCGTTGACTGCTGCCTCCTGCACGCCCCCTACTGGGGATCAAGCCCGAAACCCGAGCATGTGCCCTGACTGGGAATCGAACTGTGACCTCCTGGTTCATGATTCCATTCTCAACCCCTGAGCCATGCCGGCCAGGCTGCATTCCAGTCTCTTAAAAACACACACAGTTGCTCCATAAAGAAGTGAAATCTCTCAGACCACCCAGCACGTTGGGGTCAAGGCCCGAGCTGGGCACCAAGGCCTCCTGAGTCATGGCTCCGGGCCCTTTCCCGACGCCTCCCCAGAATAAATGTCTTCCTGCCTGCGTGGGTGCGCGGGGGCGGGACCTCCATGGGGAGCTGCTGAGAGCTGCCCCCGGGTCAGGCCGCACCTTCGGACCCTGTGGGGACCCCACCGGGCTCTCTGCCACCTGGCTGCCCATGGGGTTTGGCCAGTGGGGGCTGCTCTGTAGGTGGTCAGAGGGTAAACCCCAGGCCACAGCGAGTCCTGGGTGGGGAAGAGAGGGCCCAGGCTCCGTGTCAGCCTCAGAGGGGGAGTGTGGCCTCAGCAGGGGGAGTGTGGCCTCAGCGCAGCTCCAAGGGGTCCTTGCTCTGCAAACAGACCTGAGCTGCCTGGGGAGGGGCAGCGAGCCCTGGGAAGTGAGCTCGGGTCCCAGAACCAGATTGGACCCGGTTCACCTCGCACACACGCGTGGGCCCTCCAGCATTTGGACACCAGGAGCCTGGGGTGTGTCGGAAACATTTGCAGGAGGGAGTGGGAGGGGGGCCTCTGGGCAGAGCCCCTCACTCGCCTGCTTTCCCACCGGAGGTCAGAGCAGCCTCCCTGACCTGCGCCCCTCAATACCCTGGCTCCTCGTCATCTGTTCCTTGTCCCTGTTGATTGGAGGTACGCTACGCTGTTCAGCGTGTTCTGTGTCTTGTCCCAGCATTGGGTTCTGTAGTTCTAATGAATGAGCAACTTTATCTGACATCCTGACATCACTCCTTCCCCTTAAAAAAGAAAAAAAGTCTCCCCTTTGGTTTTAAAAGATAATATGACCACACTACAGAGCATTTAAAAATATTAAAATCTCCCAGAGTTCTGCCCCGGCCGATGTAGCACAGTGGTTAGTCGGCTCTGGTCCAGGTCAGAGGTGACTGGGGTTGGGGGGCACTTCCAGGCCTGGAGTGGCCGAGGGCCAAGCTCGAGGGGCCGTCGTAACGGGAGGGTGGTGTTCTTGTAGGGGCACTGTCCTCTTCCTCCGCCCTGAGCTCTGTCCCTGGTCACCCTGCCAGGACCCCGGATAGCCGCGTGGAAGGCTCTGGACACTTGCATCAGGCCCCTCATTATAGACGTGGACACCGAGGCCCAGCGAGGTGGCCATTCTCCCAGGACACAGCCAGCGCGTGGCAGAGCCCAGCCTTGAACCCAGGTCCTGGAATCCTGGTGCCCAGACCCCCTACTTTTTTTTTTATCATTCTACACCTGCTCCCATCCCAGGTGGAAGACAGAGCCGTGTGCTAACATCTGGCTGTAAACGCGGTTACACCCCAAACCCCGTGCCCACAGCCCATGCCAGGCCGAGGCGGGCATCACAGAAACCCTCAGAGCTGCTGCCTTGGATGGATGGCAAAGATGTCCTCTTCCCACTTGCCTGCATGCCCCGGGGTTTCTGTTCTGAGCAAGTAAATAATTTATAATGGGGGTGGGGAATATAAAAATTCTTGTGCCCAGCAGGCATTGCTCAGTGGTTGAGAGTCGATCTATGAACCAAGAGATTATGGTTCGCTTCCTGGTCTGGTCAGGGCACAGGCTCGGGTTGTGGGCTCGATCCCCAGCAGGGGGCGTGCAGGAGGCAGCCAATCAATGATTCTCATCATTGATGTTTCTATCTCCCTCTCCCTTCCTCTCTGAAACCAATAAAAATATATAAATCAAAAACAAACAAAAAACCAACAATAAAAATATGTTCTTACAAGGGAGCAAAAGCCAGAACCACGGGCCCAGAGGGAGTGCTTGCCAGACAAGAGGTCGCTGGGGCCGTGCAGGCCTGGGTGTGCTGAAGAGCGCGCCCCAGCAGCAGACGCCCCACTCCCTGGAGGGCCGGGGGTCGGGGGAGGCACAGGCCTGCTGGGGTGGGAGGAGAGGGCAGCCGGCCAGGGGCCTCCGCCAAGCTGGCTGCTGGCCCGGCTCCTTGGCCACACGCAAGTGTGTGCTGTGACCGCTTGTCACTCAGCCTGGTTTACAAAACAGAGAAAGACACAATAAACGGAGACGCTGAGCCAGCTGCAGAGCAAAACAGGCCGCAGGGCCAGAAATGCTTGGCATCTAAAGCCTCCTCACAAGATGCCCTCGGCTCTGAAGGGACCTCTACCACTGCCCGTTCGCCTTTTGGGGTGGCCTTCCTGCCCGTGCATCCATCCATCCATCCATCCATCCATCCATCCATCCATCCAATTAATGCATATTCCCTTTTGCCATGCTCATAGTAAGACAGAGCAGGAAAGAGCACAGACGTGGGGGGCAGGATACAATGAATTGGGGCATCAAACCACATCCTGGTGCCGTCTGTTAAGGGCTATCTCAAATGTCACCTCCTCTGAGAAGCCTTCCCTGACCTCTCCACCAGCAGAGATCCCTCCCTCGTCCGAGACTCTCCAGCAAAGAGTTGGAAGGAGTATTGTCTGAGCTTTAGAGCCCCGGGTGCTGGGCCTGCCTCCACCACTGAGTCCCAGGTGGGACCCGGATAAACGCCTCGACACCTCCGGGCCTTCACTGGGAGAACGAGAAGTGGTGATAGCTGATTCTGGAGACCTTTGCACAAGCAGGTCCCCAGAGAGAAAATAAGCTGCCTGGGGAAGCAGTGGGCTCCCCGTCCTGAGGAGCATGCGAGCAGAAGCAATGGGATTGGCGTGCTGTGTTTCCCGGGTTCATGTCCTCTCTCGCTGGCACCCAGAGATTCGTAACGAGACGGACGGAATGAGTCTCAGCACGTTCCCCTTCCCTGGGAGTGGCTCGCCTCCCTGCCCTGCGCCCCGCAAGCTCCAAGGATCCCAGGTCCCGGCTCTGGCCCCACCCGGTCAGGCCTGCCCAGGTCAAAGCCACAGTCAAGTCATAGCAGCCCTGTGGCCACAGCCCTCAGTTCTGCCGTGGAAGGTGGAGCTGGTTGGGATCCAGGGAGTCATCCAGATTCCAGAGCTCACGGTTCTGCCCACGCTCTACCTTTTCCAGGAGGGGGGGCGGGGGAGGTCGTGTTTCTCAGAGCTGACCTGCCCAGGACGGGCCGGACTCTCCAGGACACAGGACCGGAGAAGCGGAGGCTGCAGGGTGGCCCTGAGTCCCCGCACAGGGGCCCACATCCCGCCTGGACCGGGAGCCCCTGGAGGCGGGCCCCGGCTGGGTTTGTCTGCCTGGGTGGCTGGGGCCGATGCCTTAGCCGCAGGGTAAAGTGGAGCTAACCTTTTCTGTGAGGGAAGGGAGATGCCGGGAGGGAGGGGCTCCGGAGGGAGGGAGAGGCAACGGTCCTTCCTGGGCCTGTGATGTCCATTTTACAGACCGGGGCCAGAAAGTGATCCATCCAAGGTCACGACTCATAAATGGGACCCGTGTGGTCACCCCAAGCACAAGCACACACAGACACACATACATATACACACACACACAGATACACACACAACACGGACACACACAGTACACACACACAGGGACATACTCATAGACACACACAGACACACAGACACACACAGATACACACACATGCATGCACTCACACACACATGCACACACACACGCGCACTGTTTCTTTTCTCTACTCCCTCCCCGGTTGGTCCCTCGGGCACAGGCGAGGTCCTTGCTCTTCAGAGGACCTGGTCCGGCCCAGCTTAGCTGCTCACTGCATGGCCACCAAATTGCATTGCTCTTTGCAGTAGTGAGTTCCCCGTCACTGGAAGTGTTCAAAAAAGTCTGGGCTACGTTTTTGGTGTATTTGGACCAAGATTCCTTAAATCCTCCGGATTTAAGCCCTAGGCCTCTATGTGGCTGCCCCGTCCAACGCTGCGCCCCCCTCACCCCTCAGCCTTCCTGGTTCGAGACACAAATATTGAATTCATCTGATGCAACGGGACTGGAGATGCCAACTGCCTGTCAGGAGACCCACAGACCCAAGAACCCCTCATTCACTCCGGGCCGTACTGCACGGGGGTTACCCGGCCTGACCCCTCTTATTTCAGGTTGGAAAGTGAAGTTCAGAAGGTCCCTGAGCCAGCAGGCCAGCCCGCTGTGCAGCACAGGGTTGGCCTCAGCCCACAGCGTGCACAGAGCGACCAGTCCCCCCTTCGCCACCCCCACCATCGCCTCCCCCTCCCCACCTTCCTCTGATGGGGGCAGGAGAGAGCTGTGCCCTGCAGAGGAGCCACCCCGCGGACCTGCCTGGGGGTGCAGGGCCTGGGTGATCATTTCTGTGTGAAGGCAGGTGGGGTTCCCCTTCCTGAGCGGGGGTGGAGGAGGACTGACAGGCTCAGGCTTGCTAAGCTCCTGCCTTTCAGTTTGGGGACCAGAAACAAATCCTCGGAGGTGCCCGCTCGGCCTGCCGTGACTCGGTGCCAGGCAGAGGCCGTGCCAAGCTGCTCACCTCCCCACGGGCTCTGCTGGAAGCGGGGCCGGGAAAGGGCCCTCACCTCTCCGCGCCTCGGTTTCCTAGCGGTGAAATGGGTAGATTGTTCTCAGGCGCCTGATCAGCGTCAGGGATCATTACAATTAGTAGGAGCCTGTGGCCCATGAGACGCCAGCTCCGGGCTCCAGCCTCCGGCTGCCCGGCCCGGTTCCTGCCAGAGCCCACGGGACCCAGACAACAGGAACACCACCTGGTCAGCAGGCGCCTACGGGCCAGGGCCAGGGACAGACCGCGGAGCCAGCGGGGGCTGCCAGGCACCCTCTCTGAAGAAGGTCAGACGGGGGAGGGTGGAGTGCCCCCCAAGACTGTCTCCAGAAAATTCAATTTTTAGATAATTCAGTGAAGCAAATCAAGAACCTCAAAAAAACCCCGCCACTTCCCTTTTGGTTGGTATTTCTGAAAATAATCCGCAGGACAGGGAAAGGGGAGAACTGCTTAGCATCTTGTAAATGAGGAAAACATGAAGGCCAGGGGATGCTCCAAAGAATTCGCCAAAAAACAGAGAACACTTCTGGTACCAAGTCGAGTGGAAAAAAAAATAAAATAAAAAGCTGGGCACTAAATTGCAGGAGGACGCGGTAGGGAGAACCCCGGAAGGCAACATGCCCGATTACTGCTCTCGGTGGTCGCCTTGAGCCTGGGAGGCTGGGCTTTTCGTTTTTGTTTTTATTATTAATTCTTTATAGTAGCCTCCAATTTTTCTATGAAGAACATGTCTTACTTTTGTAATAAAAATGTGTAAATAAGCCAAGTGCTTTCTCCGTTCCTTTAAAAACGGAGTGAAATACGGCCTAGTTTATGTAAGAAAGATAATCAGCCAACTCCTGCTCCAAGAAGGACTTGCTTACATGAAAAACCGGTAAATATTTGCACAATCCTGTTTTCATTTCCGGGGAAACGCTCGAGTATTTACAAATGTTTCTTCAATGGTTTTCTGTTTCACCGGACCACCCGGGCCCTGAGCGGGTGGAGTCAGTGGGCTTCTAGCCACCCAGGGAGAAGCTGGGGAGCCGGGGGAGGGGAGGGTTCCCGCTGGGCTGCGGAAACACGCATTGTCCCCCGGTTTGAGCTGAATGTGGGGGGTCCCTGTGAAACAAAGGAAGGGGCAGAGGCAAGCCCTCCGTGACCTGGTTTAGGTCGCTGAGGGGTTTTTCCTGATGGTTCCAGAGATGACACGGTTGAGCCCTTTCCCCTGTGGGCACCTTTCTGCTGCCCCCACCCACTCAGGACCACTCAGGGCCACCCCTGTTTCTCTGCTGAGCCTGTCGGGGCCCTTGTTGGGGTCTGAAGTCTCTGCTGCTGCAGAAACCCAAAGCCGGCTGGTGTTTCTTCCTCAGTATGTTGCCTGCCGCTTCCCCCGCCCCCATCTCTGGCGTTACCTCCCTCGCCACCCTGTCAGGCCTGCTGCGTAACAAAAGAGCCTGGGTGATCCATCACACAGGGCCGTTCAGATCCCAGCTCTGCCATTTGTTAACAATGTGACTTTGAGGGCACCTCCCTGAGGACCCCCCACCTGTAGGACAGGGAGCATTATCGCCAGCGTGCAGGTGGTGGCCAGGACCCCACGAGGCCCCCCTGGCCCCCAGGATCTCGCTAGCCCTCAGCTCCCTTCCCTGCCTCAGGATTAACGGTCGCCTCCCCTCTCCCCAGATCCACAAACTGTTCTGTGGAGTGACTGTCCCGGGTGAGCCCAGGCCCTCAGCCAGCACCGTCCAAGCGGCTCTTGGAAAAATCCCAGTGTCTGATATGCATCCTCACAGTAAACCCATCGCCGGGGGCATACAAGCATCCAGTCGGGCGGGTAGCTCAGGCTCCCAGCAGCATCTGCAGCTCCAGACCCTCCTGCTCCCTCTGCAGCAGCAAGGCTGGTCTCCGCACCGGCCTGAGCACCCTCAGGGGTCCTAGCTACACCTTTACCTGCCGGGCAGGTGCAGTGTCCTCCTGGGAAGACCCAGCCCAGGTCCCAGCCCAGCTCAGCCTCCGACTCCCTGTCTCACCCTGGACCCAATTTCCTCGACTCTCACGTGGGGACACCGCCCTGCCTAGCCGGTTGGTCTGTGGGTACTTGGGCAGTTTAGGGTGGCACAGCTGCCCAGAGGTGGGGCTGAGCTAGACTTCCATATGCGCTGGGCAGTCTCGGGCCCTGCCCACCCCACTGCACTCCTCCCCCATTTGGACCCACCCCTGCTTTCCCTGGTCCTTCAGGAGAAAGAACTCGAAACCTGCCCACAAAGACAGTTTGGACGTGGACGTTCTAGACATGTCACAAGCTGGCTGTGGGGACATGCAGGCTGCAGAGAGGGCAGTGTGTGTGTGTGTGTGTGTGTGTGTGTGTGTGTGTGTGTGTGTATTTATATATATACTAGAGGCCCGGTGCACGAAATTCATGCATGGGTAGGGTCCCTAGGCTGGCCAGCAATCAAGGCCGATTAGGCCTTCTGGCTGCTGGCTGGGGCCTTCCTTGGTTCTGCGCTGCCCCCTGGTGGTCAGTTCATGTCATAGCAAGCAATTGAACTCCCGGTCTCCTGGCCAAACTCCCAAGGGGACAGTTTGCATATTAGGCTTTTATATATATATATATATAGATGTGTGCTGTGTCTGCGTGTGTGTATGGGGTATGTGTATGTGTGTGCATTGATGTATATGTGTGTATGCATATATATATTCTTCTCTTCTAAGGATTATTTTTCAAATTTTAACAAACGTGTTAAAACTTGTATCTAACTATTAGCATCAAGAATAGGAAAAAGAGCTATTTTTCTGGGTAAGATAAATCTTTAGCACACTTTTCCTTTCCTCCAACCTCCTCCTTCCCACTTTCAGATTTAATTACAATACTGAGAAATTTTAGTTCCAGGTCATTACCTAATTTCTTATGTCTTTTCTGTTTTAAGTTTCCTTTCTAACAGTTATTAACATTCATAATCACATTACAGCCAATTTGTTAGCCATACCTTAGAATTCAACTGGTTTCATTGATCGCACTAATTTTTTTCTATAACACGTCTTTTTCTCGGATTATTTGATGGGCTTAATTTTGAGTTTGGCTGGAAAGTGCAATCTCAGATGCTTCTGAGAAAACCAGAGAGCCTCGGAGTCTATGGCGGGTGTCACCCCTGCAGGCGTGTTCGAGGTACGCAGTGGGTGCCACGCTCGGGCCTGGTTCCGTCTTTTCCCTGGAGGGACTTCCAGCCGGATGGGGGAGGCAGGACACAATGGGATGCTTCTCAGAACCTTGAGACCCAAGCGCATCTCTGATGGAGCTGGGCTGGGAGCTCCGAGGGCCTGTGTTGTCAGGGAGAGGGTGTCTGTCAGTCCTGAGACGAGCTGGGAGCGGCAGCGATGGAACACCTGTGCCAGGGCTTGGGGACCCCACATCGCTTGGCTGTGGGGACTAAGAGGAGGGGTCAGGGAGGGCGGCATTAGGCCCAGGGCAGAGGCAGGGTCTGAGTTGCTCTCAAGTTTGCTCCCCTCAGAAAGCCCTTTGCTAAGGCGGTTTGCCTCAAAGTGTGGACGGAGAACCCCTGCTTCTGTCCCTGGACATGTTAGCAAGTCTTTGGGCACCCAGACCTCCAAGGGAGGGCCTGGTGTCTGCGTGGGGGACCGACCTCCAGGTGACTCCGAGGCACAACACAGTTTGGAATTGACCAGTCTTTGCCCATCAGGCCACACCGCCCTGGAGCATGGTCACTCGGGGACCCCACAGGAAAGAGCAGGGGACGTGATGTCATGGGTACAAATCAGCACAATAACAAACACACCAAGGCCCCGCACTCTACAGCTTACAACACCCGACGAGATGTCCTCACAGACTCTGCTGATGCTCAGAGGTGGGCCCCTGAGGCTCAGAGAAGCAAAGTGACTTGCCGAGGTTGCTCATGTAGCGTGTGGGCTTGGGGTGGGGTCTGGAAGCCAGTTCTCTGCGCCCCATCTCACAGCACCCCACTGGCCAGGGAGATCAGAGAGGCCCAAGGCACTGGGGGTGGGAAGGAGGGAAGTTGGAGCCTGTAGAGAAGTGTGTCTGAGCTCCTGCTGGCACCACCCCTGGGTGCCTGGCCTCAGGAACCCCCAAGCCATAGTGACCCCCCCACTGCAGGGAAGAGACAACACCCCTGATAGTCCCGGGCTCTTTTCCTGACCCCGTAGGAGGCCACCCATCTGCTAGGTGCGCACCTGCAGGGAGCCCAGCCGCTGCTGCCTTTGCACCTGCCCCATCTGAGCTAACCTCCTCCTGGCCTCAGAGATGGGGAGGGTGAGCCCTGTGCAGCTGGGAAAGCTGAGGCTCAGAGAGTGTCACTAGCCAATAAGCGGTCAGATTCGAGCTCAGAGCCTGTGTTATTCCAGCCTGCTTTGTGCTGTGATGTTTTCTCGGGGGCGGGCTCACATTTTTCTAGTCTCCAGAACCATAAAAATCCCACTGTGATGACAGAGCCAAAGAAATGCCTGACTCCTGGGGTTTGTTCTGGAAATTGTGTTTTGATGAAAGAGTTTTAGAGATTGAGCTCAGAGGACCAATAAAGACTAGAATTATCAGTCCAACTCCAAGAAACAGAAAGTGGACTGTTGTTCAGTGGGAGAGGAGTTTAGCTTCAGTCTAAAGAACTTTTTTTTTATATCCTATATAATAAAAGCCTAATATGCTAAGTGCCTGGTCGTCTAGTCGTCCTTTCAACCAATCAAAGCATAATATGCTAATGATATGCTAAGGCTGCTCAATCACTCGTTATGACATGCACTGACCATCAGGGGGCAGAGAGTTGACCAGTCAACCAGTCACTATGACATGCACTGACCACCAGGGGGCAGACACTCCCACCCGTAGGTTAGCTTGCTGCTGGGGTCCGGACAATCAGGACTGAGCAAGATGGGCCAGATATGTCCTAGAGCCCTCCCGCAGTCCCTCCCAGGCTGGCCAACCTCTTGTGTCCCTCCCCGGCCCCAATCGTGGACCGGTGGGGTCCCTCAGCCTCACCTGCACCCTCCTGCAATCCGAGACCCCTCAGGGGACCCCTTGGGGGATGTCAGAGAGCCGGTTTTGGCCCATTCCTGCAGGCCAGACTGAGGGACCCCACTGGTGCACAAATTCGTGCACTGGGACTTTGATATATATTTGTTTTTTTCATTGATTTCAGGGAGGAAGTGAGAGAGATAGAAACATCAATGATGAGAGAGAATCATTGACTGGCTGCCTCCTGTACACCCCCTATTAGAAGAGGGGGGATGGAGCCCACAACCCCGGCATGTGCCCTTGGCCAGAATCGAACTTGGGACCCTTTAGTCCGCAGGCTGATGCTCTATCCACTGAGCCAAACCGGTTAGGACTAAAGAACCTTTTAACAGGACAGCTGTCCCGAGACGGAGTGAGCTGCCCGGTAAAGCAGTGAGCTCCCCATCCCTGGGCGCATGCGCGCTGAGAGGACTCCCCAGGGGTCAGGCATGCCTGGACCGGGTGGCATTGGAAGCGATGCACTTGGGGATCAAGTCTTGGTAAGTTCCCATCATTTGACTCATGGCCCTGAGACACTCCAAGCGCCTCTGGCTCCTCAAAGCAACTCGCAGGCCTGCTCTGTCTACGTTTCTCTTTTCTCTTAAATAGAATTTATGTTTCACAGCAGTTTTAGGAACACAGAAACACTGAGCCCCTGCTCAGTGTCCGGGAAATGTCTTGACAGAGATTTCCCATGTACCTCCAGCCCCCCAGCCGAGTGGACATTTATGATAATCAGTGACCCTGCACTTACATGCCACCATCGCCCAAAGTCCACGGCTGCCACTGGGCTTCACTCTCGGTGCTGTACCATCTGTGGGTTTGGACAAATGCATACTGACATGTGCCCACCATCGCAGCATCACACAGTAGTGCCACTGCCCTAACAAGCCTCCGTGGTCCACCTGTTCCTCCCTCCCGCTCCCCAGCTGGCAACCACTGGTATTTTCATTGTTTCCATTAGAGGCCCAATGCAGGAAATTCGTGCAAGGGGCTCGGCCCTCACAGCCCTAGCGGCCTCACAGCCCTGTGGCCCCGAGGCTCTGCCCACTGGTCTTTCTGGAAGGTCATTCGGGAAGGTTGTTCCGCCGTCCGGTCTAATTAGCATATTAGCTCTTTATTATATAGGGTGGTTTTGCCTTTCCCAGAGTGTCATATAGTTGGAATCCCACAGCACATAGCCTTTTCAGTCTGGCTTCTTTCACGTAGTGACATACTTCGTGTGCTTTTCAGGGCTTCTCTGTGACCAATGTTCGTTTATCTATCTGTCTACCCATCCATCCAGCCATCCATCAGCCATCCATCCACCCATCCGTCCGTCCATCCATCCATCCATCCATCCAGTCATTGAGCAATACTGACAGAGCCAGCTCTGTGGTAGGCACCGTTCTCCATGCTGAGGAGACAGCTGTGAACAGACAGACAAGGTCTCTGCTTCATTCTGGAAGCCAGAGTCCCCGGTGGATGTGTACGCACTCTGCCCTGCCCGGGTGGGCTCCTCCCTGACCACGAGGCAGCCCAGGTGAGAGCGGCAGCCCTTAGCGTCACCCTCAGGCCCCTCTGAACATCTGTTCGGACACAGTGTCAGCAGAGACCACGTGGCATAGCTACTACCCTGCTCGGTACGTCAGCCAGCACCTCATCCCAACCCTCAGTCTCAGCACCCACTCACTCATCTGCACCCCCTGTTTGTGAGTGAGAGGTCCGTGTCCAAGGAGGGCCGAGGCATTTCCCCAGACACTAGGGTATGTCCTCGCTGGGACTCAGCTACCTCATCTGGGCTGCAGGAGCAGGAGACCGCAGGGGTGTTGTGGGTTCAGGGCAGAGCTGGGTGGAGACCCTGGGGTCCTGCGTGTGGAGTCAGCATGGAGGACTTCTAGTTTCCAGTGTTTTCCAAACCCCTTTCTCCTGGCCGCTCCCCACCTGCTGGACTCCCGCTCCAGAAGGAGGAAGACAGCAAACGCCTTCTTCCAGCCTGTGGGGCTCCGCTCGCTCACAGGATGCTCCCATCCCCCCACTGCTGCCAGGACCCAGAGAAGGGGCAGTGTCCCCTGGAGTCCTCAGGGCAGGAGGTAGGAGGCGGGGCTGGCCCAGGGCCCCCCTGCCCCACACTTGGGCCAGAGCTTGCACTTCCTGCGGCTGCAGGAGCCAGGCAGCCTGTGACTCAGGGAGGCACATTCTAACCTGCCCCGAGAGCAACACCCACCCATCGTCCAGCGGCCCAGGCCCGTGACCCTACCCACCCTCAGCAGTTCTAATAACCGCTACCAAGTACTGAGCGCTGACTGCATACACATGTGGCGCTTCGCAGGCAGGAGCCCATCTCTGTCTTCGCAGCCACCCTGCCAGGCCATCTTTATGGCTGAAGACATGGGAGGAAATGTGGCCAAAAGTGTCCGGCGGGGGATGGAGACAGAGCAGGGACCCCCACCCAGGGCTGGATGCAAAGCCCGTGCTCTCTGTCCCTCTGTCTTGCTCCAGGAGAGGGTTGGGGTGGGGGGGAGAGGCAAGAACGTTAAAATCACCACCTCAATGCACATCAGCCAACATTTACACACTCCTTTCCTCCTCCACTGATCACACCCCAGCCGCCGGGGCAGCACGTCAGCAGAGCGCTTTGCACACAGAGAAACCGAGGCTCAGAGAAGGTTAGCAATGTGTCCCAGGTCACACAGGGCCGGTGAGTGACGGCAGAGTCCTGAGCGAGGAGCCACCCCCACCCCGCCGCACCCCCTGGACTGAAGCTCTCTGTCCAAGGCGCCCCAGATGGAGCGTAAAAATCAACCAAGGCTGTCCTACACGGCTCACACACGTGCACTCGCGCGCGCGCGCGCACACACACACACACACACACGTGCCGCCTGTCCTCCCGATTCAGGAAGAAGGCAAACCCAAAGCAAACAAGCCGACTCCCTCCGGCTAGAAGCCCTTCTTGTCACTTGTCAGGACTGGACGGGGCAGGAGGGGAGGTTTCCCCAAACTCAGCCCCTGCGACGCCCACCCGCCCCCTTCCCTCTGGCTGGGGCTGCCTGTCCTCCCAGCAAAGGCGGGGCGGCGGACCGGTGCCGGGCGGGCACCCACCTTGTCCGGAGGGAGCTGCGCGTGCACCTCGGGCGGTCGTTCCCCGGTCCGGCGTCGGGCAGGGCTGCCCGATGTCCCCTCCTCTTGGAGGAGCTGCAGGGGAGCTCAAGTGCTGGCAGGAACAGCTCATCTTTCAAGGGCTGGGCTGTGACGTCATCGCCCTCCCGGGCACTTCCTCCCCCCACTCCAGCCCAGCCCCTCCGCCCGCCCAGCCTCTGAGCCCGGCGGGCTGCGCTGGGCGGGCTGCAGTTTCCAAACCCAGGATCCCGGGGCCAGGTGGGGCGGGCGGCTGCCCAGGTCTCCGCGGGCCTCTGAGCTCTGAGAGCTCGGGGAGCCCCTGGAAGACTGTCCAGGTCGGCCCAAGGAATGTTCTATTGTGAGGACCGTGGCTGCTCCCGGAGCCTCGGAGCAGCATTGGACGTATTCCTGAAAGGTATCTGGCTGTCGCTCTGAGGCAGGCCCCTTACTAAGCCCAGGACTCTGCTGCGCTGGGCATTCCCTCCCTGGTCCTCCCAGGATCCAGGCCGCCTGTGGCTGGGTCTGTGTGTACCCTTCCTGAGGCCCCCTTTTGCAGCTAAATGAGATCATAGGTGTGGCTGGTGGCTGCTTGGCGGGTGAGCCCGGGTAGGAGTGCTCTTGCCGCTGGCGCACTCTGTGAGTGAGCACAACACTGATTGCTTATCACGGCTGTTCCCTGCAGGGCTGTTTTGTGCCTGAGTGTAGGTGTAAACAGACGGTGGCCAGGTGGGCAGGGCAGTTGGATGATTTTTATGCCGCGTCTGCCTCCCGCGGGGCCAGGGCAGCACGAACTCAGGAACCCCTTTCCCGCTCTGTTTTCTGGCGCGTTCCCGGGTCCACCCCCCCTCCCCCCCCCCCCCCGCGCTTCCCGCCACCCTGCTCCACAGACTGGCTTGCCCAGCTTCTCTCCCGAGACTTGCTGACAATTCCCAGCACTTAGCACTCCCGGAAGCAGAAAACTGCAAAGCAAAGGGGCTTCAAACTTTTTTTTTTTTGTAAGAAGCTCTTAAGCGTGGCTCAGTGGTTGAGCATCGACCTACGAACCAGGAGGTCACAGTCAGGGCACATGCCTGGGTTGCAGGCTCCATCCCCAGTGTGAGGCGTGCAGGTGGCAGCCGGTCAATGATTCTCTCTCATCATTGATGTTTCTATCCCTCTCTCCCTCTCCCTTCCTCTCTCTGAAATCAATAAAAATATTTTAAAAATAAAGAAAGAAACTCTTAAAGTCTTTCCTTCAAAAGAGAAGGACTAAAGTGGGCGTGGAGGAGCTGGGAGCTACGGCAGGGGCCGACCCCGGCTGCTCCTGGAACTTCTCTGATCCATGTCTTGAAATCTGACTGTCTTCACACGGATGGGGAGGCTGAGCCCCAAAAAGGCTTACCTGGAGGCTTGGGATCTAGGCCTGGTGCGTGGGACCACCCCCCATTGGCCCTGTGGTGGAGAGCCCCTATACCTCAGACCTCGCAAAATTATTCAGATTGGCCAACCCACAGGGAGCCCGAGAAGCCTGGCTGATTACAGGACGTGAGCTGCTCCCTGCAGCTGGCTGTTACCCTGCTCCTGGGTGCAGCCCCTTATGTGGTTCTGCCTGGAAGCCTTCTCTCATTTGGAACTAAAGTAACAGAAAGCCCTGCCTTTCTTCCATCCGAGTGCCATTGTGTGGCGTCCTGACATCTAAAGATCTTTATATCATATAAAACCATGACCACCTACACTTGTATCTCCCCAGTCATCCAACTACCCATCAATCCATTTACCCATCCATCCATCCCTATATCTATCCATCCATCCATCCATCCCTACATCCATCCATCCCTCAATCCATCCATCCGTCCATCCATCCATCCATACATACATACCTCTCTACACCCACCACCCACTCATCCAGCTACGTATCCAGTCTTTTCTCAGATGTCTACACAGCTGGCTGTTCACTATTAGGGAGAAGTAAACAAGTCAAACACACCCATGCCTGGGAGGAGCCCCCACTGGGCCAGTCTCCTGTTTGGGGCAGAGCCTGGGTGGGAACTGTTTCAAAAGGGGATCCTTATGAACGCAGTAACACCTCACACTCGTTAATATCTGGATCAGCATGTCTTTTGTACATAAGAAAAGTTGGCTGAACCCTTCCTGCAAAATCTTGGCAGCCACTGACTCATTATCCCTCTCACATTCAGTACGCTCTCCTGGGGCCTGAGGGCTCAGTCCTGCCCAGACTCCAGCTCCAGCCCGCCAGCTCACTCAGAGGAAGAGGAGGGACCATGCTACTCCTGCAGAACCCCGACAGCCTCCCCCCCACCCCCAGCTGTCCCCATCCCGTCCCGTCCCCAGAGGCCGCCCAGCCCTGGGCATAGACCCAGCTGTCATTCCTGGGGGGTGCCCAATGCTCAGGGCCCCTTTGTGTGGCCCACTGAGAACCTGCCCTCTGCCCTCTGGCCTCTCCAACTTCCGGCTCCACCCCGAAGCATTAGCCCCACGAAGCACCTCACGCTCCTGAATTGAGCAGGATGGCACATGGCTCCGGCCCCTCACAGGTGCTGTCATCTCTCCCGGGAGTGTCCTGTCTCTGCTTTGCTTGATAGCTCTTGCCATTCTCCTAGGAGGCTGCCCAGGGCCCTTTCCTGGTGTGCGGGTCAGGGTCCGGGTCCTTCTGCACTCAGCAGCCTGGTTTCCTCCATGCCCTGCGGACGTGAGCCCCACGGATAGGACTCAGTCTCCCTCATTCCCCCACGGGGATGGGGGAGGCAGAAAAGGAGGAGAGGACTCCTAAAATGACACAGGGCGCGTTGCGTGGCGTGTGCGAGCATGTGCGAGCGTGTGCTTTTCATTCTCATGGAGCAGTGGCGCGTGTGGAGAAGGAACTCATCTGACTCCTTCAAATGGGTCCCCCCAATTTCTGTCCCCCTGCCTTCCCACACCCCTCCTCTGGTTCAGGGAGTGAAGTCCTTGCTATTCTCGGTGCAAAGGTGAGTTGGGAGAAGCACATGGGGGAGGGGAGGAGGGGAGGAGGGGGCACGGGGAGGCCAGTCCATCTGCCCATCCGTCTGTCCCCTCCCTGCTGCCCTGGGAGGTGGGTGGCCAGGTCTGGTCCTGTTGGGCCTGACAGACTGCCCCTTGCTCGGTCAGTGGGTCACAGCCAGCCTGGCCACGCCTCCTCACTCTGTCCTTGGCCCTGGGCTGCCCTAGGTCTTGAGAGGGATTACTCACTTGCTGCTGCTGGGTGCCACTAGGGGCTCTGGAGGCCGGGAAATCCTTGGGGGGGCTTTCCTGGTATCCCTGGGCCCCTCTTCTTCTGGGACTAACATTGAGCCAGGATCCCCAGGGAGCATCTCTGCCCGCAGGGTCCTCATACTCCCACTGAACCTGGGCCCCCAACCACGGCCCAGCCTCAACCAGACAGGCTGGCCCGGTGCCCAGGCCTCCCCTGCCCCCTGCCCGCTCCTCTCTCCTCTCTCGCTGCTCCTCCTCCTCCTCCTCATCATCAGGGAGCTGGGGCTCAGAGGGGTGACACTGGTGAGCGGTGGATTGCGCTTTGATGGGATCTGCTGTAGTTTCTCTGAAGGACTCCAGGGGCTGGGGTGACAGGACCTGGAAAGATATAGAATTGCCCTCCCCAGCCCACCTGCCCTCCCAGATCCCAATTCTGGGCTCCGTCCCGAGGTGACGCTGTGGGCCCCGTGCTCAGGGGAGACGTCAGGGGAGGGCTTGGCACAGGCCCTCCAGGATCCGGCTGCATCCACCGCTCTCCTGTGTCCACCGACCGACCCCTTCACGGCCTGGTCTCAGCCCCCTGAGCCCTTGTTCTGAGCTCCTGCTGGCTCCTTCGCCCTCAGCTCTGCACACCAGTCCCGTCGCCCTCCAGCCCCCTGAGGTGCACCTGCCGGGGATGCCCCGTCCTCTCCAAGCTGTGCCTCCATACACCTCCCTGTCCATCTGTGTCCCCCAAGTGCCCACGACTTCCTTCCTCGGGGCTCCGGGGCCTCCTGTGCCCATGCCCTTGCCGCTGTGGTGGCTCCGGGCACAGGGCTCTAACTGCTTTGTTCATCAGTTTTCTTACAGAACACGGGGCTGGGAGGCGGTGGCCTTGACTGTGAGCCCAGAGCTGCCAGCGCCAGCTGTGCTCGCTCGGGCCGGAGCCCCAGGCTCCTGGTGTAGAACGAGGACCTGGACCATCTGCCGAGGGCTGCGGCGGCCACGGAGTTGGGGGGGCGGGGGGTGACAGTCGGTCCGCTCTGGACTATTCCTTTCTTCTCTGCAGAACGAACTATAAGGACTCCTCCTTCACCCCTTTTTAAAAAATTAAGGTGAGATTCACGTGACGCATGTTAACATTTAAAAGCCCACCGTTCAGTGTTACAGTGGGGCCTTGACTTACGAGTTTAATTCGTTCCGTGACGGAGCTCGTAACTCAAATTACTCGTATGTCAAATCAAATGTGAACGAGTGAGACACGTGATGCTGGGCTGATGTTGTGGCGTTCACTGCGCCAACTAGCAGTGGGGTATCGGAAGCTGGCTCGTAATCCGAATTTTAGCTCGCAACTCAAAGCAAAAAATCGGCCGAGAGACGGCTCATATCTCAAAAAACTCATTAGTCGGGACACTCGTAAGTCAAGGCCCCACTGTATTTAGTACATTTGCTATATTGCACAGCCAGCACCTGTCTCTGGTTCCCAGACATCGTCAGCACCCCCAAAGGAGACCCCACACCCAAGAGGCGGCCTCTCCCCGTGACTGCAGCCCCTGGCCACCGCCCCTCTGCCTCGTGTCTGGGCATTTACTGCTTTTGGGGATGTCATCCACCTGGAACCACGGGACCATTTGGGTCTGGCCCCTCACACGCGGTGTGATGCGGGTGAGGTTCCCCGTGTCACGGATGTGTCTGTGCCTCGTTCCTGCTTGTGGCTGAGCGGTGCTGCAGGCCATTGGTCCACGCACACGCTGATGCACGGACGTGGGGCTAGCGCTGCCTTTGGACGACTGTGAGCAAAGCTGCCTCGAAGAGTTCCCGTTTCAGTTCTCCTGAAATTCCTCCTCAGACGCGGACTTGCTGGCTGGGTAATGCCATGTTTACCTTTCTGAGGAAGCAGCGGCCCGGTTTCCCCAGCAGCTGCACAAGCCAAGTTCTCCTCTCGGATTCCCCACTCCCGGGCTCATGCATATGCCCAGCCCCGTGGGGCGGGGGTGGGGGGGATGTGGGGGGGAGGGGGACAGGGACTCAGGGCCATCCTTCGTCATTTTCTCCACCCACAGTGGGGCTACCATCCGAAGCTTTTTTTTTTAATTAAATCTTTATTGTTCAGATTATTACATTTGTTCCTCTTTTTTCCCCCATACCTCCCCTCCTTCCAGCTCCCACCCCACCCTCCGCCCTCACTCCCCACCCACTGTCCTCATCCATAGGTGCAGGATTTTTGTCCAGTCTCTNACCCTTGACTAATTCCCCTCGGTCACCTTCCGGCCTGTTTTCTCATGCACCCCCAGCAGCGCCCAGGCCACCCTCTGGGAAAAAACAGCCACCCTGGCTCCCAGGGCCGGCACCTGGCCTGGCCAGGCCCTGCCAGGCAGCTTATGGTGTCACCTCCAACCCACTGGCCAGCTCCCAGCGGGAATCACTGCGCCAGGTCCCCAGGGAGGAGGAGGCCATAACCCCACTCCCAGAGGTCATAACCTGAGCTCACATCACCCACGTCCCTCGGGCACCGCTCGCCCGGACCGGCCACTTTCCCCGCGGGCACAGCTATGGCCCAAGCCGGTCCCCCTTCCCCGCCTGCCCTCTCACCCTTTCCCCTCACAGCTGTCTGAGTGGCTTTGTTCAGTAAAAAATGTTTTAAGCCCTGGCCGGTTCAGCTCAGTGGATAGAGCGTTGGCCTGCAGACTGAAGGGTCCCAGGTTCTATTCTGGTCAAGGGCACCTACCTCGGTTGCAGGTTCCCGGATCCTGGTAAGGGTGCATGCAGGAGGCAACCAATTGATGTGTCTCTCTCACACCGATGTTTCTGTCTGTCTTTTCCTCTCTCTCTCTCTCAAAAAAAAAAAAAAAAATCAATGGAAAAATATCCTTGGGTGAGGATTAACCAAAAAAACACACACACGCACACCAGACAACAACAGAGCTTTAAAAATGTGGCCGAAACCGGTTTGGCTCAGTGGATAGAGCGTCGGTCTGCGGCCCGAAAGGTCCCAGGTTCGGTTCCGGTCAAGGGCATGTACCTTGGTTGCAGGCGCATCCCCAGTAGGAGATGTGCAGGAGGCAGCTGGTCGATGTTTCTCTCATCGATGTTTCTAACTCTCTATCTCTCTCCCTTCCTCTCTGTAAAAAATCAATAAAATATATTTTAAAAAAAAATAAAAATGTGTAGGTGGGAGAGTTCGCTCTCTATGGTGTCTGGCTCCGTGGGTGCTGACAGGTACCGAGTTGCGTGTGCGACACCCCAGGGCCACGAGAACGGCTCAGTCCCACCGCACCCGCGGGCCCTCTGTGGCCGAGCCTCGCCCGCCCCTCCGGGAGCGACTGATGTGTCTTCTGCCCAGAGGGACCTTCAGGTGGCAACCGCCCTCCTGTGGATTCTGCTGCAGAAAAACACAGCTCAGCTCCAGGCCTCCCCTGAGCCCCCCAGTGCTTCTGCCCCAGGACATGGGCACTGCTGGCTCCTCCCCTGGCGAGGTCTTCCCTCCGCTCCCAGCCACCTCCTCAGCCTCAGTGGGTCCTCCTCAGGGAGCCCTCTCGGCCACGCCTGGGGCGATTCCAGGGGAGGCCCCGCACGCAGTGGTGTGATTGCTCGCTGTCTGCCTCCCGTGTCCCCCATGAACCGCGGGCGGGCGTGGCGAGGGGGCAGGGCACACGAGTGCTCAGTAAGCGTTTTGTAACAGGTGAAGGAGGGCTGTGAGCCAAACAACTCCTCTGGTTCAACCCTCACCTTTCCTTTGTCTTTTTTTAATCCTTACTTGAGGACATGCTTATTGACTTCAGGGGCAGGGGTGGGGGGGGGGGGGNGGGCGGGCCCCCCCCCGAGAGAGAGAGAGCAAGAGAGAGAGAGAGAGAGCAAGAGAGAGAAAGAGAGAACCGGCAACCTCAGTATATGCTCTGACGGGACCAAACTTGTAGCCTTTTGGTGCACGGATGACACTCCAACAAAGTAAACCACCCAGGCAGGGCTCAATCGGCACCTTTTCCATTCCTCAGTACCTTGTGGCCTCCCAGGAGTCCTCACTCATCTGTCCATCTGTCCATCTTCCGTCTGCCCATCAAGTGCCCCCTGAGGCCAGCTCTGTCCTGGGTGCCAACCCCGGTGGGGAGAGCCCGGTAAGGCTGGTCCCTGACTTCGCAGGGCCTGAGAGCAGCCCTGGCCCCAACTTCAGAGGTGGGAGACAATGCTCCCAGCCTGTCCTCCCGTGGCTCCTCCCCCCAGCCCCGTGGGAGCGCAACCCCCACCCCAGAATGACCGACAGAAGGGAGGGGACCTGCCCAGGGTGAGTGGGAGCTGCGGATGGCACAGGGCACCCCAGTCTCCAGAGCCACACAGCACCCTCTGAGAAAGGGGAGGCAGGAGATGGTCCCAGGGTGGCACAGTAGGGCCTGGGAGGGGCCTGGGGTGAGGGAGGGGCACCTCTAAGAGGGAGGCTCCCCCTGTGCCCAGCGGGGAAACTGGGGTCCCTGTGTTTCTCGTTCAGTCACAAAAGCATCCTGGGGATGTGGGGGAGGGGCGCTCGGAGGCTAAGGGAGGAGCCAGCTCCACCCCGGGGTGACTGTGGGCCAGTGTGTCCTGTTGTTTCTGTCCCATAAATGGGCACCCTGTGACGAACCCCGAGGGTGTCGAGGTGGGAGCCAACCCAGGGGTCCCTGTTGCCAGAAATAGGCCCGGGTCCCCTTGGCGAGACTGCGTGGGTGGCGGCCGCCTGTCCTCCCGCCACCAGCTCTGTTCTCTCCCCAGACCCAGTGATTCAGACGTGAGGAGGCGACCTTTTCCTTCCCCAGGGGTCACTTTGTGATTCCAGGGCTATTTAAGGGTATTTTTAGCAACTTCGTCTGCCAAAGTGAATGATGTCACGTGCTTAACAGTAACACGGGGCCCGGCACAGGGAAATGTGGACCGACAGTTGCCGATTGAATAAGCAAAGGCAGCCGGGCCGGGCCTGACCCGAAGAGACTAACAGGAGGGACCGGGGGTCTGGGCCCCAGCCTGGGGTCAGCGGCTCAGGTCCCCGGGGCAGGGCGGGGGGAGCGCTCGAGGGTCAGTCTGGAGGCCCTGCAGCCGGGAAGGGTGCCAGAAGCCACCTCGACGTGCTTCTGTGTAGACACGGCTGCTGCCCCCCTGGGCACAGACCCTGTCGCTACCACTGCTGGTGCAGCCGGGCCTGGGCCTGGACGCCAGGCTGCCCTGGAGGGCTGGGGAGCTGGGTGCAGCCACCGCCACCTTCCGGGGCTGGCTTCCTGGGTGCTCACCAGCTTCTGACTCAAAGACCTGAGTGGGAAGGCCCCGTTGGGAATCCTGGTCACCTCCCTGCACTGCACCCAGTTGCAAGAGAGGCTGGGAAACCGTTTGCCATTGTGCCAGCCTCACGGGGTGGGAAGTCCCCCCAACTCAGCCACGGCGTTCAGACACCAGGGGACCCCCGGGAGCAGGTATGTGCAGGACTGCCCCGTGGACCATGCTTGGCCCGTCCATAGCTCCTGTTGCCACCCCCTGAGCCCTCGCCTATGCAGTTCCTGCATGTGGAAGGACAGTCCACTCTGTGTGTCCCCTGTCTCGTGCGTCACCATATATATAGGGGTGTCCCCAAAACATGTACACACTTTACCAGCTGAGAGCTCAAGTGATGCTTCTGTCTTTTCAGCCAGACTAAGCTGTGAACAGAGGAAGTTCACCCTGGAATGCTGCCGGGAGTTTGAAAAGGCAGTTGAAGTACAAACACTGCCTGTATAGTTGTTCAAAGTGTGTTCAATGTATGCACACTTTACCAGCTGTAACTCACTTAATTTTCACTCCCTTTTCCGGTTTAACTGATTTGAAATAATAGGTGAAGCCAGACTAAGCTTTGAACAAAGGGAACTTTTTTATGGGGGTACACGAGAGATAATGTTGACGCATCGAGGGCGCACAAATACCGAACGAAATGATTCTTGATGTTTGTGATTCCATTGCTTCTAGTTATCAGCAGCGCCTGGACCAGAACGGTCATCAGTTTGAAAACAGGCGTTGACCAAACACATTTATTCATTTCTGCAGATCCTTTTACATTTTGAAAACGAACTGTATGTTAATCAACACCGACTTTATAATCATTCAAAGTGTGTATACATTTTCGGGGGATACCCTATACATTGATTCCTCTTGTGCTGCCCCCCTCCCCCAAATCTTCTCCATACGGTTTTATAAGAAACTAGTAGCCCTGCGCACGAATCCGTGAGCCAGTAGCTCATCAGTAGCTCGCTGCCGCCTTCCAGTAGCTCTCCACCCGCTGCCCCGCCCTCCTGTAGCTCCCCTCACCCCCCCCCCCATAGCTTGCTGCCCTGACCCCTCCCGTAGCTCTCCGCCGCGGGCTTGTAGCTCGCTGCCCCACCCTCCTGCTGATCTGTGATCCGGTCGTTACGCGGTCGGTTGTTACGCTTCACGGCATAACAACCATTTGCATATTACATTTTTATTACATAGGATGGGTTGTGTGCGTCACCAGTTTGCATGCTCCAGGCCTCCAGGATGTGGAGTGGACTGTGGCTATGGTGTCACCAGGTAGCAGGCATGGCACTGTGGTTAGGTTTTCTTGGTTTCCTGGGGCTGCTGGACCAATGACCACAACAGAAACCATTTCTCTCATGGGTGTGGAGGCCGGAATCAAAATGCTCCTCTCAGTAGCCATTATTCTGGGCCCCCGGTTAAACACCCCATGACAGCGGGCAGCAGCAGGAAGCTTCCGGAAGCAAGCCCTCCCTCTGCACATGCAGAGGATGCAGCTCACTGAGCCAGGCAGGCAAGGCGGGGGCAGAGGCAGCTCCAAGCCCTGTGCAGAGGGTGGTCCAGTCCCTGCGGGGGATGCTGCTCCCCCGCTGCCCCACCCCCTGAGGTCACCCTCAGGCCCTGCCATGCTTCCTCAATACGATGCTTATTGAATCACATTCTCATTTATTAGCCAGGCAGCGCCGGGACACCGCCAGGCCTTCCGTTCTCTGCGGGGAGGTCACGGAGTTCATGCCCAGCCTGGGGCTCTGCCTCCTGCTATGGGGACTTCACCTGGACCGGGACCCACTTGGAGGTACACACTGGGGACGCGCCCAGATAAACCATCAATCCAGCTGGAAAGTGTGTGCCTTCCACGCTCTCCAATAATAACATAATTATTAGCTATTATTCAACATGCCCTTTAGACAGAACCAGGCTTCAGGCTTTCTATAGTTATTACTTTAGTACTCAAACCACATCTGTGATGTAGATACGATTAGTCCCATTTTACAGGTGGGGAAACTGAGGCTCGGAGAGGAGCAGGGGCTTGCTTCAGCTCGTGCAGCTCAGAGACAGACAGGTCAGCACTGGAAGTAGGTCCAGCATCTCAGTGGCCAGGCTGGCTCCTGATGGCCCCACCCACCCACCCTGAGCCTAGAAGGGCCCCCTGTCTCTGACTGCAGCTCTGTGCAGATGGTGCTGTAAGAAACCAACTGAGTGAGGGGCTCAAAAAATGTGCACAGAGTGGGGGCACGGGCCAATGTCCCCAATGAGGCGGGGCGGACATCCGGAGCTGACCGGGGCTCGCTGAGGCGAGGAGCCAGAAGCCCCACTGGGTTACCCCAAGTCCTGGAGGGAGCTTGTCCCACAGAGGAAGGGGGAGCACAGCCGCCACCACAGGGACAGGAGGCGGACCTGCCACTGGGACCTGAAGCCACCTTCTCTTGGCCTTGTCCTCTGCAGGCACGCATGTCCCTGCTCCGAGCCGTGTGCCTGGTCACCAGGCCGTGTGGTCAGGCCGGGAAGATGAAATGGAAGTGCTGGGAAAACAGTGTCAAATGCAAGTGCTGCTCAGATGGCCACATGTACTGCTTGGAAGGAGGCCCGGGCAGGCCACGCGCAGCCCGGCTCGCCCACCGAACCCGAGGCCAGTCGGGGCAACGATGGAGTCCCGCCAAAATCCCGCGTGTGACTCAGGCATGACATTCCCCTGGGGTGTGGCTGCTGGAAAAACCCCGGCGCTGGGGTGGGCGTGTGGACGGCCAGCTGGTCCTCATCTGGGTGGTGATGGAACGTGGGACACGCGAGCAGATGGCGGGCGGAGGCCTCGCATGATGAAGGCAACCCCCTTTTCTCATCCTCTCTGCCTCTCCATCTGAGAGCTCCCTTTCCAGCTGATCGCACATCTGGTTTTGTGTCTGTATTTCTCACTGTCTCCTTCCTTTTGCTTCCCATCTGCTCCTCACAGGTTTTAGAAGTGAATCTTCTAAAGAAGTGAGCATCAGCCTATGGCCCAGGAGGTCACGGTTCGATTCCCGGGCAGGGCACATGCTCGGGTTGCAGGCTTTGTCCCCAGCATGCAGGAGAATCGATGATTCTCTCTCATCACTGATGTTTCTCTCCCTTCCTCTCTGAAATCAATAAAAATATATGTATTTAAAAAAGAAGTTACTCTCAGGTATTCCCTGCAGCAGTACCAACGCTTACCCTTCCGGACCCCCATTCTGCCTGGAGGTCTGTCTTTACCCACCTCCCCCACATCTCCCCAGTTCGGTCAGATCCCCTCCTGTTGCCGAAGGAAGTCATAGAGAAGTGGGACTCCATCCAGGGCTCACGCACGCTTGACAGGCACGTCTCCTGGGGCGACATGGCTTTTGCCTAAAACCCAAGGTCCTACAGCTCCTGGCAAGTGAGTTGGGTTGAGACGGGTTGACCAGCAAGCTTTCCCGGGTCCTGCATCGCGCCCCGGAGGGCTTCTCTTCCGGGCACTGGGACAGAGGACCTTCTGCCATGGGGAGGACTGAGCTTCTGCCGCAAAGAGCACCCTCCCCTCCTAGGAGCGCTGGACGCACAGCAGCTGATCTTGCGTGCTCTCCTGCAAGCAAGTGCTTCTGATCGTCAGGTGCCTGGTCTCCGTGCAGGCACCCAGGGCCCCAGGTTCCTGCATGTGTTACCCCATCATTCCCTGGGTAGGTTTCTTATTTGCATCGTTGGAGCTAGGTCACTGCATATCTGGGTTCCATCTTTTAATATATATATACATTTATATTAAATATAAGTATATTTAATAGGTATTAATTTCAGAGAGGAAGAGAGATGTAGAGAGAGATAGAAACATCAAAGATGAGAGAAAATCGTTGATCGGCTGCCTCCTGCATGCCCTACAACCCAGAAGGTGCCACGACTGGGAATTGAAATGCGACCTCCAGGTTCATAGGTCGACGCTCAACCACTGAGCCATGCCGGCTGGGCTGGGTTCCATCTCACGGTAAAAGGATAGAGAATGTGGTGGGAGCCCGCTCTGTGGCCTGCATTCTCGGCCTGCAAAGAGCACGTATCCTGTCCATGAGAGACGGGGGGTGCAGTCTCCCCCAGGAGAATAGACCTGGTGGACAGTTAGCCACCCTGGTCACCCCACACAATAGGAGCCATCACTGCATCCCGTCCCCACCTTCTTGGTTGAGCTGGGAGCTCGGGTTCCAGCTGTAGCTAGACGCACCAGTGGCCTCTTGTACGAAGGCTCAGGAGCTTCTTGGGCAATCACTCGCCTCAAGGGAAGAATCTGTTCCCACAGGCTGCTTCCCAAGGCCCTTTAATTCAAGATAATCAATGCGCCCCGAGGCACACGTTGGTGCCTGCCCGAGCCAGGACTGCTAGCGGCTTCTGGAGACATTAAACCGAGTGGTGGGCGTGCGGCTCAGAGGGACCAGCAGAGGCTCTTCCAGGCCTTGACCTTCGCGTGATGGAGCCGAGGCTGGACCGTGGTCAGGGTGCCGCGCCCCGAAGGCCACATGGGGGCCTCTAACATGTTGTCATGCTCTGCATCCTAACCTGGCTCTCGGGAACATTATTATGTTCTTGACACAACACTGAGAAGTAACTGACATGCATCACTGCGTAGGTGTAAGGTGTGTGGCATGAGGGCTGGATTGACACAGAGTGTGAATGAATGTAAGCTTTTATTTGAGGACTATCATTTGGTAACAAAAATAAGGATGCTGTGGGACCCGTGCCAGCTCCTGGTTTGAGCTGTCTCACCGGCTGCCCAGCGCTGCCGTTCCGGGAGACTTTCCAGTTTCTGTGCCTGGTCCTCACCCTTGGCCGCCCGCCCTCCTCGTCACACACTCCAGAACTGCTTCTCTCCTTGTAACCAGAAAGCCCACCTGAACCAAAGGGCACGGGATGTGCGTGCGTGTGAGTGCATCTGTGCATGTGTACACATGCGAGTGTGAGTGTGCGAGAGTAAGTGTGCAAGTGTGAGAGTTGTGTGTGTGTGAGACATGGAGGAGAGCTGCTCACTCAGCTTCTACAAGTAATTACAAATAAGTAAAGGAGGAGGGAATTCCTGTTTTCTGCTTGTGGTCCCCATTTCACCTTCAGGCGGGCGTGGCTGGCGTGGCACAGTCTGCTGGCTTAAGAGCTCCTTGAGGTGGACAGGTGAGGAGCAGGTTGTGCTCGGGGAAGGAAGCCTGGCAGAGGACAGCGGCAGGTGATGGAGGTGCAGAGGAGATAGGCGGCTGTGAATGGCAGCCTCAGGGCCGGGCCCCGGGTCAGTCCTCTGGCTCTACAGTGGAGGGACCTGGCAGAGAGCTTGAGGACCTCGCCCCGGTTACACAGGGCACTGGCAGGTGAGCCCGTCTCCCACCTGAACTTGCCATTAGGCTGTCCCCTTAGAGAGGAAGGAGGGCCCTTGAGGTGGGACTGGGGGCTTCCGCAATGAGAGCAGGATGTTCTGCAGGGTGACCGGGCGGGAGAGGGAGAGGGAGAAGCCGGGAGAGGCCGCGGGGAAGCAGTCAGCCCTGTGGGTGAAAGGTCTCGGGTGGGGTCGCTGCCATGAATCAAGAATCTGGTCGTGGGTTGTGCAATAATGGAGACAGTTTTGTGTATGAGCCTTTGTCACCCTAGCAGACAATGTGTGATCAGGAATGAGAGGAAATGATCATGGCTGCACCCATGGGAAATAGATGTTTGGATCATATAAATATTCATAGATTCGGCCCTTTAAACTCATGCCTGCCTACGGTGTGCGGGCGCAGGCCTTGGGGACTCTGTGAGAATAAAGCGTGCTCTGCGAGGCCTTGCGGGGGGCCTAGACTTCGGGAAAGATAGAGATTAAACATGCAATTTTCCAAGCGATGGTTTGGCCACTTCTGTGGTAAATGAACAGGGTACCAGTCCCTACGGAAGGGGGAAGGGACATTTCCACTGCTGCCAGAAGGAGGGAGGTGTAGCCAGGAGAGCAGGCAGGATGGATTTCCCGGGGTGGGAATGCATGTGCAAAGGCCCTGGGGCCTGGAGCATGCGGCTCCTTGGTAGAACTGAAGGAAGAGGCTTTTTCGAGGAACAGAGAGAAGCTAAGTTTGACTGGGGCCTGGTGTGTGGGGCGGGGCGGGGGAGGGGCAGGTGAGAGAACTGAGCCTGCGAGTAGGAAATGGGAAGGAGTGGGGAAGGCCTGTAAGCCAGAGAGGGATTGTCAAGGTAAGCCACCGGAGGGTTTGGGGAGTGGTGTGTGTGTGTGTGTGTGTGTGTGTGTGTGTGTGTGAAAGAGGGGGGGTGGAGTGGGGAGTCAGGGTTCNGGGGGGCGGAGGGGGGAGTCAGGGTTCTCCAGAGAAATGGAGTCAATAGGATGTGCATATGCAGAGAAAAAGACTGATGTTAAGGAACTGGTTCAAGGGATTATAGAGGCCGACAGTCTGAGGTGTGCGGGGGTGGGCCAGCGGCCGGAGACCCAGCAGAGAGCAGCAGGCTTGGGGGCTCCAGCCTCCACAATATGTGAGTCAGTTCCTTAAAATAAACCTTATTCTCTCTATACTAGTATATCCTATTGGTTCTGTTTCTCTAAATAACCCTCCCTTACCCAGACTTCTCCTTCCTCTCTGGACCACCTTATCCTCTCTTGCCGTTTGCCCGGAAACCATAATCTGTGAGCAGCAGCGAGGTCAAGGTCACTGGCTGCCAGGCAGCTATGACACTGCGTGTGCCTCGGTTTCTCGCCTGCAAGGAGGGGCGACCCCGTGAGTACTCATCGCATGGGTGGGAAGCCAGGAGTCAGGCCCGAGGGGAAGTTGTGTGGCTCCTTCGGGGAATTAGAGCAGAGCTGCGAGGCCTTCCTGCCTCTCAAGGCCTCAGTTTGCTCACCTGCCAAGTGGGCGGAACCAGCGGGCTCAGCGGGAGGCCGTGAGCAGGGCACACGCCCTGAGCTGCTGGTCTCCCTCAGTGAGGCCAGATCATGCTCCTGGGACCAGAACATGCTAGAGGACTAGGCTCCCTGAGGCCTGGTAAGGCTGTGGCTACCTCCAGGGGTTGCCCTGGGCTTTCCCCTTGCGCCTGCAGCCTCCCACGGTGACAGGCAAGATACTGGCTCTTTCCAGCAAAATGGGAAAATACTTCTGACTAATTCCAGACCCGGACGCCACACCCGCAGCCGCCAGCGGCCAAGGGCCAGCAGGACCAAGGGCTGCGCCCCACTTTGCTCGGGAAGGCTCCTGAGGGATCTGGAACCCCCGTTAGTCGGCTAAATAGACAAGCTCAACCTCAGACCGGGTTCACCCTCCTCAGGAAAATTTATGAAAACACCCTCTCTCTGAAACGTTTGCTGACAGAGCGAGTCACGGGGTGTGACTGGGCGGGTTTAGCCCGGGTGCCGTGGGACTAAGATTTGCTCATCTGTTCATTCACTACCCTTTCATTTAACACACACAGGGTGGGGCCGACATCGTTTGCAGCTGTTCGTGTGGAAAAGAAGACAATAACTAATACCTAACTACCTAACAACCACACAGGAGTGAACTCTGCGTTTTGCACGCTCAGGACGGGAAACTTGCTTGGGCCCCATCCCTGTGCCTTAAGCGCTTGCCAGGTGCAAGGTGCGGGGATATCGTAGCGAGCAAAACGGGCCGCGTGTCAGACCTCAGGAAGCGTACATTTTAGAGGAAGAGACTAATATTTAAAGAAGCAAGCTGGTAGCTAGGCCAGGTGATGCTAGGTAGATGCCGGTAGTATAACGACAGAGCGGGAATTCGTGTAAGACCAGAGGGAGCTACTTTGGGGCGAGTGATCAGGAAGAGTCCGTGAGAAGATGAGGTACGCTGGGAATGGGGTGAGGAGAAGGATCCGACCGTGGGGTCCGGAGAAGGGCTCTGCAGCCCCTTAGAGCGGCCGCAGAGGCCCGAGGCAGGAGCAGGCCCGGCCCGTGATGACACACACCCGGGGTGGGTGCCGAAGGAGGTGTGATGGAGCCACAGAGTGTGACAGGCGAGGACGGCCTCAGCCAGGCCAGGGAATGCTGGCTGCCAGAACAAGGAACTCCCGGAGCTCAGAGGTTTGCTGAGATAAAGTTCTATTTCTAGTTCATCTCCCAGCCCCTGAGGGTGCAGGGGACACTCTCTGTCCTTGTCCTGGGACAGCGGATCCTTGCATCCAGCCAGGGAAGGGGGAGACCGAGATCCTGGGGGAATTGTGCAGCGGGTTTCGGGACAGGGCGGGAGGGGCCCACTGGACCCCTGCCCACATTCCATTGGAACACATTTTGTCTCTCCCAGACGCAAGGAAACCTAACACAGGGTTCGCCTGAGACTATGGGAAAACACATATATAATTACATATTGCTTTTGTGATTAATCACTATGCTTTTATTATGTTCAATTTGTAACAATGAAAATACATCCTGCAAATCAGATATTTACATTACGATTCATCACAGTAGCAACATTATAGTTATGAAGTAGCAACGAAAATAATTTTATGGTTGGGGGTCACCACAACATGAGGAACTGTATTAAAGGTTCACGGCGTTAGGAAGGTTGAGAACCACTGGTCTAACAGAACGGCAGAGCTATCGGTGAAGACTGCTAGGTGCCAGGAAGGGTCAGGGGAGGACCGGTCCTGTAGGGCCTAGTAGGTCACCACCAGGGCTGTAGGCTGTACTCCAAGTGGGTGGGAGGCTGACGGGAGGTTATAAAGAAAAGTGACGTCACCTGGTTTACACTCGTGCTCTGCCTCTGACACCGAGCAGCTGGGTTATGTGGCCAAGCACGAGCCCTGCAACCTGGGCCTTCAGAGCTCGGGGATTCAGGTGATTGCAAACGCCCTCCCCCGCCCCTCCCACCTGAGCGGGGCCTGCAGGGACTCTGACTCTGTGGCTTCCGGGGGACCTCAGCTTGCAAGGCCGCCTTCACTACTGCTGAGCGGTGGGGCTCCTTCCAGGGCAGTCGGGGCTCCAGGGGAGACTGGGAAGGGGGGAAGGGGACCCCCTGAAGGCCTTGGCAGTCTGCTGGTGGCCGGCCTGGTGGCCGAGCATGGCCCCTGCTCTGGGCTTTCCCACCTTCCCAGTAGCCGTGCAGAGCGGCCCTCCCTGCTCTTTCTGCCCCCTGCGTGGCCGGCAAGCACCCGTCCCTTCCAATCCCTCTGCTGGACCCAGACCACACGCCCCTGCCGGCCCCGCCCAGCACCTCCTCTTACCGTCACTCCTGCCGCACTGATCTCTCTCCTCCGAACTGCCCCCAACCGAGGGTGTGTCTCACCCAGTGTAGCAAGCAGTGTGTTCATGTGTCCACTGGTCTTTCTTTTCTACAGACTCGTGTTTGTCGAGTGCTTTTCACAGGCAGTGATTTTGCTATTTTATCGAAAGGCACAGCGTGCCCTAGGAGGTGGGCAGCTGCCAGGTTAGGCTCGGCTGCAGAAGCAGGAAAACCCCGATGCCTCCATGGCTCTAGCAATGAAGGTTGAGGTCTTGTCCACATCAGGGAACAGGTGGTTCCTTCTCTGGCTCTGACCTGGGACTCAGGTGTGTTCCGTCCTGTGGCTCGGCCAGCTTGTTGGTTCATGTTCACCTCCGTTCATCCAATCAGCCTGGGACCTGGGGCCTGGGGCCTGGCGGGGAAGCAGAAAGACGAGATGGAAGACAGTGTGTGCGAGATCTTGTGGGCTGGGCATGTGAGTGGGTTCCTCACTTCCTCCCACACCCCATTAGCCAGAATGTGGTCAGATGGCCGCATCTAGCTGCAAAGGAGGCTGGGAAATCGAGTTTGACGATGTGTCTGTAAAGAGGTGAAAGCTGCTATTGGCGCACCGGGGGCCCCTGCCCCGCTAAGACTGCTGCTATTGTAGAGCCGCAGAGACGGGGGCCCAGTGAGGTGGTGTGAATCGCCCACGGCCACCTGGCTGGGAAGGGCGGTGCTGGAATCTGAGCTCAGAGGTCAACACACACGTGTTCACAATAACATGTGAACAGAAAATGGCAAGTTATAAGGCAGAGTGCAGCTTGATCCTGCTTTCATTACTTATTCACACACACACACACACACACACACACACACACACACACGTCTCTGCACAGAACAGACTGGAAGAAAATGCACTGAAGAGTCATTGGGTGATAGCTGGGTTACATCTAGTTTCTTGGACTAAATACTAGTATGTTTAATCTTTTATTTGTATGTTCGATATTTTCTGCAATGAGAAAACAGTAGTCATTACTTAAAAAAAAATAGTGGATTGATTTTTCTTAAATTATTTATTTCCATAAAAGCACAGCCTAAGAACAAGCACAGTGCCCGAGGGCACTTGGCCGTGGCATTCTTGGCAGGACTAGCACTTTCTTGCATTTAGGATTCTGGTTCTTTAGTTTCCCAAGTCCCCTTGCATGTCTCCCCTGTGGTCTCATTTGCTCACTCAGTGGCCTCTGAGCCCACCCACGGTCCAGTGGGTCCCGGGAGAGTGAGGGTGGCCCAGAGGAGACCTTGACCGCCTGGCCGTTGGCCTGACTGGGCGTCTGTGCCTCCGTGACTTCCGGAATCACGCTGTGAGTGGGTTCAGTGCGTGCCGGCCCCGTGGGCCCAGAGCGAACCAGGCCTCCTGTGCCTGCTGGGGTGTGGTCGCCTGCTGTGGCGCCCAGAGCAGAGGCAGAGGCCTGAGGAGCAGAGGCAGGGGCGTGAGGCCGTCTGCCAGCCTCGGTCCCAGATGCTCCCGGCTGTGGTGCTGGTTGGAGCGGGGTGAGTGCAGAGGCGGGGATCCGGGAGACACCTGGGAGGCTGCTGCAGCCAGGAGCAGGCCGGAGTCTGGAGACAAAGGTCTGATCTGAGACCAGACGGTGCCCAACCCAGGGCTCTTGCTAGAACCTCGTGTCTTAGGCACAGCCAGCGTGGTGGTGGGGCATTCCTGCCGTGCCGTCTGCAAGGACTCGGGAGGCTCTGCCTGCACCACAGGCCTGAGCCGGGCGTCGCCCCTGATGCGACTTCAGAAGCCAGGAGCTCTGCCCGCAAACGCGTTGTTTGGGTTTATGGTTTGTGTGTCTCAGAATCGGGAGATAAACCAGCCGTGCCTCCGGCTGCGGTTGCCTCTTAGGGGTGAGTCAGGGTGTCCTGTGCCAGACCTTCTGTGAGGGGATGTGGTGTGCACACAGACACCACACCTCAAACACACCCCAAGCACACATATGCACACACACCCATACATGTATTCACATATGCACACATGCATACACAATGCCCATGCACACACGTTACACGCAGGCACACAAATATGCGTGGATACACAGGTACACGGTATACACAGGCACACACCACACACACACACACACACACACACACACCACACACACACACACTCAGTCTTCACCATTTCAGCGAATCCCACCCCAGTGCACAGTTGTCTTTATTACATGACCGCACACAGTAGGGATTCAAGAAGTGCTCCTTGGCCCCGGCCGGGTGGCTTGGTTGGTAGAGCATCGTCCTGCTATGCCAAGGTTTTGGGTCTGATCCCAGCCACACATATGAGAGTCAACCAACAAATGCATGAATAAGTGGAACAATAAACCTCTCCTTTCCTCTCTCTCTCAAGTCAATCAATAAAAATGTACAAATATATATTAAAAGAAGTGCTCCTTCCTGACAGATCCGACCTCCAGGTGCCTGGCAGGGATGCAGCCACGGGGCAGGGTGAGTGGTGGAGCCGCCGGGCATGTGCACCGACTGCATCGTGGGAGGGACGGCGTGCGGGGGCAGAGCTCCTGGAGCTGGCACGGGGCTGGCACAGGCCAGGAAGGGACAGGGACAGAGGCTGACAAAGCACAGGCTGCCAGAGGCCCCTGGGCTCCGCCACGCCGATGCCCCTCAGGCCCGAAAACAGCGGGAAGTCACCTGGAGCAGGAGGAAGTGATCGTTCACATCTGTCCCCTGCAGCCACAGATGCTAATGTTCGGAGGAGGAATCCTGGCTGTTACTGGAAGTAGAGAAATGGATGTTGGATGGACACAAGCCATCGGAGAGACTGCGACCACCAGCGAGACCCCCGGCAGGACTGTGTGAAGTGCTATCGGAGAGGGACACTGAGGCAGAGGAGATCGATTCTGACTGATTGGGGTGATCAAACAGTCACAGGGAAGAAGGGGTTTGAGCTGAGGCTTAAAGGAGCGTCTGCCACATGTGAAACAGGCAGGGAGAGAGTCCTCCTGGATGGAAGGGATGCCGGCCAGGCACGGAGTGCGGGGGTGGGCCTGCGGAGTGGGCTGGGAGACGCGTGGCCGGAACATCGGGGATTGGGGACATCGGGGAGGAAATCCCCGCCGTGTGTCAGCCTGAGCTGTCCGGGCTCCCTTTTATAAGCGAAGGAGAGGAATTGGGTGTTTGAGGCCAGGGAGGCGGAGGAGTCTGCACATTAGAAAGATGGCAGGTGGCAGCGTGGAGCGTGGACGGGAGGGAGGTGAGCCGAGCCCAGAGCAGTGAGAGGAGGCTGCGTTGTGGGTCTGAACTGGGGTAGAAATCCTGCCCAGGGGGAGGTTGGTGGGTCTGAGGAAACTGAGAAGTTGGGACGTACAGGGCTCAGGGCTGGTTAAAGGTGGGAGCCATGTGCCAGGCAGCTGCTGCCCCTCCAGGATCCCTTCTCCTCCTCCACCCACAGAACTCCGTGTGGTCCAGGGCCGCAATGTGCTGGTGGCTGCTCACCTTCCCAAGAGCCCTGACGCGAGAGGTACAGGCACCTCGTGGTGTAGCCCAGTCGTGCAAAGCAAGCAGCAGAAGCCTGCAAGCTACTGTTTCCACATAAGAAAGAGCAGATCGGTGGCATGAACCTGTGTCCCGCATCCTCCCCTTTCTTCCTGCTGGGAATGTGGCTGTGATGCCAGGGCGTAGAGCAGCCTTCTTGTGACCATGAGGAGGGGAGCTCCCAGGTAAGGATGGTGGCGCAGGAGGCCACAAGGGACTGGGGTCCTGATGACCTCCTCGAGCAGGTGCGCCAGTCCCAGACCGCCTACCCCCAGGTCTCATGTTACATGGCCCCGGGGGGCCTTGTCCAGAACACGCCGGATGCTCGAGGCCAATTTGTGTGTGGGACCCCTACTCAGAGTACGCCGGATGTTCAAGGCCACGCAGCCAGACGCAGGTGCAAAGCCAGGACCCAGGCATCTGACCGCGTGTGCTGCACAGGCGTGCCTTTCTATAACCAAATACTGATGCCACTATTTGGCAAGAAGCCTCTCTTGTCTGAGTTGCTATAAAGATGTGTTGTTGACCAGCAGGTGGCTGGCTGCTATGTTTGTGGCTGCTTTGTGAGGCTGCTTTGTCTGATGGCTCCTTGTTAGCAATGGCCACTTGGTCTGCAATTAAGCCGCTCTTACGTATATACCTAGACTTCTCATGTCGTCTTCATCCACTACCCAGCATCCACGGGGGTACAGCCCCTGGCAGGGAAGGACCTGTGCTCCCACAGACCCAAATCGATATCTCCTTGGTAACGCCGCTGTAGTTGGAGTGATGACGCACACGGGTCAAGCCCATCTTAAGAGGTGCAGGGGGTGAAGGTGATGGTGGAAATGACTTTGAAACCTGAGCATCAGGTAGAGATGGGTGCAATTAGCTAAGACTGGGCACAGTTTTGGAAGGATGAGGTGGCAGAAGATCCCAGTGCCCTGAGCCAGGCTGGCCGGTGCGCATGCTCTGTCCTGGGAAATCCGTCTCCTCCTCATGCCTGGGTCCCACCTGTGAAAAGGGACTTGCAGGCCGCATTTATTGAGAAGGTCCCTGTGTCACGTATCGGATCCGTGCTGTGAGTTCCCGATGCCTATGGATTTGTTCTTGGCGTGTCGGGAAGGAGGACAGCAGCTGGAGGGGTAGAGAAGCCAGCATAAGGAGGGCGCCGGAAACTGGGGCCCCTGTGGCCCGGCCTGCACCCCCCTCAGCCTCCCATGAGATGAGGGTGACCCTGGGCCAGGGAAGGGGCCGGTGAGGCTGAGAGCTGAGCTGGCTGGGGGGTGGGGACCACTGCCCACACTCCTCCCCTCCCCCAGCACAAGCGTGTTGAACATGGAGTGACATACCGGCTGGACACAGAGATGACTAAATATGGTGGCCTGATGCTTGTGGGCTCATTCCTGATATTCCATTTCGTGCAGCAACATAAACTCCAAGGAGGGCTGACCGCAATGTGTTTATCATGGTTCTCAAGGAGAGAGGCGACTCCAGAGGGTGACTCAGCTCTCTTCACCCCTCCACCCACGGGTGCTTGCTGGAAGCTGGGGGGGGAGGCAGCAAAAATCTGGGCACCGATTAACAGGACATGATGGCAGGGAGGCAGGGGGCTCCCGGGCCAGCGGCATTGGAGCTATTAGGCCACCACCCACCGGAGCTTAGGGCTCTTCCCATTCTCTGCCAAGCTGTGGTCCTGCCTCTGCCTCAGTTCCCCCAGAGACGGGGGCCCTGCCTCCCCCACCAGTACCCCCAGAGACGGGGACCCTGCCTCTGCCTCAGTACCCCCAGAGACGGGGACCCTGCCTCTGCCTCAGAACCCCCAGAGACAGGGACCCTGCCTCCCCCCAGTACCCCAGAGACGGGGACCCTGCCTCTGCCTCAGTACCCCCAGAGACGGGGACCCTTCCTCCCCCACCAGTACCCCCAGAGACAGGGACCCTGCCTCCCCCATCAGCACCCCCAGAGACGGGGACTCTGCCTCCCTCATTAAGACACAGGGGGGCAGGCTGTAAGTACCCCCAGGGCCTGGCACGGTGTCAGACTCCAGAAATGTCCCTCCTCTCCTTTTCCACCCAGCGCCAACCTTACTGAGTCGGGGGCTTAGTGCTGGGGGGTCTGAAACAAGCAAACTCAGCCCCTGGCCTGAGGATGCCAGAGTCCAGAGAGGGAGGAAGGAAGTGGACGGAGCTGATGAGAGTGTGGTGGGCGCCACATGGGGCCATGCAGGCTGGTCGGTGGGCACTCCTGGGGGACTCTCACCTGGCATTGTTGGGGGGGAGGGCAGGCATGTGGGGGTGAATTATTTCTCTGACTCACACCATCAAGGTAAGATTGGCTGGAGCCCCCACTTCTCCCCCTGGGGAAATCCAAAGTTTTCCCTGTATTTCTCGGGGATTTAAGTTCCCATGGACACCTCTGGCACCGAGCCTGTCATTCCATCAAGTTCTACTGAACTCAGCTCATGGCTTACCTTCCCGCCCCACCGCCCACTTGTGTATTAAACCTGGCATGGGCCCTGGATTCCCCTGTTTCTGCAAACGAGACCAACGAGACGCAGCTCGCCCCACGTGTGCACGAGGGAGCGTGGACGACTTCCCGGCAGGTCTAGGAGGAGGGCGGGCGGGCATCTCAGCAACGCCAATCAACGCACGCCACGCCGACAGCCCATCTGGGAGCCCTTTGGCTACCGTCGCCTGGACCACTCCGCCGCCCTCATCCTGCGTGTGTGTAACTCTGTCTTGACTCCTCCCCCACCTCCCGGCTGATCCCCAGATTCCGTGTTCTGCGACCGGCTTCACCGGTCCAAGCCCCCCAGGCCTGCCGGCAGGACAACGGGACTCCCAGAGCCGCTGTTTGCCCTGTAGTCGCGAGTGTCTCTCGCAGGCACATGCAGGCCCCCTGGGCTCCTGCCTTCCTGCACTGAGCTGGAACCAGGCTCTCTGAGGGGCTTGTGCCATCGTCCCTGGCTGCGTAACCAGCGTGCCCCCTCCCTCCCTGGAGGAGGCCTGGGTGGGCTTCGGGTCCTCCCTCCCTGCCAGCTGCGAGGGGCAGTACCAGGCCGGCGTTCCGGTGTCATCCCCATCCTTCCCCTGATCTCGGTGCTCCTGGCCCCGGCGGGCAGTCCAGGGTGCAGAGAGTCTGTGCACACCTGTGGTCAGGGCCTTGAGCAATCCTGTGGTGGGGAGACGTGGCGCTTAGGGAACTGGCGGTCAGAGGGCTTTTCCGTGGAAGGGCTGTGGCTCCGGCTGTGGTTTAGGCTTTGCCTCCTCTGGCTTCCTGATGGCAGGCGGGCTCGGGGGTCGAGGGCACTCCTGTCGCCCCAGGAGTCCGCCTGTGGGTCCTCGCAGGCAGAGAAATGAATCCATGTGCTCCCGGTGGCAGGCTCACTCGTGGCACGCACACCTGCTGCCCCCAGTTGTCCTGGCATCAGGGCTGGGGCTGGGGGCAGGGAGAAGGCGCTGGCGAGGGCGGGAGAGGAAGCAGATGGCTGGCACGCTGTCCCTCCCCTTCCTCTGTTCCAGCCTCGAGGGCACGTGCCCGTGTCTCTTCCTCTTTGCCCCCAAGTTCGGGGTGGGGGTTGGAAGAGCTGAAATCAGCAATGCAGCCACTGGCCCTCGTTCCATCCTTGTTTCCCAAGGGACAATGGAACCCAAACCAAGGGAGGGGCACCGGGGTCAGGAGACGGGGTCTCGGCCTGGCCCTGCTGCTGACTCCGCTTTCTGGTCTGAGACGGAGGACATTGGCTCGGAGGCCACCACCCTGTGGGGGCTGTGGCGGATGCCGTGATTGTGTTCGGCTAATTCCTTCCTTCCTTATTCCCAGCGCATTGTTCGTCCTCCTGCACAAACCCATGGGTTCGGCAGGATTGTTTGGAGCTCACTTCTGAGTCTGCGCTGCCGAGGCCTGGGCCGAACCGCAGCACGGTCTCCAAGGCAACAGGGAGAATGTCCACCCGGCGGGGTTGGCGGATTAAGAGCTGGGGCCGAATGAGTGCATTTATTTTTATTGCTGTGTAAGAAATGACCCCAAATTTAGCCCTGGCTGGTGTGGCTTGGTTGGTTGGGCATCATCCCATGCACCGAAAGGTTGCCGGTTCACCATTGTGGGCTCGATCCCCAGTAGGGGTTGTGCAGAGGCAGCCAATCAATGTTTCTCTCTCTCCCTCTCTCTCTTCCTCTCTCTCTGAAAATCAATTTAAAAAATTTTTTAAAGAAAAAAAGGAGAAATAACCCAAATTCAGTGGCTTAAAACAAAGCCTGTTCGTTAGCCCACAGTTCCATGGGTCAGAGGTCAGGCAGGCCAGCTGGGCTCTCGGCTTCAGTTCTCGAATGATTGTCCTGGCCGGGTTCTACCTGGAGGCTGTGCGAAGCGTTTGGTTCCGAACTCCTTCTCACTGTTGGCTGAGCCCAGTCTCAGTGGCCGTGGGCCCGGGGCCACTCAGCCCCCGGAGGCCACCAGGCTCCCTTCCATCTCCACAGTCAGCGATGTGCGTGGAATTCTTCTTGAGCTTCTGATGTCTCTTACTCCTTCTGCTCCTCCCACCAGAGAAAAATGCTTTTAAAGGGCTCGCTGACCAGGCCAGGCCCCTCAGGGAGCCCCTGCAGAGTCCCTCACAACATCGGCCAGGTGAGTGTTGACTGAATGACGTGGGCCGGGCGTCTGGGGCCATGTCTAGAATGCTGCTGAAGCCAAGTGCCCGAGAGAGGCTGGCACATAGTAGGTGCTCCACCACATCAGGGAGTTGGAAGGATGGTCCTGCCACTCTCTGGCCTCATGTAAATCGCAGAGATGCCCTGGAGCATGGCTGGGTCACTGGGATCCCTGGAGACCGAAAGTGGGAAGCACAGATCCCAAGCATGCCTGCTGGGCGAGGCCGCCTCTTTGTGACCACGAGGAAAAGGCCAGGAACCTCGGCGACAGGAAGGCCCTGACATTACCCAGTAGCGGCAGCAGGAGAAGTTGTCAGGGGGTTGGGAAGCAGGGTTTAAGCAGGGGGGTGACTCATTCTGGTAGAGACTCTAAAAGGGTCAGTGCAGCTGCCATCTGAAGGATCAATGTTAGGGGACAAGAGTGGAACCCGAGAGACCGAGGATGAGGTGACGGAAGCCAGGGTGTGGGGCAGGGAAAGGGAGGGGAGTGGTGGATACCAGAGGCCGCTGAGCAAGAGCAGTGGGTGGACTGCCTGTGGCATATGCAGAAAACAGGAACCTAGACGGATGAGGGAAGCCTGGAAGAGGGCCACTGGGTGGGGTAGAGGGTGGACGTGTCCAGCTGCAGCTGCCCAAAGGGAAGTAAGAGACGCAGGTGCAGGCCAGGAGCCAGGGGCAGCTCTGAGACAGAGACGGGACCTGCGTCGGGAGCCACCCTTGACGAGAGGCACCCGGGAGAGGGCAGCAGGGGCATTGTAAGTGCCACAGGGGACTTCCTCCCCGTCTAGTCTGAAGGCTCACCCGATTCAGCCTCATCCTGAAGGGCCAGAGAGGCCAGGCTTTGCCCATGTCACAGGCCATCGGAAGGCCTCCCGCTGCACCTGGCTGCACCCCCCGGGTGTGTCCCCCGTCTCCCTGATGCATCCTTTGTCCTGTAGATGGGCTGCCCGTCGCTGTGCTAACAAGGGAAGGCTGCCCCTCAACCGTAGCAAAGTACAGAAGGGATGCATAGATGGAGAGTTCTGGAATCTTGATGCTGTGCCCGAGATGGCCCGAGGGGGCCCAGGAAACTCTCCTGTTGACACATTCCCTCCCCAGGAGACATTAAAAGTGGAAATGGGCCCGGACGGCGTGGCTCAGTGGTTGAGTGTCAACCTATGAACCAGCAGTTCACAGTTTGATCCCTGGTCAGGGTACATGCCTGGGTTGCAGGCTTGCTCCCCAGCAGGGGACATGCAGGAGACAAATGATCTGTGATTCTCTCTCATCATTGATGTTTCTATCTCTCTCTTCCTCTCCCTTCCTCTCTGTAAAAATCAATAAAATATATTTTAAAATATAGAAAGGAAGGAAGGAAGGAAGGAAGGAAAGAAGGAAGGAAGGAAGAGGAAATGGTTTGAAAGTCTGTGAAGATAGGTGTTTCTAGCAGTTCTGGTGCCAAATGCCTGGCAAAGGTGAGCACTCAAGTATTGAGCACCTACTGTGTGCAAAGAAGCTTCAGGCTGGGGGCTCTGACAGCTTCAAAGGCCTGCACACAGGGTCGCTGTCCTCCAGGCAGTGAGGAAGGGCGGGGGGGGGGGTGGGCCGGGGGGGGGGGGAGATTGTGGCGGCCAGTTCCACCGCTTCCTGCCTGTGTGACTGCCAGCAAGCACCCTGCCCTCTCTGAGCTGGTTTTCTAGCTTTGAAGCAAAGACAATGACACTTGCCTCGCTGAGCTGTCAGGATGCACCCCGCCAGGCCCAGGGTGGGTGCTCCAAAATGTCTATTTGCTCCTTTCTCTCCTTCCCACCCGGCAGTGGCAATGGCTGGGAAATGGTGGTCTAATAGTCCCCTAGAACCAGGCTCCCCCAAACAGCACCTGTGGCATCCATCTTTGTGGACACTCGGGTGTATTGGGAACAAATGCCTCTTGCTTTTGTTTAGACCACTCCTGGGATGCAAGGATGCTGCTGAACCGGCCAGCCCTGGAACCTGTGACCTTGAACCTGGGTGTCCTGAAGGTGACTCCACCCTCAAGTGTATCACTAACCCCCATCCTAGTGAGAGGGGCTCATGCAACCTGATACCCCTAGCAGTGGCCAGGACAGACAAAGGGAGTGCGAGGCCTGCGCACAAATCATGGCCTTGGCCATCCCCCAGTGGCCTTGGCCATCCCCCAGTGGCCTTGGTCATCCCCCAGTGGCCTTGGCCATCCCCCAGTGGCCTTGGTCATCCCCCAGTGGCCTTGGCCATCCCCCAGTGGCCTTGGTCATCACCCAAATGGCCTTGGCCATCCCCCAGTGGCCTTGGTCATCCCCCAGTGGCCTTGGCCATCCCCCAGTGGCCTTGGTCATCCCCCAAATGGCCTTGGTCATCCCCCAATGGCCTTGGTTATCCCCCAAGTGGCCTTGGTCATCCCCCAGTGGCCTTGGTCATCACCCAGTGGCCTTGGCCATCCCCCAGTGGCCTGGCTCACATATTGTGCTCTGCCTCTGGCTGTGCACTGTGCAGTCCTCTCCGATAGCTTGTCCCCGCCTTGGTGCAGCCCGAGAGCTCTTAGATAGAGTGAACCCTTACGACTCCACTAGGCCATTGTCCCCTCCACCTGAAGACTGGCCAGCCTCTGTCCTGGGCTCCCTGGCTGTCCGTGATGGCAACCTCGGGGCATTGCTGTGAAATCGCCTGGCTTGCACCCCTTGGCCGTGGGCTCCTCGCTGCAGTGACTGGCTCTGGTTCAGCCCCTCCTCCCAGCCTGGCCCAGAGCGGGGCTGCCCCTGGCATGGGTGTGGACAGGAGTGCAGCTGAACTTGACCTGCTGAGGTGGCCTAGAAACCTGACCACAAAGTGGACTCCTTCAGGACTGTACCAGACCCAACAATCTGCAAAGTTCAGAGAAGGAGAAGGTCTATGTAACGGTCTCTCCACCAGGGACCACGCCTGCCAATGTGTGGCTCCTTTGCCCTCGGGGTTCATTTCTAACACCTTGCGCTGTGCTGTCTTCTTTGCCGGAGTTGTGACCGGTTCTGCACACAGCTCTGTAGACGCTCGTCCCCACTTGACATGGTATCATGAGCATTTCTCTCAAGTTACTGGTTGTAAATATTTTCTTTAAACAGTTGCCTCATCCTCCACTGGGTAGGTTTGCCGAAGTGTGCTTCGCGGGTCCCTGGTAGGAGAAATTAGGTTGGTGCTCACACTTTCCATGTTATAAGTAACAGTGTGAGGCCACCACTCGGTACAGACTCGGCTGCTCACCTGGAGGCACAGACCTGCTCCGCGTGCGTGGGGTCTGGCGCTGAGCCGGGGCCTGGCATTGGCAGCCACAGGGGGGTTTCGTTCGGCTCATCCACATCTGATGTGCTCTCTTAAGTGAAGATCTCACAGATAAATTCTATTTACAGCTTTTTTGATGAGTCGAAGGTTAGGTGCCCCTGGGCCCACAGTCCTGCCTGTCACCACACCCTCTGCAGAAGCCCTTTAGGGGGGGTAGGAGACCCCTCTTTCCCCAAACACTTCTCTCTATTGTCTCCTCCACACGGAGGCCACGTGGCCACAGCCACTTACCTTCGCGCCAGGGCTGATGTTCTTTCTTCACGAGAAGAATGAGATAGTTCTCATGCTTACTCTTCTCTCAGAAGTGGGAAGTGAAGGGTGGACCGAGCGGGCTCTGGGTTTCCTAAAGCACAGGAGAGAATATGTTTTGGTGGCCCCGCGGACTATCCCTAAGACCGAATACGCAGAGCGAGCCTGTCTGTGGACAGAAGGGCACCGTCCGGGCATCTTACAGAAGTCTGAGACGAGCATCATGGTCCCCATGCCTCGCTGCTCCCTCGCTCACTTCCCTGCCAGGGTCCTGTCCGTCTGTCTGCGTGCAGTTGCATCTATGGGATGCAGGCTTTTTCTGCAAGTAAAAGTCTTACACAGCAAGGATGTGTACAGCTCCCACAACTCGCATGCAGCGGCAGGCTCGCCTCGAGCGGACGCAATCCACGCCCCTCCTTGGGGACCCACATTCTGTCTGGTCTCTGCTCAGGCTGATGTCCCCCCGAAGCTGGTCCAGCTCATGATTGCCGAGGGGTGGGCAGTGACGATGGATGGGGTGGTGTCTTCCTCATTCATGCCCGCAGAAGACAGAGGCCTCATGCCCACCGTGGGAACATCCCCTTCAGTCTGCACATGCCCACGGCTGACAGATGGTCGTCACAGAGTGCTGGGCATTGGGTGCTGGGCACTGGGTGCTGGATATTGAGTGCTGGGCATTGGGTGATGGGCAGTGGGTGATGGACATTGGGTGCTGGGCATTGGGTGCTGGGCACTGGGTGCTGGGCATTGAGTGCTGGGCATTGGGTGATGGGCAGTGGGTGCTGGGCATTGGGTGCTGGGCATTGGGTGATGGGCACTGAGTGATGGGCAGTGGGTGATGGGCACTGGGTGCTGGGCATTGAGTGATGGGCACTGGGTGCTGGGCATTGGGTGATGGACATTGGGTGCTGGGCATTGGGTGATGGACATGGGGTACTGGGCATTGGGTGATGGGCATTGGGTGATGGGCATTGGGTCCTGGGCATTGGGTGATGGGCACTGGGTACTGGACATTGGGTGCTGGGCATTGGGTGGTGGGCACTGGGTGCTGGGCATTGGGTGCTGGGCATTGGATGATGAGCATTGGGTGCTGGGCATTGGATGATGAGCATTGGGTGCTGGGCATTGGGTGATGGGCATTGAGTGCTGGGCATTGGGTGATGGGCACTGGGTGCTGGGCATTGGGTGCTGGGCATTGGATGATGAGCATTTGGTACTGGGCATTGGGTGATGAGCATTGGTGCTGGGCATTGGATGATGAGCATTGGGTACTGGGCATTGGGTGATGAGCATTGGGTGCTGGGCATTGGGTGATGAGAATTGGGTGCTGGGCTTTGGATGATGAGCATTGGGTGCTGGGCATTGGGTGGTGGGCACTGGGTGCTGCCATTCACTCCCCCCCTTTGGTGTGGGCTCAGCTCACTTCTCAGCAGCTCCGATGTAGAAGGCACTTTCTGTCGAGCCTCCGTGTGACCCCAGGAGACTGGGTGATGGCAACAGCAGCCAAGTGGTTCCGGGAGCAGCCAGCATTGCAAGAAGCAGGAGTCCAGTCATTTCCCATCACACAACGATCACCCCCAGGCAGCCACGCTGTCTGCCAGCGCCGCCCGTGCCGCCGCCTCTGCTGGGGGACGGGTCCTGGCCGCTTCCCGGGCTTCCGGGTCCCACGCCTCGGGCAGCGGGCTGTGTGGGCAGCGAGGTTCTCCAGCTGCTGGACCATCCACAGCTCTCAGCTCTGGGCCAGCGCCAGCTCCGCCCGGAAGCCCAAGCCCCTCCGAGGCCTTTGCAGCTGCCTTCCTGATGCGATGCCGTTACGCCTCGGCCACCATTCCCTGGGCGGCCGGCTGCCCTCCCGGGATCTCTCTAAATGGGCATTAGGCCCGCAGCCAGGGTTGCATTCTCGTCAACATGCCAACCCCTTGCCAAGATGCTCTCTCACACTTAGCAGAAATCACAGAAGACTGGGTCTGCGGAGGGTCAGGGGGACCGTAGTCTCACTCGCGTAGCACCGGCGTCAGGGCTACGGGGACGCTGACCGCAAAGGGTGAGTCTTGGCTTCGGTGCCATCTTCCTCCCAAGGGCAAGATCAAAGCCAATGACCTAGAACTCCAGTCCCCCTCCCCCACCCAGTCACCCCCTCCGCAGGCACCAGGTGGCTTATTTAGCGAGGACACAGGGTCCCACTCGGAGCTGTGGCACAGCCCTGAAAACCCCGTCCCCACACACCCGTTGCCATGCTAGCTGGCTTAGGAGCTGGGCTCGGTTTCCGAGAGCTTAATGCTCCCGTTCTGCATCCCTGTCCTGCCACTTCCGGGCCCGGCTGCTTCCCAGCATCTCAGAGCTGGTGCCCTGCCCCCGGGTGCCTAGGCCCGGGGCCAAGAGAAGGCAAATCACTCTGCTCTCTGTTCCCTTCCGGTGGGCCCATCTGCCTGGAGGGAGCTCTGTCCCTTTTATCCCCCCGCATTTCTACCATCCAATTATTTTATTCTCTAGACAAATCTTGTTTTCATGTTCATGTTGTCCAGGCAGACCGTGTATGCAATTATTTTTAAATAGAGGTAAAATGCACAAATGGAAGGGCACACATCTATCATGTCCAGTCGGTGTGCACATCATGTATATATATATATATCTACCTATAGAACCAGCTCCCAATCTGGAAACAGCATTCAGAGGCACAGGCAGCTCCTTCCCTCCCGGTCAGCCCCTGCCCTTCCTGGGCAGCCACTCGGAGGCCTGGCCTGCCCGTCCGTGTCCCTGAGAGGAATCCTATGCGGTCTTCTGCGTGTGGCTTCTTTTGTTCAGTGTAACGTCCCTGGGCGTTGTACACGCCGCTGTGTGCATTGTTGTCTGTTTTTCGGCAGCTGAGGAGCTTTGCATTGTAGGAATAGACAACGGGCTGTGAAGCCACTCACCTGTGGATAGACATGCGGGCTGTTTCCGCCCGGGGAGTATTTTAAATAAACCCACTGCAAACGTGGTCTTCCAGGAATCTTTCCGGACACATCCTTTCACTGTTTTCTTGGGTAAATATCTAGGGGCAGAATTCCTGGTCACCTGGCACCTTCCCAAGAAACCCTCTGAGTGGTCACGGTGATAGTTCACAGTGTGAGCGTAGAAAGGACCGGCACACAGTGGGTGAGCACGTGAGCATTCCGGCTGCTCTGCATAGTCACGGACACTGGGTGTGATTCGATTTTTAAAACGTTTAGTTCCTCCCGTGGTATGAAGTGGTATCTCATTGTGATTTCAATGTGCATGTCCCTGATGAGGAAGCTTAGGCTATGAATTTCAGGCCTCTGCCTGCTCACACAGCCACCTAACGCCGTCTGCGTCCTCCTAAGTGCTCCATTAGCTGCCCTGCACACATTTTCTTCCTCGTTTAAATATTTCCTAATTCCCTTTGTGGCTTCTCCTTTGACCCATAGATCAATTTGAAGTTTGTTGTTTGGTGTCCGAAATTTGTTGACTCTCTAGATATACTGTAATCATTGATTTCCCATTTAGTTCCATTCACTCCCACTCTTCATGATTTGAATCTTCGCATGTTCATTGAGCTTTAGTTGAGGACCCAGAACCAGCTCCATGTTGGTGAACATACAATGTGCGTGTGACACCATCGTGCCGAGGTCACGCGTGGTCATTGACAGCGTTGTTCAGCGTGTCTATCTCTTATCTGACTTTGTTCATTTGTTTTATCAGAGGTGGGGGGGAGGGGGAGTCAGCCTTCTTTAGATTACAGCCTGAGTTCCCTTCCCAAAGCATGCTTTATATGATGCGACTGTGTTCTTTATTTATATATATTTTTAAAATATATTTTATTGATGTCAGAGAGGGAGAGAGAGAGAGAAACATCAATGATGAGAGAGAATCATTGATTGGCTGCCTCCTGCACACCCCTCAGTGGGGATCAAGCCTGTAACCCGGGCATGTGCCCTGACCAGGAATCGAACCGTGACCTCCTGGTTCATAGGTCGATGCTCAACCCCTGAGCTATGCCAGCCGGGCTGGTCATTTTCTTTAAAGACTGGTGAGGGGTGCCCAGCACACGCAGGCCAAGACCAACCTCTGAGGCATGGCTTCCCAGGCCGTCCCAGATCAAGCCCCGCCCACACCCCAGCCTCCCTCTCACCACACAGTGTGATCACAGTGTCCACTGGGTCACGGTGAGGAAGGAACTCCTGGTGGGGCGCGGGGAATGTCGGAGAGCAGGACTACCCTGTCAGCCCTCCTTCAGGCATCACAAGCCCCACCTACCCAGCCACCTAAGGCCTTTGTGTTGGCGCCTTGCACACGCCCCATTTGGGACAGCAACTTCCAAGTATCACCTGTCGTCCGACATCCCCAGCAGGCAGAAGTACGCTCTGGGGCCAGCCTGCGGCCCCCGGCTGGTTCTCAATCCTTACGGCCAGGGCGAGGGACGCAATGTGACACCGGGACATCAGGTGGACCGCGGGCGACGCTCCAATTCCTGAGCGGGAATTCGAGATTAGATATGTGATCTGAGTTACCTAACAGGTCGATACAGGAGGAGCCTGTTTGAGGATGAGTGATTAAGTGGCCACACAGTTAAGCCGCTTTAGACGGGCAGTGCCAGACCTCGGAGTTATTCCTTCAGGGCCTCCGGGCCCCAGCCTCCCGCCCTCACTCAGCCAGCTCCTTCAGTGCAGAAGGCATCTCCCTTTTGCAAATGAGCTCAGCATCCCAAGCCAGGCGTCCGTGCCGCCTCCTCCACGGAGCCTTCCTTGATTTCCTTCTCAGAGTGGCTGTCCCCGCCCCGTCACTGCCGCAGGAGAGTTGGCTCATGTCCTCCTTTACTGTGAAATGATGGAAATCAATAGAGGCTCTGCAGACAGGCTCCAGCTTACATCCTGGGTCTGCCAAGTTGGCTCGAAGATGGTAAGTGAATCAGTTAACCTTTCTAAGCCTCTGTTTTCTCCTTTAAGGTAAGTTAATAATGGGAACTCCCTCATCACGGTTGTGGGAATTAAATGAAGTGATACGTGTGATATGTGCAAAGTGCTGCAGGACCAGCCCACAACAGGCACTCGGCCGATGTTAGTGGCTGTGATGCGGACGGGTGACAATGATCAGGATGCTTGGTTAATTGTCTTGAATTTCAGTGACTCTTTTTACCTGTCTCCCCTTCTTTTCTTTTTTAAAAATATTTGTATTGATTTCAGAGAGGAACAGAGAGGGAGAGAGAGACAGAAACATCAATGATGAGAGAGAATCATTGATTGGCTGCCTCCTGCACGCCCCACACTGGGGATCAAGCCTGCAACCCAGGCACATGCCCTGCCCGGGAATCAAACTGTGACCTCCTGGTTCATAGGTCGATGCTCAGCCATTGAGCCACGCCGGCCGGCCGGGCCCCTGTCTCCCCTTCTCAACCAGAACCTCTTAGAAGAAGAAAATGGGTCTGATTTCTGTCCCAAACACCTGTTGTGGGCCTGGACCATGGTACACACATAGCAAATGTCTTTTAAAATGCACAATGAGATGAACCAGAATACACCCCCAGCCCCTCCCCCAGTCCCCCCACCCCCCTTTCCCTTCCATTTATCCGCTGTGTTTGCTGGAGCAGCTGCACACAGGTCGGGGGGCGGGGGGTGGGGCGGCCCAGAATGATGGGCGATCTCGCACCTTCGAGTTCTCTCTGAGGCTTTGTTCTTAGTTCCCGGTTCCGGTGGTTTTTCATTACAGGATGCAGGGTGGGGCGGCCGGGGGTTTTGAGCCCGGCTTCGGAAGCTGGCTTTGCCCTGCTAGTTAAACACTCCCTCCCCGGCCCCCCAAACTCCACTCTGGATGACTGGCCGGGGAAGGGGCCGAGGGAGGGCCAAGGCCAGTCTCGCACACGCCCCATCGGTGTCCGGCCCTGGCTTCGCCTTCTTGGCACAGGACGCAGACCTGTTCGTGCTGCACCCCAGGGGCGCCGCGGCCGGACAATGGCGAATGATTTACTCTGGGCCGTGGGCGTGCGTTCCCAAGTGTTGCTAAACCCATGGATGGCTGCCCTCCTTCCTCGCCGGCAGCCGGTGGTTTCCGGATGCGTCCGGGAGGAATTCCATTAGTTCCGGTGGCTTCCAGGCGCGGTTTTATCTTTCCCGCAACCTTCCCAGCCCTCCAGCCACGGGCGACCGACGTTGTGTGCATTTTCAACGTTACAACGTCAAACTCCGTGCGTGAAAAATGTTCGAGATTAACCACAGATGGGTCCCAGACCGTTCCGTATCGGATCATGTTTCTTGGTGGTCTGATCCGCCGCGGGGGCGGCGTGTGTAAATGTCTACATTGGCGAGATGTCCTCCCCGCATGGACCGCGGGGCGGGGACTAATCTTCGGGGAGAACTCTGACTCCCCAGAGGCGCAGCGTGGCTCCGAATCCCCGAGGAGTTCTCCCCTGTTTCTGCCCGAGGCTACCAAACAGTTACGAACCAAAGGAATTCTTCCTTCAGACGATGAGGTTTCAGGAAAACCCCGAACAAAGCCCGTGACGCACTGCTTCTGTGAAACGCACGGACCGGCCAGGAGCTGGTTGCCACCCTGTCTAGCTGTGGAATATATTTTGAATAGTTTTTCTAACACGAAATAGCTGAAAATGTGCTTGCTATTTGGCAGCTTTCTCTGAGCACTAGGGATACGTCTCGAGCATTTCCCTGCGTCCTTAAAGAGTTTTCTCCACCCTCCTTTTTACTGGTAGTGGTTGCAGAGTATTTCATTGACTGATTGTTCCACAATTTATTTATCCAAAATATCATCGCTGGATGTTTGGGATAATTATATGGTCATACAGTCCATTCATGTGTCTGCCCAGCGTTCAGCAGGCATCGGCCGCCGGCCAAGCCTCCTGTGATAGGCAAGGCACACTCCCGGCCCCCTCAGAGCTCCACGTCTGGGGAGATCTTGTGGTTGACGTGCCAGAGCAAGAATTCCACCAACAGACATTTTGGGCATGGCACTGGCCACGGGGCAGCCTGCCCTAATGGGCGGGGACGTCTCCAAAAGCCTGCTGTCCCCTCACCCCAAAGCACTCGGACCCCGACCTGCACCTGTGGGAGGCAGGAGGCGGGAGGCTCCCATTGGGCTGGATGCCAGGATCCTCCTCTTGTTTGCCGCCTCCTCCCAGGTGGGCGTTCCCAGTCCTGCCCAGGTCAGTCTCTGCTGCCGACTCCAGAAGGTCAATGTCCAGGCTGGTGAGGAGGAAGCAGGAAGGGGGCTTGAGCAGTGGTTGCTGGTCAATACTGAGCCATCGGCTCTCAACATCTGTATATATAAAAGCCCAAGCGGCCGTTAAGATCAAACGACCCAACGACTGAACAACCGGTCGCTGTGACAAGCACTGACCACCAGGGGGCAGACGCTCAACGCAGAAGCTGCCCCTTGGTGGTCAGTGCGCTCTCACGGTGGGAGTGCCACTCAGCTGACAGACCCATCCTGGCAGCTCACCAGCCTGGCGGCAGCCACTCCCTCCTTCAGTAATCCCACAAGTCCAATCTCCAGAGAACGGGCCAGGCACCAATGGACCAGAGCTGCCAGCATGATCCCCGGCAGCGCTGACAGCCTTGGGCACCATGGCTGCTTTCCCTCCCTAGACGCTCAGCAAGGAAGAAAGGATATAAAAGCGGCCACCAGGCGGCTCCTGACAACCAGGGCGAACGTCAGTGGGATGGATCCGGTTCCCAGGCCAGCAAGGGCATCATCCTATGGCCCACCTGGAGGGCCGATCATGTCTCGGCCACGCCCCTCCCCCCCCCCCCGCCCTTGATACCCCACCCATGCACGAATTCTTGCACCAGGCCTCTAGTATATGCATAATTGTACATGCACAGAAGTTTGTTATAAATTTCACTGGTACAAAGGATGTGTGGACAAAAGGGGCCACAGGCTACCCTGACAGCTCAGGGAAGGCCTGTGCGGTGGCCTTGCAAACTCTAAGACAGCGGTTCTCAACCTGTGGGTCGTGACCCCTTTGGGGGTCGAACGACCCTTTCACAGGGGTCGCCTAAGACCATCGGAAAACACATATATAATTACATATTGTTTTTGTGATTAATCACTATGCTTTAATTATGTTCCATTTGTAATAATGAAAATGCATCCTGCATATCAGATATTTACATGACGATTCATAACAGTAGCAAAATTACAGTTATGAAGTAGCAACGGAAATAATGTTATGGTTGGGGGTCACCACAACATGAGGAACTATATTAAAGGGCCGCGGCGTTAGGAAGGTGGAGAACCACTGCTCTAAGACCTAAAGTAACCACAATGGTCTGGAATGAAAACTTTAACGAAAAGCAGTGTGGCGGGTAGTCGTGTCCTAGGCCGGTATCTTCCCCGACAAGGTCAATCTTTACCTTAACTGAGCCTATAGTCTTTCTGCATCCATGATAGCATACCGTTGGAATGTCACAGTAATTTCCCTTTTTCCAGACCCGTTAAAGCACAGGCACCGCTCTGCGAGACCACACATCCTCTCATTGTTAGTGAGTTAATTGTTGACTGTTAACTATCCTGCACCCACTTAAGTAAAAGAAGGGGCAGCCTGTCCAGAGGGGGTGGGGAGCTGCCTGTCGGAGGGGCAGACACACTGACTTTACTTTTTATATAAAGTTATTTCTATAACTTTGTTTTTTGTCCAATCCCAGAGGTCTCTGCACTCTGCTTCTTCCCGCCTCCTGAATCCATCACCAGTGGAGTTCATGTCACCCACTTACGTCTCCTCTCCGGATTGTCAGGTATAAAACGGGGTGCAAAGCCGCCATTCTCCGGAACATTATCCCAACCTGTTGAGGTTCTGCTTCCCGGCAACTGTGGACAGTTTGGCTCCAATAAACTCACAAAAATCCTTTAGGGTTTGAATGTCTTTTTACGTTAACAGATGTATAGGACGCAGCTTACAAATCGTTAAAGTCATCTAACTAAAAACAGGGCAATTAGACACAGGTACTCTCACTGTCCCTCTGTTGGCACCCCGACTGGGGCCGGGGATGGGACCCGGAACCTAGGCACGTGCCCTGGCTAGAAACCGCGCCCTTCAGTGTAGGAGGCGGCGCTCTTATAAGGGAGCCACACCGGCCAGGCCAGGGCAGTTCTGTATTTTATGACGCGGTGGCATCTTGAGGCCTTGGGGACCTTTCAGCTAATTCCCGGAGACGGCAAACAACGTGCTCGCCAGTCCAGGGTCCACACGCCCACCCGCCTCCTTTATCAAACTCTCACACACCCAGTCATCCTTGGCCCGGTCCTAAATCTTGCAGGGCCCGACAGCGGACAGCCAGGGGCCCCTACAGTCCAGACCAGGGGTGGGCAAACTTTTTGACTCGAGGGCCACAATGGGTTCTTAAACTGGACCGGAGGCCGGAACAAAAGCATGGATGGAGTGTTTGTGTGAACTAATATAAATTCAAAGTAAACATCATTACATAAAAGGGTACGGTCTTTTTTTTTTTTAGTTTTATTCATTTNTAATATAAATTCAAAGTAAACATAATTACATAAATGGTTACGTAATTTTTTTTTTTATTTTTATTCATTTCAAACGGGCCGGATCCGGCCCGCGGGCTGTAGTTTGCCCACGGCTGGTCCAGACTCTGTCGGAATTGTGCAAACCGTTCAGTCCTAAACTCACTTAGTGCACCCACATGCCTCACCCATTCCAACCCACATTACCCACACGCGAGACTGTGGCCGGCACTTGCCCCGCCCCCTGCATCCTGCCCACCCTGGCTGCTTCTCTCAGTGGCCCCCAGGTCCCCGCAGCCCCTGCCTCCCGAGGACTATGAGTAATGCACCACATTCCCACGGCTGTCCTCTCCTCTCCGCGTCTGTCCTCTTACCAAACCCCATCCAAACAAAACCCTGGATACATTTGAAAACAATGAGGAGGCCAACTGGGCTCCAGGGTGTGTGTGTGTGTGTGTGTGTGTGTGTGTGTGTGTGTGTGTCTGTGTGTGTGTGTGTGTCTCTGTGTGTGTGTGTGTGTGTGTGTGTCTGTGTGTGTGTCTCTGTGTGTGTATGTGTGTGTGTGTGTGTGTGTGTGTACTGCCCACTTTAGCTTTTCCTCCCGGGCCCTCCGCCTGCACCACCCACACTGGCTTGCTGTCCAGTCCCCTCCACTTGGCCGGTGAACTCCCCCAAGTTGGCCCAAGTCTAGACTATGATGCTTTGAGCTAAATTCGTTCAGTATCTGAAACACTGCTTCTGGGCGCTCACTCCCCCTGCAGAGTTTTACACAAAAACTTCAAATAAGAAGAACAATTGCAACAATCTCCAAGGCTACAGGGGGCAGGGGTGGGTGCCCTGTCCCCTGTCAGAGGGGGCAGGGGGAGGTTCTCTGTCCAGAGGGGTTGGGGGGCTGCCTATCGGAGGGGGCGGGGGGCTGTCTGTCGGAGGGGGCAGGGGGAGTGCCCTGTCGCGAGGGGCAGACACGCTGACTGCAGCTGCATCTCAGGAAGCTGACTGGCCCCAAGGTGCCACAGCCACTCCTCACAGTGAGGCCGGAAGGCGCAGGCCTCCTGTACCAACATGTCAAAGGGCTCGGTGAAGCTGGTCCTGAGTCATCGGCTCTGCATCCTCCGTGGGGAGCCCAGAGGGGAAGGCGGCCGGGAAAATGGGGACTCGAGATGCGGAGGGATTCGGGCTCTTCCCTCGACAAGAAAACTGGAGTGTGTCCCCAGCGGAGCTTCATAAACCCTTTGAGCCTCAGGAGACGATGTGCCTGAGCTCGGGGAGGTGGCAGGAGCTGTGCACCCTGAGCAGCGTGGCATGTGCCAGCCGGGTCTCCCCAGGCCTCTGTGCCCCCTGAGACATTCAGGAATGCGACCCAGGGGTGGCCAGCGGGGACTCTGGTGGGCAGAGCACGTGGCACCCACAAGAGACGCACGTCCGAGTGGGTCTGTCTCTTTTTTAAAAAAATATATATTTTATTGATTTTTTACAGAGAGGAAGGGAGAGGGATGAGAGAGAAACATCGATCAGCTGCCTCCTGCACACCTCCTACTGGGGATGTGCCCGCAACCAAGGTACATGCCCTTGACTGGAATTGAACCTGGGACCTTTCAGTCCGCAGACTGATGCTCTATCCACTGAGCCAAACGGTTAGGGCGGGTCTGTCTCTTTGAGGTGGTCCACCAGCAAGTCCTGGGAACTGGAACCAGACCCCGGGAAGCCCTGAGGCAGCCCAGGGACTCAGAGTCAGACTCGGGGGCGGGGGTGGGGAGTGGGGGGCAGAGAGGACAAAGTGATGTTGTCACCTGTGCGCCCCAAAGCCCAATCGGGTGCAAAGAGGGGTTTGCAGCCAAGAAAGCAGAGGTTTACTCGGTGAGGAAATGGCGCCAAAGCCGGAGCCAAGGGGCGCTAGTGCTCACAGGCCTGGCTCCCCGCGGCTTCCTGGGGGTGGGTCACCTAGGGGGGAACTCATCAAGGGGGTGGGGTCCTGGGCCCTGCTGATGGGTCGGGGGCAGGGCAGGGAGGGGCTGATGGTGGCATCGGGCCCTGGTGTCTGCCATGCTGTTGTTCTGTCTGGTTTCCTGAGGGTGTGGTCCGCCCAGAGAGTCGTCCGCTTTCAGGGACCTGGGGCTGACACAGAACTGAAGTCAAGATGTTATCTTCAGCCTTGGCTGGTGTGGCTAAGTGGATAGAGCACCAATCTGTGGGCTGCAGGGTCCTGGCTTCGATTCCGGTCAAGGGCACATGCCCGGATTGTGGGCTCAATCCCCAGTGTGGGGTGTGCAGGAGGCAGCCGGTCAATGGTTCTCTCTCATTATTGATGTTTCTCTCTCTCTGTCCCTCTCTCTTCCTCTCTGAAATCCTTCAGAGGAGTTTGGTGCTGGATGTGTAGCAGCTGCATTGCCTCCTTGGTGGTGTTTATTCTCTAGACTCTGTTGTAAATACAGTTTCATACATTGGGAGATAGTAGAATCTTTATCATGACCCGATGTGTTTAGGGGAAGATGTGGGTAATAATTTAGGAATAACTAAGTTTAGGTTATGAAAATCTTGTTACTTGAAAACTTGATGTCTGCATGTGGCCCTTGGGACCACTGTCACCATGTCCCCACACAATGGGGGTCAACTGGAACCCGCACCTGACCCCGTGCCATATGTGGGGACACCTACCTGGGTGCATGATGGGGGATTAACCAACACTGAGCACACACACGTCTAGGGCGCTTGTTGTTACCTCCTTGTTCAGCCAGTTCACATTTTCTTCCCTCACTTCCCTCTGAAACAGTCCACATGTTTCCTAGAGCCATGAAGACACTTGGATGAGAGTGTGCAGGAGCACAAGCCATCTGTGTGTAGATTTTGTGTCTTATGTCATTCCTGAGCTTACTTTCTACTTTCATAAGTTTTCTGGTGCAGAGTTTGGGGTTATCTATGTACAACATCATGTCATCTGCATAAAGAAAAGGAGAAACATTTTAAAAATATAAAATAAATAATGTGAAGGTCTTACTCGAGGTCGGTCACCCAGTAAGTCAGCAACCCAATGCCAACTCCGCCCCCACCTCCACCTCCACACACTCCCCACCCCCAGTTACCCCGCCACCCCACCACCCAGCCACCCCGCCACCCCGCCACCCAGCCACCCAGCCACCCCGCTACCCCACTAGCCTCTGAATTCCAAAGAGGGAGGGAAAGTAGCCCCTTCCCCAGGGCCCTCCAGGAAAATGGGAGAATTGACTGAAGGAGGGTTCCCTCCTTTGGATGCCGCCAGGGTGTGGCTCACCCCACACACTCAGCTGTTGGCAAGACAAAGCCAGGGACACGGAGGCCAGTGCACCGTCACAGGCCACAGGAAGCCTGGCGGCAGCCCTTGCAACCTCTGAAGAGCTGCTTCCTCAGAGCCCAGCCCAGGGCCCGGCCACCTCCCCCCCAGGGAGTCCCGCGTCTTCGTCTTCGCGGAGAACGTCTCCCTATATGGTGCCTATTTGCTCTGCGCTGGCGCCCAAAATAGGAGCTGGGGAAGCGGCCCCTCTGCTCACGGAGGGAAGGGCGTTTTCTAGAAAGGACGCGGTATCCTGGGATGGGACTGGGAAGGGGGCGGGCAGAGTGACAAGTGGACCTGGCCTTGGTCATTCAGGGGGAGACGTTCTGTCTAGGACTGTCCAAGCCCATTAGTCAGATGGGCAGGGGCAGGGGCGGGGCCAGGGCCGGTTGCACCGAGGTCTGGTTCTGCCCTGAAAGGATCCCAGAATCGTCTCTTCTTTAAATTAAGGTGAAATCCATATTCACATCCATTAGCCGTTTTAAAGCGTACAATTCAGTGGCACATAGTACATTCACATAGACCATGTGAATGTACTACCTAAGTCCCCCCAAACCTGTTCATCACCCAAAAGAACACCCTGCACCTGTTAAGCAGTTAGCCCCCATTCCTCTCTCCGCCCCACCCCACCCCCCAACCCCTGGCAGGGAGAGAGAGAGCGAGAGAAACATCAATGATAAGAGAGAAACATCAATGATGAGAGAGAATCATTAATCGGCTGCCTCCTGCACCCCTACACTGGGATCAAGCCCACAACCTGGGCATGTGCCTTGACTGGGAATTCAATTGTGACCTCCTGGTTCATAGGTCAAAGCTCAACCACTGAGCCATGTTGGCCAGGATTGGACATCCTATATAATAAAAAGGTAATATGCAAATTGACCGAATGGCAAAACGACTGGTCACTATGATGTGCACTGACCACCAGTGGCAGACGCTCAGCGCAGGAGCCATGAGCTGGGCTGATGCTGTCAGTTGGACATCCCCTGAGGGCTCCTGGACTGCTAAATGGCTCAGGCCGGGCTGAGGGATGCCCCACCCCAGTGCACGAATGTCGTGCACCGGGCCTCTAGTTTTATATAAACGGACTCATACAATATTTTGACTTCTTTCACCTAGCATGATGTTTTGAAGGTTCACCCAAGTTGTAACCTGTGTCAGTACTTCATTATGTTTTTTCAAAATTGAGATATAATTTACATGTAACATTATATTAGTTTCAGGTGTACAATATAATGATTCGATATAAGTATATATTGTGAAACGTTCAGTACAGTGAGTCCAGTTAACATCAATCACCACCCATAACTACAATTTTTTTCTTAGCCCATATCTGCACAGCCCAGTCAGGCATCTGGTTAGATGAGCCTGTGTTCCAGCTGCAGGCATGTGTGTGGGGTCCGCCTGGCCATGGGAGCATGGGCCAGAGCAAGGAATCAGGAGCAAAGCAAGAGACACAAAAGAGAGAGAGAGAGAAAGAGAGAGAGAGAGAGAGAGAGAGAGAGAGAGAGAATTCTTTGTTCTGGGGATTTTAAGTAGGAGCTTATTTGGTGAATCCTTCAGATGGCAGGCGCTTGCTGTGGCTCCGCCCCCTCCAGCCAATTATCTTTTCCTCGGGTTAGACTGACAGGCTCCTTCCCCACGTCACCCCGACTTCACTGCACATGCGTCCACCTCCCCTTTGTCTGACTCCTGCCCCCAGTGACCTGCAGGGAATGGGCGGTGGTTCCCTGTGGAGGTTGAAGTTGCAGCTTCCTGGTGAAGCTGCCCCGACAACCAAAGCTTAGAATGTCTGGCCTCCCTTTGCTCCTCTCCTATGAGCATTAATAACCAGCTAGTGACAATGGTAACAGTCGGAGGCAGACGGCCCCACGCATTTGGTGTCAGAAGTGTGAGTGGAAGCCCACCCTGGGATCAATGACGCCAGAATTCAGGACTTGCTTCATTTTAGGAAGAAAACACGGTGCCCCTATCATTGTCAACCTAAAAGAAAACAAAACAAAACAACCAGTTACTTTTTCAGCAAAACATGCGTTTATTTGGGAACAGCAAAGCATTGCCATTCAGGACATGCATGGTACAGCCAAAATCCATAGGCAAGTCTAGAGAACAAAGGAGAGGAATGTACTATTTTTAAAAATATATATTTTATTGATTTTTCACAGAGAGGAAAAGAGAGGGATAGAGAGTGAGAAACATCGATGAGAGAGAAACATCGATCAGCTGCCTCTTGCACACCTCCTACTGGGGATGTGCCTGCAACCAAGGTACATGCCCTTGGCCAGAATCGAACCTGAGACCTTTCAGTCCGCAGGTCGATGCTCTCTCCACTGAGCCAAACTGGTCAGGGCGAGGAATGTACTTTTATAGAGAAAAGGATGGAGGGATGGAGGGGCTAGGAGGGGCAATTCCAAACAGAGTCCATTGGAGGAGGCTGGGGGTAAGATGTGGGGTGCTCCATTGGCACCCCTGCCTGGACCTCACAATTAGCTGGAGTTCTGTTAAAAACACAGACCCTGGGCCCCACCCTGACCTGCTGCAGAGCGAGCAGCTCTGAGCAGGGGCCCGGGGGCGGCACGGTGCACAGGCTCTCCAGGCGAGTCCTGTCAGCGGGCAAGTTTGGGGATCACCATGCCATTCCACTGATGTTGGTAAGAAGAACCGACTCATTTACATTTGGGGGTGCAGCAGCAAAGAGCTCTCTTTCTCACATGTAACGATGTCCACTCTGGAAGCCACGTCCTCCCTTTGTCAGCGTCTGTGTGCACCTTTCCAGACCCGGTTGCTCAGTCCTGCCCACTCCCTGCACTGACGGCTGCTCAGTGCCCACCGCTGGCTGCAGAGCCATTCAGTGAGCACGGCTCGCTGTGCCCCGTCCCACCGCCGGGATCTCAGAATCAGTGGGCTCCCCTGCTGGCCTTCAACCCCGAATGCCCATCCCCATCCTCGAAGCTGAGCTCTGAACTGGCTTGTTTTGGCAACGATCTGATGATGTTTCTAAGCGGGGGGAGGAGGGGGACGGGAATTTCCACGCGTCCTCTTGCACAAATCGTGAGGTTGCGAGACAGGAACAGAGAGGAAGCTGTCCCCCTCCCGTCCCCTGTCCCTGACCATGGTCGCTCACAAACATTGTAGCCGCCTCCATGGCCATGCTCTCGTATCCCAAACAGCTCGTGGTAAATAGACCCACTTGGCTTTTTTATGTTTATCTTTTTCCGGAGGATGAGGAAACGCTCGGACGGATGGAATATTTTGGGGGGACGTTCTTCGCCCCTGATGCTGCCCAGAGGGAGTGACATTTTTTTCCGTGTGGGTCTCAGGAAGTAATCTGTCACATTTGAGATCATGTCAGGAGTATTTACTACTCATAAACTTCCTGTGCCTTCCTCCTCCAATCTGTTGATCCTGTAAGATTACTGGGAGAGTGGATAACGGTGCCAACAGCGTTAAATACTGGGTGATCCTTAAAAGGACAGCCCGCATCTTGTTGTGGAAATGGCTTGGAGCTGGAGCCGGCAGGCCCTGTCATTTACTGGCTGTGGAAAAGTTACTTAATTTCTCTGAAGCTTAGTTTTGTTTTTTATACAGAAAAGGAATCATCATTGCGGTAGATTACAAAAATGGTCCTCCCCCCCACCCCCTTATTCTCACATTCTGCAGTGTGCTTTGCAGGTCCTCCATCAAGAAGTAGCATCTTTGGAAGCTGAATAGCATGTTATTAAATATTGATTGGGTTACCAATGAGATCAAAGAAGAAATTAAAAACATCCTGGACACTAATGACAATGAAAACACAACAATCCAAAACCTATGGGACACAATGAAAGCAGTCCTGAGAGGGAAGTTTATAGCTCTACAGGCCTACCTCAACAAACAAGAAAAAATGGTAGTAAATCATCTAAATCTACAGCTCAAAGAATTAGAAA
>JAWPEG010064502.1:3904555-3947665 GCA_035771395.1 Myotis vivesi | reverse complement strand
AACGAACAGAATATAGCACAGACCTACAAGAAACTCTCCAAGATATCATATGGAATTCAAAAAAGACCCCGAATAGCCACAGCAATCCTGAGACAGAACAACAAGGTTGGAGGGCTCACAATACTAGATATCAAGCTATATTATAAAGCCATTGTTCTCAAAACTGCCTGGTACTGGCACAAGAACAGACATGTAGACTAATGAAATCAAACAGAGAATCCCGAAATCAACCCAAGCCATTAAGCTCAATTCATATTTGACAAAGGAGGCAAGAGTATACAATGGAGTTAAGATAGTCTCTTCAATAAATGATGTTGTGAAAATTGGACGGATACAGGCAAAAAAATAAAAATGAAACTAGAGCACCAACTTACACCAAACACAAAAATAAACTCAAAATAGATAAAGGATTTAAATATAAGATGGGAAACCATAAAAATCTTAGAACAATCTATAGGCAGCAAAATATCAGACATATGTCATAGCAATAATCATCAGAGACATGCAAATCAAAACGACAAGGACATACCATCTCACACCGGTCAGAATGGTTATCATCAACAAATCAACAAACACAAGTGCTGGCAAGGATGGGGAGAAAAAGGAACCCTCTTGCACTGCTGGTGGGAGTGCAGACTGGTGCAAGCACTGTGAATACAGTGTGGAGTTTCCTCAGAAAAATGAAAATGGAACTCCTATTTGACCCAGTAAACCCACTTCTAGGACTATGTCCTAAGAAATAAGAAACACCAATCAGAAAGGACATATGTACCCCTCTACTCATAGCAGCACAATGTACAATAGTTAAGATTTGGAAACAGCCTAAGTGCCTCATTTGGCAGATGAGTGGATTAGGAAACTGTGGTACATCTATACAATGGAATACTACGCTGCCGTAAAAGAGAAGGAACTCTTACCATTTGCAGCAGCATGGATGGACCTGAGCATTACGCTAAGCAAAATAAGCCAGTCGGAGAAAGACAAATATCACGTGAGGTCACTCATTTGTGGGATATAATAAAAAACATAAACTGATGAACAAAAGTAGAGCCAGAGAAAAAAATATTTTAGAACATAGTAGAAGTCATCCCATTATTTTCAGATTTTTAATATTTCCTACAACTTTTGTGATAAACTATGTAGTACAGTTTTGGTAATATTATTATATTTTAAATCTTTTTTCTTTGAAATATTATTGTTTATTGCACATAACATCTACACTAATAAAAGAGAAACATAGTAATTAGCGTACGACCACTACCCTTCCCATTGGCTAATCAGCATATCCTTATGCAAATTAACTGTCAGCCAAGATGGCGCCCAGCATGGAAGTGAACATTAGGCTTGCTTGATCCAGTGACTGCAGACTCCTACATTCCCGGCCTGACTTGCCGGCCTCTGAGCTGCAACTCTAAGAAACTATGTACTATGTTGCAAATAAGAAGCTAAACAAAGCCCCAGAAACCAGCTTTCAGCTGGCTGGGATCTCAGAGCTGGAGTTATACATTGTTTCCATTATAGAACGCAAACAAACCAGATAGCTTCTTTCAGCAGCGGAAGCCGCAGAGCTAGAGCCAGAGCTAAAGCTGGCCCAGAATACAAAAGAAAGAAAAAGAATAAAAGGAGTGGTAAGGAGCTTCAGTCAACTGCCAACCTGAAAGCAGCCCTCAGCTCCTCACCCAGACTGGCCAGGCAACCCAGTGGGGACCCCCACCCTGAAGGGTGTGTGACCAGTTGCAAACAGCCATCATCACCTCATCCAGGCCTGCCAGGCACCCCAGTGGGGACCCCCACACTGATCCAAGACACCCTTCAGGGCAAACCAGCCGGCCCCCAGGCCTCTATCCTATATAGTAAAAGGGTAATATGCCTCCCAGCACAGGGATCAGCGAAGCAACGAGGCCTCCTGGCACTGGATCAGCGTGACAGAGGGCAGCGCCCAAACCCCCTGATCGCCCTGTGGCTCTGTGTGTGACAGGGTGCGGCGCCCCAACCACCCCCCCCACACAGGCCCTGCTCTGTGTGTGACAGGGTAGAGCCATAACCTCCCCATCGGCCCTGCCCTGAGTGTGAGAGTGGTGGCGCCCCAACCCGCTATCGCCCCTGCTCTGTGGGTGATAGAGGGCAGCGCCCCAACCCCCTGATCCGCCCTGCTCTGTGTGTGTGACAGGGGGCGGTGCCCTAACTCCCCTATCGGCCCTGCTATGTGCATGACAGGTGGGAGTTCCCCAACTCCCTGATTGGCCCTGCTCTGTGCGTGACAGAGTATGGAGCCCCAACCCCGATGGGCCCTGCTCTGTGCGTGACAGGGGGCAGCGCCTCAACCCCCTGATTGGCCCTGCAGGGTACGGAGCCCCAACCCCCCTGGTGGGCCCTGCTCTGTGCCTGACAGGGGGCAGCACCCCAACCCCCTGATCGGCCCTGCTCTGTGTGCAACAGGGGGCGGTGTCCCAACCCCCCAATTGGTCCTACCCTGAGCGTGACTAGGGGTGGCATCGCAACCTCCCAATCCGCCCTGCTCTGTGCATGACGGGGGCGGCGCCCCTACTCCCCAGTCAGCCGTGCTCTGAGCCCGACCAGGGGCTGCACCTAGGGATTGGGCCTGCCCTCTGCCACCCAGGAGCAGGCCTAAGCCAGCAGGTCGTTACCTCCCGAGGGGTCCCAGACTGCGAGAGGGCACAGGCCGGGCTGAGGGACCCCTCTTCCCCCCCGAGTGCACAAATTTTTGTGCACCGAGCCTCTAGTCCTATTTAATAATAGACAAACATGGTAATTAACCATACCTCCACTACACTTCCCATTGGCTAATCAGAAGGATATGCAAATTAACTGCCAACCAAGATGGTGGCTGGCAGCCAGGCAGCTGGAGCGAACATGAGGCTTTCTTGCTCCAGTGATGGAGGAAGCCAAGATTCCCCGCCTGCAGGAGCCCAGCTCTGACCTGCACTCTAAGCAACAATGTTGCAATTATAGAAGCTAAACTATCCCCAGGTACCTGCTTTCAGCTAGGTGGCCTCAGAGCTGGAGCTGCAACAAAGTTTCAATTACAGAAGGTAAATAAATCCCAGAATAAAAAAAAGAAGAAAAGGAGAGACTGGGAGCTTCAGTTGCAGGCTTGGACCACCTGAAAATAGTCCTCAGCCCCTCATCCAGGCTATCCAGGCACCCCAGAGGGGACCCCCACACTGAAGGGGGTGCAGGCAGCCTGAAAACAGCCATCAGCCCCTCACCCAGGCTGGCCAGGCACCCAAGTGGGACCCCCCACTGATCCGGGACACCATTCAGGGCAAACCAGCTGGCCCCTACCCATGCACCAGGCCTCTATCATATATAATAAAAGAGTAATATGCAAACTGACCCTAACAGCAGAAAGACTGGGAATGACTGGTCACTATGACACACACTGACCACCAGGGGGCAGATGCTCAATGCAGGAGATGCCCTTTGGTGATCAGTTAGCTCCCACATGGAGGAGCTCTGCTCAGCAACAAGCCAGGTTGATGGCTGCCAGTACAGCGATGGTGGTGGGAGCCTCTCCTGCCTCCCCAGCAGCGCTAAGGATATCCAACTGCAGCTTAAGTCTGCTCCCTGCTGGCAAGTGGACATCCCCCGAGGGCTGTCAGGCTGCCAGAGGGATGTCTGATTGCCAGCTTAGGCCCAATCCCATGGGGAGCAGGCCTAAGCCAGCAGATGGTCATCCCCCAAGGGGTCCCATACTGCGAGAGGGCATAGGCTGGGTTGAGGGACCCCACCACCCCGAGTGCACAAATTTTTGTGCACCAGGCCTGTAATCCTATATAATAAAAGAGAAAAATGCAAATTGACCATCCCTCTGCCAAACCCAACAGCCAATCAGGAGTGAGTATGCAAATTAACCAAAGATGGTGTGTTAATTTGCATATGCAGGGGCCGAGTGGCCTGGGCCCTGGAAACATCCTCGGTACCCAGGCCACTCCGAGCCTGTAGGCCTGCGTGTAGGCCCTGAGTGACCGGGGTCACAGAATTCCCAGGCCAGGAGTGGCCTACAGGCACCAGCGCCAAGCGGCCCAGGTCCCAGGACAAGCGGCCGGGGGAGCCAAGCATAAGCGGCCACGGAGTGGGGCGGGAACTTCTGCTGCAAGTTCCCACCCCATGGCCGCTTGAGTGTGCCTCCTCACCAAGTTGCCCAGGTCCCGGGACACAAAGCGGGCTGGGTCCTGGGACAAGCAGCTGGGGGCACCAAGCGGGCTGGGGTGCCAAGAGCAAGCGGCCGTGCCAACCAGCCTGGGTCTAGGCCCCCCAGCCCATGAACACAACGATAGGTTCCTGCCCCACAGCTGCTTGTGCGTGTGCCTGCACCAAGTGGCCCGGGTTCACTCTCCCCCCTCCCCAGCCCTGTAGACAAAGCGATCGCGGTGCCACTGGGCTTGGGGTGTGCCCCGGTGGCCGCTGTGTGCTGTGTCTATGGAATCCATGTCCCCCATCCCGCAGATACAGTGAACGTGGGGATGCCAGGCTTGGGGGGGCGGGTGGCGGGTAGGACACGCCCTTAGCCCAGTGGATACAACGCAAAGGATCCTCTGCAGCCCATGACACCTTTTTTTAAAATATATATATATATATATTATTGGTATTTTACAAAGAAGAGGAGAGACGGATAGACTGTCAGAAACATCGGTGAGAGAGAAACATTAGCTGCCTCCTGCACACTCCCCACTGGGGATGTGCCCCTAACCAAGGCACATGCCCTTAACAGGAATCAAATCTGGGACCCTTCAGTCTGCAGGCCGATGCTCTATCCACTGAGCCAAACCAGTTCGAGCATAAACGTAAACACCTTTTCTGACCGCGCATTGGCTAAGCTCCCTGTACGCTGCCACTTGCAGTGTTCTTGGTAACTTGGGTTATATGAATCCAAGAAGGTGATCTAGCGTTTTTCCACCACACTCCTGGAGGAAAAAGCAAAGGTCTGCTGCTGGATTGGCTAAGAAATGTCATATCCTGCCCTAGCCAGTTTGTCTCAGTGGATAGAGTCTCGGCCTGTCAACTGCAGAGTCCGGGTTTGATTCTCATCAAGGGCATGTACCTAGATTACAGGTTCCTCTCTGGCCAGGGCCCAGGTCAGGACTTATGCAGGAGGCAACCAATCAAAGTGTCCCTCTCACATTGATGTTTCTCTCTGTCTCTCCCTCTCTCTTCCATTCTCTAAAAATCACTGGAAACATATCCTCAGGTGAGGATAAAAAAAAGAAAGAAATGTCATATCCTATGAAAGACACATCTTGAAAATGCCTAAAGAAAGTTGTCGTTTTTTTATGGTGGACTGGAGTCTGCGTTGATGAAATCACCGTGGCAGTTGCAGTGGATGGCAGTGGCTGCAGCAGCGGGTTGATGGGGCTGCACCTTCCCCTGATCAGCCCGGTCACCTCCCGCAGAGGGAGGCCAGACTGTGGCTTAGGACATCCCCTGAGGGCTCCCAGTCTGTAAGAGGTAGCAGGCTGCCCTAACCAGTTTGGCTCAGTGGTTAGAGCGTCGGACTGCAGACTGAAGGGTCCCAGGTTCCATTCCAGTCAAGGACATGTACCTTAGTTGTGGGCACATCCCCAGTGGGGGGTGTATAGGAGGCAGCTGATTGATGTTTCTCATCAATGTTTCTAACTATCCCTCCCTTCCTCTCTATAAAACAATTTAAAAAATGTATTTTAAAAAAAAGAGGTGGCAGGCTGGGCTGAGGGAGCCCCCCTCCAGTGCACAAATTTTGTACACTGGGCCCCTAGTCCAATGGTGGGCAAACTGCCGCTAGCAAGCCTTATGCTGCTCTTTGGCTCCTTGTGTATGGCCACGAAGTTTCAATCGCACTGTATGTGCACACCCACGCGTGGTATTTTGTGGAAGAGCCACACTCAAGGGGCCGCAGTTTGCCGACCACCGCCCTAGTCTAAATATATAAAAGCCTAAGCGAAAGTTGGAACAGTGCTATGATGTGCAGTGAGCACCAGGGGGCAGATGCTTAATACACAAGCATGGAAACATGGAACAGGCTGAAGAATCTCAGAGGGAAGGGGATGCGGGAGGGCAGGAAGAGATTCACTAAAGATCTATGCATACTAGAGGCCCCGTGGGGTCCCTCACCTGGCCTGTGGGGATTGGACATGCCCTGAGGGGTCCCAGATGGTGACAGGGTGCAGGCCAGGCCCAGGGACCCCACTGGTGCACAAATCTGGGCACCAGGCCTCTAGTTATATTTTTAAAATTTTTCTTGAAATATTGTTTACTGCATGTAACATTATTATATTTTAAATAGTTTTTCTTGAAAAAAGAAGAAAATGCAAAATAAATAAAAAATGAAAAAAAATAAAATAGAGCTTAGTAGAGCCTTTAAAACGAGCAATAGCATTCATGGGGCTGGAGTTACCCGAGCACCTGCAGTGACTCCGACGGGACGTGCACACAGGTCTGCAGACCTGCTGTCTGATGGATCCAGGAGCCGAGAGCAGCTCGGGGGCGGCCCACGGGCTCGGGACACACTCTGGGCCCCACGAGGACGCCCCTGTCGCCACAGGCCTGGAGGTGAAGGCCTTCCCTGAGCGCGTCATGGCCGGTGTCCTGCCACGGGGAAGGCTGCAGCGCCAAGTGCACAGTGACCTCCTGGGCCACGACCCGTGGGACGCCGGACCGGCTGCGGGAGGTCGCGGTCCGTGGCTCTCACTCCCTGTCGGGACATCAGTCTGAGCCGAACCCTGTGGCTGAGGAAGATCTGGGTCAGAAAGACACTGAAGCCATGAAGCGGCGCCCTGAGCCGGGGCCACAAGGGCAGGGGTGGCACCGGGTCCAGCGCCCTCTGCAGGGAGGCGGGCGGCCTGGCTGGTGAGGTGGCGTCTTCCTCAGACTCGAACCCGGACGCGGAAGGCGCCTCCCGGAGCTGCTGGTGCGGGCAGAGCGGGTTCCGCCAGCCGGAGGACCCGGGGCCTGAGCGGGGCCCTCCTGGGCCCTTCGGCCCCCACTCGCCATCTTTCCCGCAGAAGTTGAGTGACTCCCCGGAGTGAGCACTTATCCCCGCGTGGCTGCCCTCCGAGGCCGCCTGCGCGGGCTCCTCCCCGCGGGCTCAGTCGCCCTCATACCCACGTCCGCCTCGAGCCTCGCCCTGCCCCGCGATGCCAGCAGCCACGCAGGACAAACAGTCCTGAGCATCTGGACGCTGAGGTCTACAGTTGCACCCGCTAACTTCCGGAAAGGGCGGGACTTCCTGGAGAGGCGGGACTTTCGTGCTGGGAGCACAGCGCTGCGAGTCGGGGGTGTGTCCCCTGATGGCGGGAGGCTGCGGCATAGAGAACTGCGCAGCCGCAATGTGTCTACTCTCCAAAGAGGTCGGAAATTGCTGTTCACCAGGATGGTCAAGGGGCCCGTCCCGCCCTCTGCAGTCGCTATCCCGGGACTGCTGGGCGCCTGTCTGCGGAGATGAAGTGGAGCCTTCTTCCTGTGTCTCTTTTCTTCACTGTCAGTCCGCAAGGAGGGACGCATTCCCGCGCTGCCCTTGCTGAGTGAGCTCTGCTGGTGAGGGACAAAGGGGCCCGGCTCCCCGTGATTCCACCAGGAAATGGAGCTGCCTGACTTAGGGCTGAGCCGCAGCAGCTGTGCCCGGGCCCGGAAGGCAGGGCTGCTGGGAGCCTGAGAAAGAAGAGGCGCCAGAGGCCGGTGGGGCCATTTTCTGTCTGTCTGTCATACTTGAATAAAGCGCTGTATTGAAACAAAGCAGTCATGCCTAGGCCCACAGAGAAGAGGGGACCCCCTGTGACTTTGTGGGGCAGCGTCTGGATGCACGCGAGGACGTTTTGATCCGTCGCCTCTGCCCTTTGGGGCCCGTCCCCGGGTGGGAACACGGCCATTGAAGGGCGCCTTCCAGAGCCTGTGCTGGTGCCTCCCTTGGCCGGCACTGCTCACCCAGAGAAAGGCCTGCACCCCGCCCAGCCCAGTTGGTGCTCAGCCTGTCCACGTTTCTAACGCCACACTGCCCCCTGCTGGCTGCGGCCCCGTGTTTCCAGGTCGGGTGAGAGGGTGTCCTCTGGGGGCAATTTTTGGGAATGAATGAAATGCACGGCGCGTTCTGGACCAGGCAGGTTTGTGAACCGGCTTCTAGACCGTGAGCATCAGTCTGTTCTCTGAATCCATGGGCCCCTTTGTGTTTTGCTTATTCTTTTGTTGTAAGAACACTGAACATATAAGATCTACTCTCTGAGCAAATTTTAGGTATGCAATGCCGTGCCCTAATAGACACTCTATTTCTTATTATGTCACAAATATGGCATTATTTAATTATTTCTTTATTTGCCTCTTGTCTGTGTTTATCATCAGAAGGTGGTGGATGCACTTTCTTTTGCTCACGAATGTACCCCAGGCATCTGGAATGGCGCCTGGGATGCAGTCGGCGCTCAATCCGTAATTATGGAAGAGGAGAGTACCTGCACTTCAGTTTTCTTTTCTAAAAGCTGGAGACGTGGCCCCTGGCCTGGGCTGCCTGCCTGCTAGGGAGGCCTTCCTCAGGTTCCCACCGTCCACACTCACACCACATTGTCTCCAGCTGACCTGTACACGGCTAGGCCTCCAAGACAATGAGTAGAGGCCCTGCCTGGTTCCCTGAGCGTCCCAGCGCCTCGCCCAGACAGGTGGTGGGAGGGGGGCAGGTGTTGCTGGGAGAGCCGCTGTCCAGAGAATCAAAGCTGGGCTGGGAAGGGCTTTGCAAGCCCGGAGCGCAGCACCCCCGCTGGTGCTGGCCGATGTTACTGTGGTAGTTAATGTTATTTGTGTGGTTTGCAGAAAAGGCCCTGCAGCCGGGCTTCTATAAATATTAATCACCAGGCCATCTCTGCTCCTGCAGGGAGCCGGAGTAGTTGGAATCTGATGAGGCCCAATGGAAAATTCCACTCGGGCAGGGCTCCAGATGGCTGGGGGCTGTCACTGTCCCGGGAACTGCCCCTCCCCTGCTCTTCCTGAGCCCCTCCAGGCTCTGGCGGCTCCCAGAGGTGATGGGGAGTGGCATTCTGCCAGGCCTGGCTGCATGTGCTATCCCAGCTCCTCCTGTCGATAGATTCACCCACTATGTGAAGGATGAGGCTGTGCCATGCCTGGGCTGGGCATTGTGGGGTCTGTGCCCCCTTGTGGGACAGGAAGGCTTGTCCAGGAGAGGGGAGCACATCTGCCCCACCCCCTCAAGTGGCTCCTGGTCCAGAGGGAAGAGCCGGTTGTCTGACAGGTTACTTAGAAATTTATGGATCCAGTCTTGCATGCCTACAGTTTGCCCCGGGAAACCCACCTCACACCATTAACATACCCAGACTCATTGGCAGGAGCAGATAGAGTGACCCCAAGCCTCTGTAAAGCCACAGGTTTACTATGAATGCCAGCAGGGAGGGTGTTGGGGGACCAGGGGCCGAGGTTGGTATGGACTGGCCTCGCTGTCGCCTCTGAAAATGTAAACACAGCAGCACTGGACTGTGGCTGCCGCCTTATTCTCCGGAAAAATCTTCCCTCTAGCTTTCTTCGTTCTTTCAAAACGATGCGCCTCCGTCTTGAGAAAATGGATTGTGGGTACCGCTGCTTCTCCGAGAGCTGCGTGCTGGGCAGGGGGACCTGGGGCTGTGGGCTCAAGCAGGGGTAAGGAGAGATGGGGTGGAGGGTGTGGAGAGGGAGGGGCAGGTGCCCAGAAGGTTTGAGAGGCAAAATCGGGAGTCACTGCTCAGCTTCCTGCTGCCTCCCTGCTCCAGGCACAGTGCACGGGCACATCTGATGGCAGCCCATCGCACCACGGCTCCCCACACGGGCCTTCGGGACCCTTCAGGCTGTTCTAATCACTGCCTTGGCCTCCAGGTGCCAGCCTGGCTTCCTGCCCCCTCCCCCCTGCCAGTCCAAGGCTGGGGGATGGGTGGCACACCTGCAGCCCAAGGCTCCTTGGTCATCACACCCTTGACCCTTGGCCCACGAATCTCGGGACTGGCACACCCCTCCTGCCCTGCCCCAGAGGCGGCCTCTCCGCCCATTTAGGATGCCCAGTCTGAGCTGGGACCCAGAGCTTTGGGTCCAAGCTCCATTAGCTGCTCCTGCCTATGCCCCTGATCAGGCGACCCTTGGCCCCCTCGCTCCTGCTCCAGTGGGACCTGGCCCCATGGCCGACCTCCTCTGGGGCTGGTGTGGATTCTTCGGAAAGGACCCTGGGGCAGAACCCGCTACGTGCGTCCCTATCTGTTGCGCATGGAACACCTGACTATGACATTATTCGTGCCCCTCTCTCCATAATGTGTTCCGGGGTGGGGGCTGCTCACTGGCCCAGCGTCCGGCTCCTGGCACGGCCCCCAACAGTCCAAGCCCCACAAATGCCAAGGGGGCATTTACAGCCACCATAGTGTGGACACAGAGTCAATCCTGGACTCCAGTCCTGGTCTTGCCACTCCCCAGCGACACGGTCTTGGTGGGAACCCTCTCCGTGCCTCGGTTTCCTCATCTGTACGTGGGGCTAACAGCACACCTACCTGACACAGCGCTGTGAGCAAGGGGGTCACTGTGTGTGTGATGAGCGCGAGGGGGCACCGACCACCCATGAGGGCTGCACACTCACTGTCCGGGCCTGGGTGGACAGGTACTGGGCGGGTCTTACAGCTGCCCTTCCTCCCTTCCTTCCTCCTCCTTCCCTTCCCTTCCCTTCCCTTCCCTTCCCTTCCCTTCCCTTCCCTTCCCTTCCTTTCCTGAATGCCCACTCGGTGTTTGCTGAGCCAGGCTCGGGGCTGGGCGCAGGGCCTGGCTCTCAGACAACTCATAAGGGAGGGGGGATCGGAGATGGGCAGGTGAATAGCGCTCCTGGGATTTACTCCAGGCAGATGGGAGGGCTCAGGGGTGCAGGGGGCCGCCCGGGGGTGGGGCAGAGGAGGGCTGAGTCTGTAGAGAAGGGCAGGCTGCGCCTCCTGGGGTAAAGCACAGGGCGCACTCACACACGTCCCTTCCATTAATGATCACACAGACAACCACCGGACAGGACCGGCGCCGGCAGCCGGGGGACAGGGAGCCCCAGCCCCGGCCTCACACCCAGGCGGCCAGACCTTCCGAATCCAAAAAGCATGTGGGAATCCTGCGCGGGAAAGAGCCTCTTGGCCGCAGCGAACGCTGGAGCTCCTCTGACACAGGGGCTGGGGAGCAGAGGGCCGTGAGAGTAATAGTTAAAATCCTCTTTATTCAGGAGGTGGCTTACATTTACAAGCTGATTATGAAAACATTAACAACACACAGCAACATTTCCGGTTCTGGGGAGGAACTGGTACTGGAGGGCGGCTAGTTACAAGAACACGTTTTCTGTAAAACCAGGGAGTAGAGACAAGGTGGTAAGCCTGTGATTGGGGAAGGAGGGCGGGGCGCGGGCAGAGGGTCAGAAACGAGAGACGTGGGTTTGCCCAGAGGCGGCCAAGCACCCCATTCCACCCCTTCGAGGCTCTCCCATCTGCCCTGCTTCCGGAGGCCTTGGTGGAGGCCAGGTCCCTCGGGTCGCTACTAGGTGGGGGCGCAGGACGGTCTCAGCCCCCCTCGCCCCCAGCGGGGTTCCCTGCACCCAGGCTGAGACCGTCTGAACTGGAGGCACCCTGGCAGCTGCTTTCCTCTGAAGAGCTCACACTCATTCAATGACTCACAAGAGGGCGAGAGGGGACCTTAGGGAAATACCAGTTTTGGGATCAGACAGAGGGGTCTCCTGTGGGTTTCCCAGCCCTGGCACCAGGGGCGTTGGGAGCCAGAGAATTCCGTTGTGGGACTGGTCAGCTGTGTCGCTGGCGCATGCCCACTGGATCCCAGCAGACCCGCCTCCTCGCCTGCAGGCTGTGCAAACCGGAATTCCTGCAGACCTGGCCCCGGGGGATAGTGTCCCTGGTGGAGCTGCACTCCCCCCACCCGGCAGTTCAAAAACGTTGTGGCTCAGAAACGTTGTGGCTCGGTGCCCTGGGCTCTACACCCCGGTCTCCTGCTGGCCCACCCACCCGCCAACCTCCCAGTCCTCCCGGAGACCCATGTCCTCAAGGGCAAAAGGTGGGAGGCCCCGCGCCAGGTTCCCGGGCCCTGGTCAGGCCTCTGGGTCGTGGGGACAGTGTGTGACTCTTGTGTTGGGGGGAAGACGGCTAATGAGACAGATGCTGGTCCCAGGGTGCCTCTCAGATACAGGGAGGGGCTCGGTGAGGGAAAGGATGGCGGTTGGGGCAGGAGCAAGTTCAGGCCGGCACCATGCACTCCGTGCCTCCCAGGCACCGCCACTGTGCAGCCCGTCCCAGGGCTCCCTCTGCCTTTGTTAGGTTTCCTGACAAAAAACGCTAGCGTTACAGGGACTCAGAACAAACAACGCAAACTCACCGTCCAAAACGCATGTGGTGGGCTGTGTGTACCCCGGCCACGCCACCTCGCTCCTGGGAGCCAGGTTTCCTCACACGGGGCAATCCATCCGTCCTCTCCTCGGTCTCTCGGGTCAGGAGGAGGGGGTCCCCTGCACCCCACCCTCCTGAAGGGAAAGCATGTGCAGAAGGTGGAACCTCGGGTGGAGCGCCTCGCGGGGATCCCCTGGCCTTGCTTACCCTCCTCCCCGGCTCCTTTTCTGCTTGGAGATGAGCGACCCCGTCCCTAGGCTCTGGGGCCCCACTGACCCATCCCTCCTCCATCTGTCCCTCTCGCTGAACCACGGGGCAGGGGCCCTGGAGCAGGCGGGGTGAGAGCTGGGCCATCTGGCTCTAGCTGCTCCGTTTGGCCTTGAGCGCTGCTCCTTGGCCGTCCCGTCCCATCAGCCCAGCCCACCTGCTCTGGGGACAAAGGGCCTTTGCCAGGACTTGGCGAAGGGGCAGCTGAAGGTGGCAGAGAACAGGATGCTGGTCCCAGGGCTGGGCTGGTAACCCAGGGTCAACCAGCATTCAGGAGGGGGTACCTGGCCAGGTGTCCGGCCTGAGAGCTCCTCACTAACCTACTGTGTGGCCCCAGCTGCTGTTCGCAGAATTACAGGTCCCGGTAGGCGCTCGGAGGCCTCCTGGCTGGGGACTGGCGAACACGCTGACCAAGCCGCCTTTCCGGGGTGGACACGAGGTCCCTCCTCGGGGGTGACGTGGCCCAGCCGGAGGCCGGCCTGGGACAGGCCATTCGGGGGCTCACTCAGGAGGGTGTGGATGCAGGGCGACACGAGGGCCCCCAGCCTGTACCGCCCGCAGAGGGGGGGCAAGCGCATCCTGAGCTGAGGGTTCGGGGCACAGAGGCCGGCCTCAGCTTCGCAGCAGGAAAGTGGACAGTCACGATGACCAGGCCTTTCTCTGCATCGCACACCTGCTCTGGGCGAGGCTGGAAGAGTGGATGAGCTGCACACAGCACTCAGCACAGGGGGATGTGGACGACAGCGGGGAGGGTCACTGTTCATAGCATCACCACTGATGGGGGTTGGGGGGGGGCGGCGAGGCCCTGCCGGTGGAGAACCACGGCCAGGCAGGAGCCCGGAGGCATCGGGAGAGTGGCAACCTATGCTAGCGGCCGGCAGGTGCTCAGGCCATCCATTTAGAACTGGCGGCACATGCCTGTCACCACTCCAGCTGAGGGGCACATTGGCCCTTCTTCAGATCCTGACTGTGCTGATGCCAAAAGGGGGTGGGGAGGGTCAGGGGTCTCATTTGCCTCGTGACCTTGACCTCAGGAAAAGGGGGAGGGGCAGTGTGACAGAGCGGTCACCGTGCCCAGGCCCCCACAGGGGTGGCATCCCCTTAGGACACGCCAGGCTAACGTGTCCTCCGACCGGACTCACAGCCTCGCACAGCAGGCGCTGCTCGCTCACCGGGGGGGCCCCTCACACAAACGTGGCCCGTGTGGGACACCTACAGCTCGCAAAAGGGACTCGGGGTTAAAGTGTGCAGAGAACATTCCAGAAAACGCAGGGCCCTTTCTCCGAGGAGCAGCCGCTGCAGAGGCCAGCCCCTCCTTCTCAGCACTGGCTCCTGAAGTCCAGGGGGGCTCTGGCCCCTCACCCAGAAGCCCAAAAGGGAGCCCCAGGCTAGGGTCTGAGAGAGCACCTGGCCCTGCTCAGGGGCCCGGGGGGCAGCAGGAGGCCTGAGGCCTGGCCGGACCCAGCACGCCACCCAGACCATCCCACACCCTTCACACAATTCTGGCTGCTTGAGTCTCACCCTCTGGGGCCCTCGGGGCTCCCCTCTGCATGCATCCTGGGAAAGCTGGACTCTGGCCACACACAGAGGCTGTGCTCAGCTCTAAAGGGGGGGCAGGCTCCCGATCTCCCCGTGCAGCCTGGCAGAGAGAGGGCCCGGGCAGGGGCATGTGCGTGCCCCATTCCCAGGAGCCGGAAACTTCTACCTGTGCCAGCTAGAGCCGGTCCAGGCCACACCTTGTGAAACGACCTCTGCACACTCAGGGCTGGTGTGTGCCCTGGATGTGCCACCAGCCACTGAAGGTGGCACCGCCTGGTCTCCCCATCCCAGGTCGGACCCCTGCCTCGGGCCCTCCGTCTAAGAAAGGCCTTCCTCATGGGCAGCCCTGGGGCTTGATGGTGGGTACACTGTGGCTGACAGCCAGCCCAGGCCCCAGGCTCGGGGCTCCAGGCCCCAGGCTCAGGGCTCCAGGCCCCAGGCTCGAGGCTCCAGGTCCCAGGCTCAGGGTTCCAGGCCCCAGTCTCAGGGCTCCAATCCCCAGTCCCCAGTCCCCGGCTCCAATCCCCAGGCCCCAGGCTCGAGGCTCCAGGCCCCAGCTCCCTCTCCACACCCCCAGCTCCAATCCCCAGGCCCCAGGCTCAGGGCTCCAGGCCCCAGGCTCAGGGCTCCAATCCCCAGGCCCCAGGCCCCAGGTTGGTGTTGCAGAGAGCAGGGTCCAGTCAGTGGCTTCAGACATCCCTCTCCAATGTCACGCCAGCTCTCCGCACCCCTGACCTCCGCGGAGCTAAGCATTGAGGGTGGCTGTGTGGCTGCAGTGATGGATGGGACCAATAGGGGCTGGCGGCCATGGGCCGGTGCCGTCTGAAGGTCGGGCTGGTCATCTGGTTGCCGTGGCAGCTCCATGCTCAACTCCCAGAGGTGAGTGGCTGTATCCCCTGAGCCACACCAGCCAGGGCGCCACTGACGTCTAAGGATGCAGGGAACCGCCGTGGGCAGAGGATCCTCCCCAGCAGCAGAGCACACGCAGGCAAACCAACCTGACAGCACAGGTGTCTGAACGCCCTGCCCACCTGGCGCGGCCCCCTGGATACTGTCGCCGAGGGCAGCTGAGAAGGCAGGAGCCAGCTGGAGGTAGGGCTCAGTGAGAGCCCTGAGCTGAGTCAGGACACATCCCTCGGACCTGTCCCTTCCAGGACCGGCCGGGGGACCAGGCACACCACACCTGCTCCCGCCGACCCCCATGTGCTTGCGCGGACACAGCCCTGTTCACCTCACATTCTGCAGTTTCTCGGAGAACAACCCGCATCTTCACGTGGGGCCTGGAACGACGGCAGATCTCCGTTGGAAAGGTGCCTTCTCCTCTTTTCAAAAAGAGGAAGCCCACTAGCAGGCGGAAACCACCACCCCGAACCCCAGGTGTCACCAGCGACCCCCCATCCTTGGGGTTCCTGCCGATTTGGGGTCTCCTCAGGGGCCAGGTGTCTGGTGACAGAGGGGCCAACTGCAAGTCACATGAGGAATGTTCCAAGGCCCTTCACGTGGCCCCCACCCACATCCCCGGGGGCTGAGATGGGGGTGGGGACACTCAGGCTCTGAGAGGGCTCTTGCCTGGCACCCCACCCCCAGGCGTGACGAGTCGGCATGGAGACAAGACAACTAGGCAGTTGTTTGCTGCCGGGGAGCAATCGCCCCGCTATGTCTGCGTTGGGAGCCTGACGGGCGGTCCCCTGGAGTCTCTTGTTCTTGGGAAGCAGTTACAAGAAGTCCCCCATCTGCTCCTCGGCGGCCTCGCCCCATCGTGTCCCCAGGGGCTTCTGGATCGGCTTGACCACAGCAGGGCTATTTGAAACGAGGGCCACGGGGGGGGGGGGGGCAGTTCTAGACGCNCCCCCCCCCCCCCCCCCCCCCCCGCCCCCCCCCCCGCAGTTCTAGACGCTCGGTCGCTGCCCCTGGAGGGGCCCTGCCCTGGGGGGAACTCCTGCTTCTGGAAGGTGGGCGCTCCGCCCAGCCTCGCCCGCAGTGAGCCGCGGGGTGCCACTCAGAAGGTGAAGGCGTACACCACCCCCACCACCACGATGTTGCCCAGCGTCGCTATGATGGCGATCCACAGCAGGACAGCGTCGTTGGAGGAGCGCGTGGGCTCCTCGGACGGGCCCTGGCCGCCGGAGGCCGCGTGGATGTTGGTGGAGGAGTTGAAGAGGGAGTACTCGGTGCTGAAGTCCTCGTTGGGCGAGTCCATGAAGGCTCCTCCCATCATGGGCAGCTGTGGAGAAGGAGAGAGAGTCACCCGGGGCCTTGGGGCTCGGGGAGGGCGGCCCACCCCGGGGACACGGCCTGTCAGGCCGCCCGTGCAGTCCCCCCCCACCACCACCCCCCAGTGGGGCTGCTCAGCAGAAGGAGGCGGCCTTTGGTCCCCATCTGTTCCTGCAGAGAAGACGAGGACGCGGAGGTTACATAAACTTCCCCTAAGCGGCGCCTCCTGAGAAAGGACAGAAAGGCCTGTCAAAGGGAAATCTTCAAAGCACGAAGCCAGACCAGCCATCAGAGGGCAAAGCGAGAGAGAGTGGGCCTCGGTGGGTGGTGGGCTTCAGGCCACACTCTAGGTCCCCCTCCTCCCCGAGGAGCCACCCACAGGCCCTGGCACGGTTGCAGCCCGGTCACAACGGGACGGGCCCCATGTGTTCCTGGGCTGTGGGTTATAAAGTTAAATTTGTATGGGAGTGAAAACGTGCGTCTTGTTCCTGGCCACCTAGGAGCCAGGAGACCAGGGTTCTGGCCCCACCGGAGCCTTGCCCCCCTCTCTGAGCCTCACCCTCTAGGGAGTGACCCCAGGGTGAAGGCCAGTGGTCAGAAGTCCTTGCCAGGCCCTGAGACGGCAGCTGTCGGTCACAGATGGCCCAAAGCGGGGAGCCTGGAGGGTGAGGACTGTCAGATAAACCCTGAGATGAAGCCTCGGAGAAAAAGCTGGACACCCAGTGAAATCTGAACTCAGATAAACAACAAAATATTTTTTTAGTACAAATATACCCCAAATTTGGTAAAAATTGATACTTGCCCAGCCAGTGTGGCTCAGTGGTTGGGTGTCAGACCCATGAACCAGGTCACTGGTTCCATTACAGATCAGATCACATGCCTGGGCTGTGGGCTCGATCCCCATAAGGGGCATGCAGGAAGCAGCCGATCAAGGATTCTCTCTTATCATTGATGTTTCTATCTCTCCTCTTCCTTCCTCTCTGAAAGCAATAAAAATATACTTTTAAAAATTTATACTTATCTTTAATCAGTGCTCTGCCACTCAAGTGTAACTGGGTGTCCTGTGTTGTTATTTGCAACGAAAGCTGGCAGCGCTGGGAGGCCGACCTGAGAACCAGCTGCAACTTCGAATCTGTTGCAGGGACTACGCCCTCAGTTTGTCTGGTCAGAGCACACCAGCTGGGGCCCGGGCTCTCTGGTGACATCATTCATCAGAAAACACCAGGGCTGCCTCGAGCCAGCCCACAGACGTGGTCAGGTAATTCCTCTATCGCTAAATTCTCGCGAGGTCTCCATGACCCACACCTACAGGCGGAGAGACCCAAGTGCCATCCGCCCACTCAGTACTCATCCCACAGACACTAGGGATGCCAAGGGCAACCCTGACCTCTGACCTTGAAGGCCTCCACCTTGAAAAGGAATGCAGACTTAAACACGTCATAAAATGGCACCCCGTGCACTTGAAGAGATAAGGAGGAGGAAGGGGGCTCATGCACACAGCAGCGTGAGTCGGGGATAATTCCTTGGGCTTGAAGAGCCAGGCAGGAGATTGGGCCTGTGCTGTCCGTTCAGGCTGTGTGACATGGCCAAGGGACTGACCCTCTCTGGGCCTCGATTTCCCTGTCTATAAAGAGGGTGATAGTGGGGACCACCCCGGAGGTGCTGCAGGGATGAGACGTGCTCCTGAGTTTGAAACCTGGGCTGACGGTAATGTCCAGGGCTGAGCCGTAGCTCTAAGTACCAGCCTCGCTGTCCTGGCAGGCGCCCAGGAGCCCAGGCACAGAGTCCAGCCTGCTGTCCCCTCGGGGCTCCTGGCCTGCTGTCCACTCGGGGCTCCCGACCTGCTGTCCACTTGGGGCTCCCGACCTGCTGTCCATTCGGGGCTCCCGACCTGCTGTCCACTCAGGGCTTCCGACCTGCTGGCCACTTGGAGCCTCCCCCTTGTGGAGTTCTTTTGATTTTCTCCATTTCCCCCTTTTGGACCTTGTTAATTTAATTCAATTTTTATTTTTAAAATTTTATTTTTATTGATTTCAGAGAAGAAGGGAGAGGGGGAGAGAGAGAGAAACATCAATGATGAGAGAATCATTGATTAGCTGTCTTCTGCACACACCACACTGGGGATTGAACCCACAACCCGGGCACGTGCCCTGACCGGGGATTGAACCGTGACCTCCAGGTTCATAGGCTGATGCTCAACCACTGAGCCACACTGGCCAGGCTGGATCTGGCTAATTTTAAATGAATTCCGTTGGGAACAAGAGGAAAGAAGTGGAAGTTCCCAGAAGATAAAGGGCAATCCCGGGCGATCCCCTGACCGGGTCTGCAGGTGAGGGTGGAGCCTCAGGGGAGAGGCAGGCACGGCTTCCATTCCTGCCTCACTGGTCAGCACAGGCTCCTGGAGTGAGGAGGGGGCGTGGACCACCCTGCAGCCCACTGGCGCTAATATGGCCTCTGGGCTCTGGACCCAGGAGGGAGGGACCACAGGGCGGGGAGGGGCAAATGCCCCCCAGGAGGACAGACAGTCCTGGCTCCAGGCCCCGCCGTGCCTGCTGGATGGGCCTCTGCTGGGTCTGCTTCCTGTCTAAACAGTGAGGATTTCAGCCCAGGCCCAGGGGATCCTCAGGAAGAAGTGAAAACGCACTGAAAAGGCTTTTGCTGCCTGCCAGGGGCGGGTGGAGCCCAGCAGAGAGCAGCTAGGACCCCTGCACAAGGCACCGGGGCTGAGCCTCGCGTGGGCAGCCAGCAGAGTGGGCTGGAGGGAGCAGAAACCCTGACGAGAGATGGGGCGGGCGGGCATCCTGGGCCTCCCTCCTTATCCCCCAGCTCCCACAGCCAAAGCCCTAGAGCAGTGGTCAGCAAACCGCGGCTCGCCAGCCACATGCCCCTTGAGTGTGGCTCTTCCACAAAATACTGACTTCTGCGCATGGGCCATGAAGTTTCAATCGCACTGTATGTGCCCGCCCGCACGTGGTATTTTGTGGAAGAGCCACACTCAAGGGGCCAAAGAGCTGCATGTGGCTTGCGAGCCGTGGTTTGCCGACCACGGCCCTAGAGGAACCCCCTCTTTCTCCACAGAGGACTGAGAGGACGGGCTCCTGGGGCGGAGAGTTTGGGGGGAATCTCCAGTTTCTTTCCTTTTTCTCTTTTCTCTCTCCAGCCCCTCCCCAAGGTTAGCCTCAGCCGCTGGGCTGCGCTTCTGTGGCAGCGATGGTGGCGGGTCCTGGGACCCTAAAATGCAAGAGAAACCCTCGCTCTGGCCAGACAAGCGGAGGAAAGGGCCCCATCACTGGAAGAGTGTGGAGTTCCCCTTCCTTTCTCTTTTCTCTCCTGTTTTCTCCGTGGGCATGTGGCAGGACAGAGCCCTGAGGCAGGCAGTGAGGGAGAATGGAGTTGACAGAAACACGGAGTTTCTAGCCGGAGCCCCGGGACAGAAGGCCCCTGGGAGCCAGTGCCTGGGAAGGGGGTGGGGCGGGGAAGCTGCCAAAGGGGACCCTGCTGGGTGTATGAACCTGCACAGGGTCTGGGCTCACTCCAAGCCACGTATGCAGGGGAGCCCCCAAAGACGGGCATAGTAAAGGCTCCGAGAACAGAGCTAAGACACACCTGCCCAGGCCCAGACGCACCCACACACCCGAGCCAGTGCCCAGGCTGCTAGTCGGAACTGTCCCTGGGACCATGGTGGGCAGGACGGAGATAAAAATATTCTGAAAAAGGAATCTCCAAGTGGTTTCACTGGCAAATTCCACCAGAAATGTAAGGAAGGGTCATACCGATTCTACACAGTCTCTCCTGGAAAAAGAGGACACTTCCCACATCGCACTAATGATGCCGGCATCACCCGGCCCCGAAGTCCAAGATCTGACAGGAAACAGCAGGTCACTGTCCCGATGACACACAGACGAAAACTAGACACAGATATTGGCAAAGAGAATCCAATATTTTTAAAATATGTAAAAAGGATGCAGGCTGCCTCCACATTAAAAATCAATTGCTGTGATTCACCCACCACACTAGCAGAAGTCAGAGGGAGCCACGCATGGTCACATCGATAGATGCAGAAAACGCATTTAAGAGAACTAAACACACATTCCTGGTAAAAACTCTTAGCAAACTATACCTGGAAGGGTGCTCCCCAAATCTGATGAAGAACATCTATAAAAACAACAAACAAACAGCCCAGAGCTAACATCATACTTAAAATATATTTAAAAAGGAATGGTATTTCTATACGCAAGCAATAAACAATTGTAATTCATAAAAAGTCCTAATTACAAGAGCACCAACATATAAAACAGTAAGTATAAATCTAACAAAATATGTATTGATTTATATCTCAAAAATAATAAAATATTGAAATAAATCAAAGAATAGCTAAATAAATGCAGAGAAATACCGTGGTCATAAGCTGGAAGATTTGATGTTAAGATGTGAATGCTTCCCCCGTTGGTGTCTGGATTCAACACCACCCTAATCAAAATCCTAGCAGGAATTTTTATACATATAGACAAGATGGTTCCAACGTATATACGCAAAGACAAAGGACCAAGTCTAGCCAAAATGGTTAGAAAAAGAACAGCAAAGTAGATGAACTCAGAGGACTTTATTTCAAGACTTACTATAGAGCCACATTATCCCAGCAGTAGAAGGTACACAGATCAGTGGAACGGAGAAAAGGGCCCAGAAATAGAATCAGCTAAATATGGTCAATTGATTTATTTTTTGTTTTTATTTTTTGTTGTTGCTAATCCTCACTAGAGGATATTTTTCTATTGATTTTTAGGAAGAGTGGAAGGGAGAGGGAGAGACAGAGAGAAACATCGATGTGAGAGAGACACATCGATTGGTTGCCTCCTGCATGCATCCCAACCAGGGCCCAGGAACCTGCAACCAAGGTACGTGCCCTTGACCAGAATCGAACCTGAGAGCCTTCAGTCCATGGGCCAACGCTCTATCCACTGAGCCACACTGGCCAGGGTCAATTGATTTTTTTTTTTTTTTAAATTGTGGTTGGAGGCCTGAGATACTGCTCTCCATCCCACAGAGCACGGGACAGCCCCTGAAAACACAGAATTACCCAGCCCCAAAGGTCAGTGTGAACGAGGTGAGAGGCCCTCGTCCCCACCTGCTGCTCCTGGCAGTGGGATTCTTGCGATTTCCCCAGAAAAAGAATTTTCCGAGACTTGCACAGGAGAGGAGTGATTTTTATTTCTGTGGAATCGAACCCCTGGGTTTCCAAGGTGTCTTTTCCCTCCGTCTGGCCAAGGAAGAAGTCCCATTTAGCCTCCATCGGGGCTAAGATCAGAGCTAGGGTCCCGAATTTCCTTTCCGTGTCTGCACGGTCCAATCCTCACCAGGCTCGCTTAATTAGTGTTCCACTGCCGTCTATCGGTCCATTGCACGAGGGGTCCACAGGCCCACGCGACTATGGAGGAAACACGGGTGAATGCAAGGAAGCCGAGAGAGAGAGAGAGAGAGAGAGAGAGAGAGAGAGAGAGAGAGAGAGAGAGATCCTTTGTTTAGGAGCTTATGTATTCCCAAATTTTCCTGAGCTTGTCATGGCCTGCTGAATCTGACCAATGATCTTTGTCCCCAGGTGTGACTGACAGGTGCCTTCTCTCTGTCACCCCAACATTACTGGGCATGTGTCTTCCCTTTGTTGGATCCCAGTGTTCTGTGGGGCATAGGCCGTGGTTCTTTGGGGAGTGCAAAGTTGCAGCTTCCCAGTGAAGCTGCCCAAACGACAAGCCCATCCTGCTTGGCTTCCCCCTCTGCTCCTTCCCCATAACCAGCTAGTTACTACGGTATCAGCGATGTTGCGCAGGCTGGGAAATCCTGATTTTTATGAGGCTCAAAAAGAGGCAAAACCGGCATCAGATCAGGATACTAGTTGCCCCTGGGGGGAGGGTGAAATCTGGGAAGAGGCAGGAAGGGGGTTCCCGGGTGGGGGGCTGGAGGGCTGGCTCGGTTCTGACCTGGGTCCTGGTTACACAGGGACTTGGAGGAACTGCACGAGCTGCACACGGTCCTGTGTTTATTATACGTCAGCAGTTTCCTTTAAGAAGATGCAGGGAGCCTGGCCGGGTGAGGCTCAGTGGTTGAGCTTCGACCCAGGAACCACGAGGTCACCGGTTCCATTCCCAATCAGGGCACATGCTTGTGTTGTGGGCTCGATCCCCAGTGGGGGTGTGCAGGAGGCAGCCGATCAATGATTCTCTTTCATCACTGATGTTTCTTTCTCTCTCTCCCTCTCCCTTCCTCTCTGAAATCAATAAAAATATATTGTTTTAAAAAAATCAAGTTTGCACCAGGCTCTGCAGGAACCCTGCCTGCTGTAGAGAAATCATCTCAGAAGCAAAGAGATGCGAGGGCCTGGAGGCGAACCAGCTCAGGGCACTGTGGGGTCGTGCTGACGGCCCAGCAGCGGAGAGGAGAGCACACTGCAATCCTCTGTGGAAACCCTGGTCCGTTCCAGCCTGAAAAAGGGATCTGGGCCTGTCCCTGAGGGACCTGGCAAGGGGGTGCCTGCAGAGCAGGTCCTGAGAGGCCCCCAATGCTCCCCAGCGGCTGGAGGGAGCCGGGAGTGGGAGTTTCCTAAGAGGAGGTTGAAAGGCCTCCCCTGACCTGGGCCAGCACCCCGCCTGCCCCACGGTGGGCTAGGGAGGTCAGAGATGATGTGGGCACAGTGGGTGACTTGCTGGAGAGAGCGGGGAGCAGATGAAAGCTGCCTGCAAGGGCTTTTGACTTCACACCACGCTGAAGGCCCAGGGCAGCTGGGTAGAGGATTGACCTCCGGGGAGCGAGGAGGGATGTGCTTCTGAGATAGAGATGAAGTATTAGAATAATTGCCCTGCGGAGGATTAGTGAGAACGCATGGCATTATGCTGAGGCATTTCTTTCGATGCACCCTGCTCACCCACCATCTGCTATGTACTGGTTACATGGTGGCTAATGAGTTCTACTTAGAAGAAAACACAGTCTCTCTCTCTCTCTCTCTCTCTCTCTCTCTCTCTCTCTCTCTCTCACACACACACACACACACACACACACACACACACACATATATATATCACTGAGCCCAGATGTCTGTGACTCCCGGCCCTACCAATTTGCTATTTGTCAAAGACTTAAAGCAAACAGCTCCTCAGGTGAACTTACGGCCTAAAATATGGGGCAAGCGCACACATGCACACCTACCAAACCCCATGAATCCAGCAGAGGAAGTGCAGGGCAAGTTACTGGGCTGTCTGTGTTCCACATGTGATTTGGCTCCCAAGGAGCTGTGTGACTGTGGGCCAATCCATCACCCTCTCTGAGCCTGGCTTTTCTCATCTGTAAAATGGGCTGATATCACCTCCCGCATCGGGATGCTATGAGGACTCAGGAGCCGACAGATGTAAAAACCTAAGCTCAAGGCTTGGCACGGGGCCCTGCACCCAGTGGATAAGAACTGAACAAGCTGCCACATTTCCCAGTGTTGCCACGATCGGCAGAGGTAGCAGTCGCCGGTGGCGGTGTCTGTATTGTCACTCCTTCCCGATGTGCCCGCTCTGGGAGAAAGAGGCTCACACTGTGGGCTCATGAGCTCGAGATTCTCCTTCCAGCTCCAGTGTGGCAGCTCTATGATGGCAGGAGAGGGGCTGTGGCCATCTGCCCAGCCCTCTGCAGATGCGTGCTGTGCCGTTTGCAGGACTTACCCCTCTGCACACAGATGCTGGTGATTCAGGGTGGTGGGCAGATTCCCTGGGGTTGGATGCGGGTGGGGGTGCGCCCCCCTCCGAGGAGTGAGGCAGGAGGGGAGTGAGGAAGACACAGGGGGAAGGACACTGCCCGGTGGTAAGCGGAGCCCTGAACTGCCAGCCCCTAGCAAGAGAGGGTGCGGCGGGTGCAAGCCGCCTGCCCCAATAGGCTCCACGCATGCTCATCTGCTGGGCCACACGCGTGCACAGACCTGGGAACTCTGCACCCAAAGTGCGTCTCGTTGGCTCAGCCGCTCAGCGTTCTGTATTCCGGGGCTAGCACTGCACCTGGACCGCCCAGGAGCCTATGGCTGGGGGATGAGGATGTGCCCAAGATCCTGCAGCGAGTGTGAGGGCCAGCTCAGACCTGGGTCCGCTACCCCAGTCCCACCGGCCTTCATCTCTGTGCAGAATCAGCCTCATCCCAGCCCTGTGTCCTGTGCATGGGAGGGTGGCTGGGTCGGGGCCAGCCAAGGCTCTGCCTGGCATTTGCATGAATGACCACCTAGGGACGGCAGTGAGAGGTGCCAGGGGAAGGCTACAGAAAGAGAGAAGGACCCCTTAGAGTGCGGGGTCCAGGGCACCTGGATGTCTCCCTGTGACAGGCCAGAGCCCTCTGGGAGGAAATGAGCCATGGCTGCTGTCCTCACCCCCAAGCTCTGCCCCTGAGAACAGACTCGCCAAACATTTGCATCATCACACGCAAACGTCTATGACACGCTTGAGTGTCCGGCCGCATGGGAAACCTCAATGGCGTGGGAAACCTCGATGGCACGTTGGTTAAGAGCTGTTCTAATGAGCCCTGCTGTGCTTTCCAAGGTCTCAGGGCGGAAGGGAGGGAGCCTCCTACAGAGGCCTCTAGTGAGAACACAGACAGTGAGCTCCCCTCCCCCCACCCTGGAGGGTTTTAACAAGATGCATAATTTTAAATAAGCCGCTATTCATAAGGCTTTTAAAAGTAAGAGGGGGAGTTGAGTGCTGGGGGTTGGGGAAGGAGAGGCAGAAACGGTGTCATTAAGGAACATCCTGGTGGCTGAAACATCACCGGGTCACGCAGCTACTTCCAGGAGACATGTGTCTGTGAGCAAGCTGAGCGCAGAAGAACAAAGCAACCCTTCTGTGTAGGAACACAGGCAGAGGGGCGATCGGGTGGCCAAGACGCATCCCAAGAACTCCTGGGAGGGAGGGAGGACAGTGAGAGCAACAGGTGACCAGGATCGGGCTGTTGGGGAGCACTGGCTGGGAGAGGGTGTCTTAGGGGCCCTGGACATGTTCTACGTCTGGGTGGCAGTTATGGGGGTGCCCACATGTGTATGTTGAGGCCCCCCAGTCCACCCCAGGCTGGATGACTCTCTAGGACCCGTGACTCATTTGTTAAAGGACAGGACTCAGAGCACAGTCAGCAAACGAAAAAGGTGGGCGTGAGCATCTGTTCACGGCGGAGCCACACGGGACAGGGTGTGACGAAATGTCTAGGTGTAGCCGACTAGGGAGACACAGTGCCCAGGCTGTCACTGGGGCTGGCCATGTGGACACCCCTGCCACCCTGTCCCCAAGTCCCAGGCTCCCGGAGGAAAGTACCTGCCCCGCCTACACCGCACTGTGTGCAGGGTTCAGGCACCGCGGGCCATCTTCTCAGTTACAACAGCAGGACCTCCCCAGACTCTGTGCACAGCTCCAGCCAGGACCGCTCTGTCAGCACGGCTGTCAGAGGAGAGCGCGTAGGCTAGCCATGGGATGGAGGCAGCCGCAGGTGGCTATGAGGGAGGGATCCAGGCAGCCACTGGGGCTTCGAAGGCCTACTCTTGCATGAATTTCATGCATCGGGCCTCTAGTATTATTATAAGGTCCTTGCACTATATGTGTGAAGAGAAACATCATTTGTGATAGGTTATGATAAAGTAAAGACATAAACTCTAAATCCTAAAGCATTCACTAAAATAACAAAACAAAGAGCTATAGCTAATAAGTCAAAAGAGGATATAGCATGAAATAAACATTTCTCAACCCAAAAGAAGGCAGAGAAAGAGAAAAAAAGAAAACAAAGAACAAATGGGACCAATAAAGCAAGCAAACAATGAGAAAGTAGATTTAAACCCAATTACAGAAACACATCACATTAAATGTAAATGGGTTAAATATTCCAATCAGGAGGTGGAGATGGTCAGATTAGATTTTAAAAATAAGCTGAAGTGGCACAGAGATCTGGGTTTGAATTTTAGTTGTGCGCCCTGGGCAAGTGCCTCTGCCTCTCTGAGCCTCAGTTTCCTCATCTGTAAAACGGGTCTTAAAATTGTCTATTCCATGGAGCTCTCAAGGATTTAGTGAGATTCGGTGTACTGTTCAACAGAGAGCCTGCCTCGTATCCCTGAGCATTTGATACATGGCAGCTATGATAAGAAGGTACATCTTGAGGGGATAGAACGGAGCGAGAGTGAACAGGGGTGGGTTTCCATCATCTCAGAGTAGGAGGAAATGGGGGTGGGTTCAGACCCCTCCCCCCGCAAAGCAGGGCTGAGCACACAGTGGGTGCTCTAAAACAGCAGTCGCCAACCTTTCAGACCTCACAGACCACCAGCAGTCCACGGACCCCCGGTTGGCGACCGCTGCTCTAAAACATGTGCAAGTTTTTAATTGGAGACTGGCAATCCGCCTCCAGACGCCCCAGTTTTTGTAGCTCCGTGGGATACAATTATTGCAAGTCAGACGGAAAGCCTTGGCTCTTAAAACCCCATCTGAAAATCTGGTCCAAAAAGGCACTACAGCAGCAGTTCTCAACCTTCCTAATGCCACGACCCTTTAATACACTTCCTCATGTTGTGGTGACCCCCAACCATAAAATTATTTTCGTTGCTACTTCATAACTGTAATGTTGCTACTGTGATGAATCGTCATGTAAATATCTGATATGCAGGATGCATTTTCATTGTTACAAATTGAACATAATTAAAGCATAGTGATTAATCACAAAAACAATATGTAATGATATATGTGTTTTCCGATGGTCTTAGGCAACCCCTGTGAAAGGGTCGTTCGACCCCCAAAGGGGTCGCGACCCACAGGTTGAGAACCGCTGCACTACAGAGTTGTACTTTTTCCTTAACTGCTCATCACAGCCCTGCAAACATGTAGCCCTCTATTCTCTCCCGAGGCCGGGCTAATTAGAATGATAAAATATTTAAATATCTTCAACGGTTTCAGTTAAGAACATTTGAGAGGACAATTAGTATTGCAGTGATAACGCTTGCTCTAAGAGGAAGGAGCAGTCCGGGCTGGGGAGACATTCTGAGCAGCGGAGTGCTGGGCTCCTTAGGATCTGTTCTCTGGGCAGTGCCGGTCCCTCTGGGAGGAGACACCGCCTGCTGCTTTCTCGCAGAAATCCTGGAATGATCCCACAGCCCCGCGTGGAGGCAGGACCGCTCCCAGAGACAGTACAATCCCTTCTTCAGCACTGGCAGATGTCGCCTGTGTTTTCCTTCCCTCCGTGAAAATGATTAAAATGCAAATTAGCTGTGAGCCTCCAAACACCAGAGGGAGGGAGAGATGGAGAAAGGGGGCTGAGGGGGGAGGAGGTGTCAGCTATGCTGAGACCACACATGCTGTCTTTCAGAAAGACCCACCCAGTGTCCACATAATGCTCCCGGGCTGACCCTGTCCTCCCACCAGCAGGGCCAGGGTTCTAAGAGCGGGGCCGAGGGGAGGGGTGGGGAGAGGCGGGGAGGGGTGCCAGCTCTGCAAACCCAGCAAGCCTCCTCAGATGTCTCCTGCAGGTTGTGATCCTGCCACTCCCACCTGCCTCCTCCACCGCCTGCCTGCCTCCTCCGCCACCGAGTCCCATAGCGCTTCTTCCTCCATAGCGCAAGGACTGACCGCCTCACCAGGGGGCGCACAGCAGGGACCGCCTCACCAGGGGGCGTACAGCAGGCTGACTACATGGACCTGCCATTATGGAGGTCAAAAGTAAGCGAGCAGCAGCGTCCCACGTGCAGCCTAACAAAGGTGCGGCCACCTCCTTCGCGGTCATTTACTTCTCTCCAGACCTGGCTGTTCATGGCAGGTTCCGTCCGGCTCCATCCACCGCTGTCCAGTCTCTAGAGATGACACCGCAGCCCCAGCCCACACACCTGCTCAGCTGGGGCCATGGAGCAGCCAGGCCCCAAAGCCGGCTGCCACCATTCCTTCCCTCCCTCCTGGACCCCACGCTGTTCCCACATCAAGGGTGAGATCTGATATGCCCCCTACCCTCACCGCCCCCGCCCCCCCAAGCCTCAGCGCTCTTTTGACCAAAAGAAAGCGAAGTCAGCCAAGGCCAGGTCCTAGGAGTTTGGCAGAGTCCACCTGGGAAAGCTTTAGGGAGGGGGTAGGGCCACAGGAGTGCAGAGACCCCTGCAGCCGCAGGACGAAACCAAGTGGCGAGCACGGTGTTCCTCCCAGTTCAGGTCCCACAAAATACAGACTATTGCTGTAAGCTGCTAAGTAACCCAACTGATACAGTAACTGAAACAGCTCACATCATGGCTGGCTGGTTTGTTAAAAGAAATTAATTGGTTGCCAGGATATGAAAATCCAGACTGCGTGCACAAATCCAACTTTCCGTTTTCTGGAAATCCCGGAAGAAGCCGCGGCCGACCTGTGTTTCTACAGGGCTAAGCGGAGCTGGGCTCAGGGCTGCGCGGCCCCTCCAGGCCAGACTCTGCTCTGTGAGTCCCCCAGCCCCTCACCCCTTGCTTCAGCCTATGGAGTCACCTGCCTGGGCCCCCCATTCCCCTCCCCCACTCCCTGGTTTCATCTCCACTCCTTCCTCACCCTTGGCCCAACCACATGGGTACCTCCAACCCCCACCAGCAACAGGAGACACTATTCCCAGCCCAGGCCCACTTTGAGCCTCTGCCCATGTGTTCCCTCCATATGGAACACCTCCCTTTGTGTGTTTAATGGCTGTGCCTCATGCAAACTCAGCCCAGTTCACAGGTCCAGGAGCCTTCCCTGACCCGGGAGCTGGGCTGGTGCCCCCTCCGGGCTCCCAGGGCACCTGGGTTGACCTCCACCTTGCCATGGATCGGACCACAGCAGGGCCTGTGACCCCCTGGTCCCCAGCACTCCAAGCGGGGAGGGCCTGGCTCCCGGGAGACATTTTCTGAGTTTTGTCCCCATTTCACAGGTGATGAAACTGAGGTTGAGACGAGTGATCTGTCTGCTGCTTAAGACCAGTGGCCAGACCCTGTTACGGGTTGAACTGTGTCTCCCAGAAAGACATGCGGCTCCTAACTCCTGGTACCTGGGAACGTTGAAAACGGGATCTCAGACATCACCCAGCTAAGAGGAGTCGCGAGGGTGGCTCTCACCCAGCAGTGCTGGTGTCCACACAGGAAGAGCGCTGAGTGACGATGGAGGGATGTGTCTATGAGCAGGAAGGCCGAGGGCTGCCGGCAGGCAGTGCTATGGAGCTAGGGAGAGGCATGGAGTGCGCGCCCCCTGCAGCCCACAGAGAACTCGGCCGCGGACCTGGATTCCACTTTCCAGCCGGCAGAACTGGGAGAGATTAAATGTCTGTCGTCTTAAGCCACTCAGCTGTGACCCCTGCTCAGCAGACCTCTTTAACGACTTGTTTAAAATGCACACAAGCCCACGCTGTGTGTACCTAGCAGGATCCATAAGTCCTGAAGCTGACCCGTGGGTGTCCCTGGTTATCTCACTGCTCCACTCCCCGCATCTGGACTGCTCCTTGAGGTGGTAGGTGACACGAAAGGATGGCCCAGTGGTTAGCAGATGGGGCTCCCCTCCTGGCCCCTCTGCCTCTCAGCCGAGCCCCCCTGGCTCTGCATCTCCTCCTGTCTGTGCCGGGGGTGGGGGTGGGGGCAGTAACGGTACCCACCCCGACACAGGTTTCCCACCTGGGGCAGGTGTGGAGGGAGGGAGGGAGAACCTTCATTCTGGAGCGAGTTCCCAGGTTCTGTTATCCTGGCCCTGAAGTAGCTGAATCGATGCTGTGTGGCTTCCAGGCGCCATATGACTTTCATGACCTAAAGGCACCAAAGGGCCACGGATCTGCCCTATTCCGCGAGGGGAGGGGCAGCCCTGCAGGAGGGTTTAAGCTCCGGTCTCTACGTACACCGAACACTGGCATCACCTGGGGAGTGGGAGGGACACTGACGCTCACTCCCAGGCCCGGCCCCGAGGGAGTGTCTGGGGTGGGCCACACAGGAAAATGTGAGCGGCACTCCTGGCCCCTGGGTCTGTCCCTGGCGCTGGCCCAGCACACAGTAGGCTCCTTACGTGTTCATCCCCTTCCTGCAGCATGGAGGTTGCATTCCTTGTGTGATGGTGGACTCCCTCAGAGCGAGCGTCCCCAGAGTCCCCGGAGGGAGCTGCAGGCTTCCTACCAGCTACCCCCAGGGTCCCCCGTCACTCCCACGGTTTTCTCCTGGTCAAGGAAGCCACCGAGGCCAGCTGGATTTAGGGAGAAAGGATGAGATCGCCGCCCCGCCCCCCCCCCCCCCCCGCGATGTGGGGGCAGCATGCACTTGCAGGAGGGAGGGAAGGAATGAAGGGGGCCGTCTGTGGAGAGGGGCTACCCCCAATGACAGGGTTTGGGGCTACAGTCCTCAGAGTCTGTAGTTCTCCAGCCCCTGGGGCCTGGCTAGCTGCCCCGACCACGGCTGGTCACAGAGACACAGACACTCCTGTTCCCTGCCCGACCCTCCGGAGTCTCCAGGGCCCCGGGCCTGTGTGGGTGGATGGGAGTGTCCAGCCTGGAGGAGGTGGCTGAGCACCTCCAGGGCCCCGGGGCTGTGTGGGTGGGAGTATCCAGCCTGGAGGAGGTGGCCGAGCACCCCCAGGGCTCAGGGTGAGTGGAGTCCGTGAGCTGAGTCTTCACAGCTCCAGGGCCACGGCCACCTCTGAGCCGGACACAGCTGGACCTGTCCCCCTAGTGCCTGCCGCAGGGAGGACGCACGGCCTAAGGGGATTAACCGGACGACGGATGTGCACCCTGTACATCCAAGAGGGGTGTCTCTGTAATCCTGGCTTTTGAGAGGGAAATCTTTCTGAAATAGCTTATATGCCTTGGGCCTTTAAAGAAACAACATATAATTTTTACTAATTTCAGAGAGTAAGGGAGATGGAGAGAGATAGATAGAAACATCAACGATGAGGGAGAATCATTCATCGGCTGCCTCATGCACACCCCCCATTGGGGATCGAGCCCGCAATCCAGGCATGTGCCCTGACCGGGAATCGAACCACGACTTCCCGGTTCATAGGTCAATGCTCAACCACTGGACCACGCCAGCTGGGCCCCTGGGCCTTTTAAAGGATACAGACAAGCCAGAACCGGTTTGGCTCAGTGGATAGAGTGTCGGCCTGTGGATTCAAGGGTCCCGGGTTCGATTCTGGTCAAGGGCATGTACCTTGGTTGCGGGCACATCCCCAGTGGGGGGCGTGCAGGAGGCGGCTGATCGGTGTTTCTAACTTTCTATCCCTCTCCCTTCCTCTCTAGAAAATCAATAAAACATATTTAAAAAAATAAAAAAATAAAAATAAAGGATACAGACAAGAATCACACTCACAACATTCTGAAGGGGAGGAGGCTTGGGTTGGGGTTCACTCGGGTCTGGGTTCTTTGGCTCAATCAGTCAGTCAAACTGGTGTGCGCCCTGACTCCACCCAGCCCTTCCGCTTGGTCCTCAATGGCAGCGGTCACCAACCTTTCAGACCACCCGTTGGCAACCGTTGCTCTAAGGGACTAAGGTTTTCCCCAACCGCTGCCTCAGCCGCCACCAGTCCCTGCTCCGCGACCTGCAGCGGCTCCCACTGCCCACTGATTCCAGTGGACGTCTCACCCCACCTGTCGGCGCCTCGGTGACCCGGCCCTGGCCTTCTCTTCCAGCTCCTGCACCCCTACCCTGAGTGCCTGCTGGGCCTCCCTCCTGCCGGCCTCGGCCTAGAACGCCCTCTTTCCCGGGCCCACGGGGGAACCTTCCCTGCTCGCCTCCATCAGAGCCTGCACCCTCACTGTCCTGATGAGGCAGGTGTGTGGGAGGAGAGCCTTCGGCACCTCAAGTGCACTGTCTTTTCCTGAGAATGGCTTTTTATGCTCATGCATCTTGTCTGGCCCTCATCCAAGCATCTAACAGATACCTGTGGAGGACCTACTACCGCTGCTGGGGATGGCCTGGCTCATCATTTCTCCACTACCTGGGAGTACCCAGAATGCAACTCTGCCCCCAGCATCCCGTCCCCGTGCCTGACACAGAGCTTGGCCCAAGGCATGTACTCAACACCTGCTGACCACGTGGATGGAGGCTCAATCAGCTCTCCGCCAAACGGCTCGCTGCTGATGTGTGGGGACAGGCCTCGGTCACCCACACCTGGTGGTCACTGCACACCCAGAGCACGTTGGCCAAGTGAGGTTAATGCTACAGATAAAGGAGTAAGAGCTCCTGTCCCGTGAGACAGGGCAGCACCAGAACGCCACCCCATAGACTACGTGGCACTGTGGTCAGACCACTTCCCGGGGGAGGGGGGAGGAGAGGAGGCGAGATGAGCCATCCTTAAGCATGTCCGCCGGTGCCTGACACTGTCCTAGGGAGAAGCCACGCGGTGGAAACCTGGGTGAGCACCAGCCTAGCTCCAGGCCCAGGCTGGAAACCCAGCTCTTCCCTTCCCCACGGAAAACCATCGGGCCGTGTTGAAGTTTGATCTCCTGACCTGTAAAACGGGCAGCCGCCTGGGTCAGACTCGTAAGGGTTCACTGTGAGGAAGCGCACGGGCGCGGGTCTGTTATGCAGCAGGTGCTCAATAGACCCCAGGGTCTCCCCCTCCCCCCTTGGGTGGCACTGCTCCTTGCCCCACGTGCAGGGCTGAGCATGGACTAAATGTGCCACATGCAACCGGCAGCATAAACAAAAAAGAACCCAACCTCTGTGCAGGCTCAGCCTATGGGAGCTAAACAGCCCTCTGATTATTTTGTCCTGTTACCATAGCAACTCATGATGCTCCAGCCAGCCCCAGGGTTTGCAGAGATCGATTTATTTTTTTAATCAGAGAAATGCCAGCTGTTCAGGGGGACCCAGAAGGGAACTCCTGGCCCCTCTGGAAATAAATCCACGGATGCCGCCTGTCACCAGGTAGCCAAAGTCACCACTGTAAGATGGTGTCCACACGACAATATTTTAAACGTGGGTTTAGAAATAGGAGACAGAGAAGTCAGCGGGAAAAGGCCAGCATCGCTCGTGGAGCAATCAGCATCAGGGAAAACTTGTCCAGAGGCTGCCGGGAACTGGCTCTGGGTTCTCTGGAGCCAATTTGGGGGTTCTGCCTCCTTTCATGCCTGCATCTGGGGACTCTCTGTCCCTTCAGCCTGGATTTTACTGTTACTTCTAAAAATATCTACCTTTATGGATTTCAGAGGGGAGGGGAGAGGGAGAGAGAGATAGAAGCATCAATGATGAGAGAGAACCACGGATCACCTGCCTCCTGCATGCCCCACACTGGGGATCGAGCCCACAACCCAGGCAGGTGCCCTGTCGGGGAATCAAACCATGACCTCCAGGTTCATAGGTTTGATGCTCAACCACTGAGCCACACTGGCTGGGCTTTACTGTTACTTTTTAAACAGGCTTCCACCACAGCCAAGTTTGGGGGGAAAGAAAAGTGTCCCCCAAACTCCACCCCTGCAAAATGAAACAGCAGCAAGTGGGCCCCTGCTACACGCCCAGGGCACAGCGGGAGCCTCGGTGGTCTCCTGCCTCTGAGCTCCCAGCCTAACCAACCTTACCACAGTGCAGGGTCTGAATTTGGTACATCGGGACCTATTTTCCCAGGACAAGCGAGGCCCTTCCCTGGAGCCAGACGGGCCCTGGGCTCAGAAAGGTCACTCAGGTAGAGAAGTGTGTGTGGGGAGGGGGGGCCCGGCGGGAGGGGGTTGTTCTGGGGTGGAGCCTGAAGGCACAGACAAAAGATCCCTGACCTCAGGGCTCCAGGGGTTCTCTGGGAGCAGAGAGCAAGCGATGGGAAGTCGCCTGTGTTCCCTGCCCCGCAACCTGTTCTGCATCAGGGGAGAGAGTTATGGTCGCGTGGGCTCTGCTGGCTACAGATTCGCACAAAACCAACAGGATAAAACCATCGCTGTGCGTGGCGCCTGGCGGGTCACAAAGCAGTTTCCGGGCTCGCTCTGGTCTCGGCTTAAAGAGGAGAAAAGGAGGTGGGGGGGCGGGGAGGGTGGCAAGGGACAGACTGCCTGGCGCCTCCTGAAGATACACAATGGGGAAGAGCGAGGTTGCTCGCCCCCCAGAGGCACACATCTGGGCTGCTCGGCCTTGAAGGGCTCCGGGGTCACTCCCCCGCCAGAGGAACAGCAGGTGGGTGGTGGTGGAGGGTGGGGGGTGGACAGGGAAGGCGACGCGCACTGCCCAGGCCCTTCGCAGCCTGGGCACAGGGAACCCAGCGAGGTCTGGGCACACGGCCCGCCCATCTCGGGGACCCGAGCTCGCCATCTGGGACGCGAGCACCAGGTGGGGATGCCCGGCGCTGGACAAAGGACCGGGACGTGGATCCCCGGCTGGCGGCTGGCGCCACCGCCCGGCCCGGATCCTCCCGGCGCTCAGCACCATGAGGAGGGCGAGACCACAGCCCAAACTTGGTGGCCTGGGCGCGAGAAGGCGTTACCTGCGCGGCCATGAAGGAGAGATCCATGGTGTCGGCTGCCGGGGCCGCCCTGCCGCCCGCGCCTGAGTCTTCGTTGCTGCTGCGGGTCCGGCCGGCGCACAGATGCCGGGAGCGGCCGAGCGGCGCACAGGGGTCCCGGGTCCGCAGCTACGGTGGGCGCGGCCTGAGCAGTCTCCCCGCGGCGGCGCGTCCCCCGCCCGATCGCAGCTGGGCTGCTCTGCGCTCCCGGCTCCAGACGACAACTGTGCCGCTGGCGCGGGGATCCGGCGCGGGGCGGGGCGGGGCGGGGCGGGGTTGGGGGTGGACCGGGTGCCCCTGCATGTGACCACGTCCAGACCCACCCCCGAGGGCGGGGCGGTGGAACCCTTGAGCATTCACAATCTTTTCTCTGCGTGGGCCCGAAGGAGAAACTGAGGCCTGAGGTTACCGAGCTGGTTGGTGCTGGAACCAGCCTTGAACCCCAGTCCAGGGCTCTTAGTGCCCCCCCTCTACCCCCGGCCCGGGCCGTTGAGCCCAGCCCGGCACGGTGGCGGCGAGCAGGGCTTTTCTGGGCCTGGTATGCCTTCCCAGACTGGAAGACCAGGATCTGGGTGACCCATCTTGGGCTGCCAACTCCGCCACAGGGTCCAGCGCGCTGGGTCCTGGAACTGGGCAGAAGGAAATTTGGATCCCAGCCCCGCTCTTTTGTGCGCTCCGGTCAAGATACTGTCTTTCTGAGCCTGGGCCTCCTCATCTGCAGAATGAAGACAACAGAACCTGAGAATTAAAGGACAGAATGTACCTGACACATAGTGTCTTCAAGAGATGTGAGCTCTGCCCGGCCGGCGTGGCTCAGTGGTTGGGCTTCGAACTATGAACCAGGAGGTCACTGTTCGATTCCCAGCCAGGGCACATGCCTGTGTTGTGGGCTGGATCCCCAGTAGGGTGTGTGCATTAGGCAGCCAATCAATGATTCCCTGATCATGTATATTGTCATCTCTCTCTCCTCCCTTCCTCTCTGAAATCAAATAAAAATATATATTTTTTAAAAAGTTGCCAACAAAAGCTTGAATGGAAGTATTGTATTTTTACTGGTAAACCACTCTATTGATATATGCTTTTCATGCATGTACCCATTTTACAGATACAGGTTAAAGAGTCCAGTACACACCTGTGGAGAGCGGCTACAGCGTTTGGGCAGGTTCAAGCCTGGGACTAATGAGGGGGTACAAGTCCCAGCACAATTACAGCCAAAGGCTGTGGTTGTGAGCTTGACCTTATGGTCGGAACCTGTGGTCCCACGTGGCTGAGTGATGTGGGCTGCGGGAGGTGCAGCAAGGAAACAAAGCTTGACACGGTGCATGTAATTGAGTAGATTCAAAACCGGAGAGAACGTTGTAACCACGCCCTTACTTTGCCTCCTGGAATCTGGCTATAAAATAAAGACTCAGCTTGCGGCCTGTGACGCTGTCTCTCCATCAGAGAGGGCAGTGTCCCACCCAGACCCAGCTTTTATTCTCTTGTCTGTCTTTTCTTAATCCTTCACCACCCCCTCTCAGGCTCCCCGATCCTGGCTGTCCTGGTGCAGCACATATGGTGCCCAATGTGTTCACCCATGGCCATGCTGGCCAGGCACGCACACCCAGGTAACCAGAACTACAATCAAGTGAGGGGACCTTCCACTCACCCCCACAAGCTCCCTCTGTCCCTCCGCAGCGCCCCCCCTGCCCCCTCCCGCCGCAGGTTTCTGTTCTCCAGGTGATCCAAACACTGAGCGGCAGGTGCCCCTCACTCCAGATCAGCTGTGTCGTTCCAGGGTTATGGAATCACGGGGAACCGGCTCCTTCCTTTGTCTGGCTTCTTCCGCGCAGCCTGACGGGGTTGGGACTCACCCACGTTGCCGCATATATCGGTAGCTCCCGCGTTACTCCCAAATGGCGCGCTGATGTGCGGATGGTCCGCAGGTGCGGTGCCCGTTCTCCTGCCCATGGACGTGTGGATTGTGTCCAAGTTTGTGGCTGTGGTGAATAAAGCGCCGGTGGACATCGATGTACAGGTCTTTGCATAGGCATGTTGTGTTCGTTGTCTTGGATGGTACCGTAGGAGTGGAATAGCTGGGTTTTCCGTTGGTAAGAAATTGCCCAACTGTTTACCAAGCGTTTGGACTCTTCATTCCCACCAACAGGGTATGAGAACTCCATTCCTCCTCCTTCTCACCAGCACTGGGTGTGCTCATTGTTTTCAGCTTAGCTGTTCTGGTGGGTGTGAAGCGGTGCTCAGTTACAGCCCAAGCCTGTGTTTCCCTGATTGGGGGGTAGGGTTCGGGGGAGCGGGGTGTGGAGCATGTCTCCCACGTGCTCATTATTGGCCATTGTATGCTGATTTCTGTTGTGAGAGCCTGTTCCAATCTTTCGCCCATTTTTACAAATTGGATCACTCGTCACTTAATTATTAAGATGTAAGCGTTCTTCGTGCTTTGGATACAAAGTCTCTGTCAGGTGTACGCACTGCAAATGTTTTCTCTCCGTCTGTGGCTTTTCCCATAGTCTTAATGGTGTTTTCCACAGAAAAGTTCTCACTTTTGATAAAGTCCAATGGTTCTTTTTTTTCTTTTATGAGTGAGTTTTGTGACCTAAGAAATCTTTGCCCACCTCAGTGTCAGATGTTCTCCCTCCCCCTCGCCCCCAGAAGTTCTATAGTTACAGAGTTTATCTTTGCGTCTGTGACCTATTTTTGGTTTTATATGTGATGGGAACTAAAGCTTGAGGTGCTTTTTTAAAATTTTTTTGGTCTTTCCCAAAAGGATGTCCAATTGTGCCAGCACCATTTACTGTAATGACTTCTCCTTTCTCCATGGAATTAGCCAGGACTAAGACCAGATTTAAGGAGACACAACATTTAAGGTGGCAACCCTGCACTTGTGCAACCCTGAGCGTGCCTGTTTCCTTAACATTTGATGCCTAGGCACCTTGCTGGCCCCGCCCACTGACGGGTAAGCACCAGCAGATCTGTATAGAAACATCACTCTCTTCTCTATAACGGTGCCTGGGTGGCCTCATCCAGGCGGGTCATGATCCAGTGAGGGACAGGCAGGGGGGCCTCTTTGCATAATACACTTGGAGGATATGGTTCCAGGGACAGACTCCAGGCTGCTGGGAGGCCAAGTCCTTGATACATAATTCATGTGTGCAGAGAGCTCTGGGTCCTGCGAGGACATTCCATTCCTTCAAAGGTTCTCGCAGGAAGGTCCCAGCAGGGGGCCTGGCCTTGTCCTTTCAGCCTCATGTGGGAGGCAGATGGGGAGGGCAGGGGGCCACAAAGACCCAGCTTCGGAGGCCCTAGGAAGGGCTTAAGAATCCTGGAGGTCCTCCTGAGGGACTGGATAAATTATTCAGGGCCCATCTCTGGGGTGGAGACGGCCCAGGACCCCTCCTCTTTTTATCGGGCAGACAAAACTGAGGGACAGCGAAAGGCACCGGAAATCCTGCTGTCCTCTGAGGCCTGGCCCCAACACCCCCTTCCCGGTCACTCTCTCGGTAAGACACGTGTTTTCCTGTCTACTCAGCACACGGTCTCCCCAGGGTTTTTCAAAAAGCAATCCCTCGGTCAGCATCCATTCCCCAGGGACCTGCTAAAGGCAGGTAGAGCCCCGGAGTCAGGTTTTCTGGACTCGGACCATGCACGCAGGACGATACATGCTCCCAGGTAATTCCAAATCAGCCCCTCTCCTCCCAGCCTACACCAACCCCCCTCTCCAGGCTCCCTGGGACTCTGTGTTGAGATTCGGACCCAATTCCACTCCACTTAAGAGGTCTTTACTGAGCACCAGGGTGACACCACACACAGACGTAGCATCTCGCACGCGTTGCCTCCAGACCTCAGAAAACACAAGTTCCAAGAGGTTCAGAAACCCACTCAGGTCACTCAGCAAATAGGGGCCAAGCCAGGATTTGAACCCAGATCCGATGACCGCAGAGTCCACATGTCTTCTGCCCTAGTGTCCCTGCCCCTGAGGAACCTATACGTTAGTCAAATCAATGCAAAAACAAATCATTATAAATTGAGGAAGAATTCATTCATTCATTCATTCATTCTTTCATTCAGCAGGCATTCCATCCATCAATTCGCACCGTATTTCCAGAGCACCTACTGGGTTCTGAGCACTGTGCCTGGAAGGGTGGAGAACTGTGCGAAACTTCAACAGCGATGAGCCCTAATATGTGGCCCACAGCTCCCCGCTGGGGGAGGCTGAAGAATAGCGGGTGCATATTGGCTCTGCCACCTGCTGGCTGGGTGACATCAGGCAAGTTACTTAACCTTTCTGAACCAGAGTTTTCTCATCTCTAGAAGTGGGGGTTGAATGAAATGATGAAAAGCATGCCTACCTCTGTACCGGGCACATAGTGGGAATACAGCCAAAGGAAGGGGAGAAGGTAGGGAAGTCCAAGTCCATGGGAGAAGAAAGGTGTTAGTTTTACACGGCAATTGCTCATGGGCTGTGCTTATTCTAGTCTATCTGATGGGGGGCTTATAATCTGATGGATTACCTGAATTAATCAGAAAGACAATCATATATAGTATTATTTTAAATCTTAGAACACATGCACTTATGTGAATAGGGGGTTAAGTTTCTTATATGTGAACTAGAGGCCTGGTGTATGAATTTGTGCATGGGTGGGTCCCTCGCCTGGCCTAGATCAGGGCCAATGGGGGGGGGGGGGGCAACTGGCAGGAGGTTGGCCAGCCACTGGAGGTTGGCTGTGGGAACGCACTGGCCACTAGGGGGCAGCTCCTGCATTGAGCATCTTCCCCCAGGTGGTCAGTGTGCGTCATAGCAACCAGTCGACTGGTGGTTGGAGCAACTGGTTGTAATGGTCACTTAGGCTTTTATATATATACATAGGGGGTTATGTTTTTTTAAAGTTTTCTTTTCAAGGCTGTGTGATGCAATTGAGGAGGTGACTCAGCTGTGAATCCAGCAAGCAGAATCGATAAGCAGGGTCAGGCCAACCCACCAGGTGTTAAAACACCATCTCATCGAAGGACAATAGCTGACATCTGTGGACTTCCAGGGCTGCACATAGCTGCATTCTGTTCCCAGCCTCACCCTAGCCCCTGCCCCTTTATAATCCTGTCCCCTGCACCTGCTGGAAGGCAGAATTTGAATGCTGGTAAGCGCCCTGTCTTCTTGGTTGGCTGGCCTCCTCAATAAACGCCTGATTGGACACAATGACAGGCAACCTGAGCCCACCCTGGAGTTTCCTGGTAACAGTGGTTCTCAACCTTCCTAATGCTGTGACCCTTTAATACAGTTCCTCATTTTGTGGAGATCCCCAACCATAAAATTATTTTCGTTGCTACTTCATAACTGTAATTTTGCTACTGTTATGAATTGTAACGTAAATATCTGATATGCAGGATGTATTTCCATTGTTACAAATTGAACATAATTAAAGCATAATGATTAATCACAAAAACAATACATAATTATATATGTTTTCCGATGGTCTTAGGCAACCCCTGTAAAAGGGTCGTTCGACCCCCAAAGGGGTCACAACCCACAGGTTGGCGACCCACAGGTTGAGAACTGCTGTTCTAGAGTAAGTGCCCAGAGGGCTACAGAGCGGGCACAGGATGGTTCTCATTTGCCCATGAAGTGCACCAGCACCCAGCAAAGGCCGGACTTGGAACAACGTGCTCTGAGGACGTTTCCCAGTGAACAAACCTCCAAGCTACTCAGCAGTTACGGTTGGATGCATGGATGGACGGAATGAAGTAGGCGGATAGAGGAAGTAACACTTCTCCCTCCGTCCCCTCCATGGCCTGCCCCGTTTTCCTGTCCCACACACAGAGCAGGACCGATACTGCAGGTGAGTGAGCTAGAGCTCCCGTGATCCCAGCATCCCTCCTCATGCGGCAGGGGAGGAAGGGGCGCTTGCAGCTGCACTCCGGGCTCTGCCCCACCCAGAGGGTTAGAGACCACATCTCCGAGCCCCATTTCTTAACAGGAGGGCAAAGGGCCCCTGAGAAATCACTCATTCCCTCCACAACAACCACTAAGCTCCTACCAAGAGCCAGGCATGGTGCCAGGCTCCTGGAGGGGTGAGTACACCTCACTGGGCTGGGTCATGGTCCACAGGAGGGAGATGTACCAGGTGAAACGTGGAGACTTGGCCACCACCCCACGTCCACGCAGTACAGGCCTGCGGGGTTCAATAGGGGATCCTCGGGCCCCCTGTGCCAGTGAGCACCGGAAAGACGACCAGCCTGAAAGATGTGTAGAATACACACAGGATTCTGGGGACTTGATGTAGAAAGTAATGCTTTTTCATGTTGACATGTGGACATGGCGATATTTGGGATGTATTGGACTAAATAGAGGACATTCTGGACGTCAACCTCGCCTGTCCCTTTCTGCCTTTTTCAATGTGGCTGCTAGAAAACTTCATGCTGCGGATGCAGAGCAGTGGCCAAGATGGTCCGGAGCACACAGCTCCTCTGTGGGGTGGGGTGGGACGTAGGAGGCTGGGGCGGGTCTCCTGCTCGCTCTGCGGCCTTGAAGGATACCCCAGTTTGGGGCAGGTGAGCAGAGAGGGTGACAGACCAGCTGCCTCTCGCCAGAGAGCCATTTTAACCCAAACCAGGCCCCAGTTTCCCACCAGTCTCACCACACTCATTCCCTCTCCGGGGTAGATACAGCCTCTCAGCCGGGCACCCCAGGCCCAGGCCAGGGACCTGACCGGGGGGAGGGGGAGGGGCAGCCCCCCTTGGAAATGCGGACACAGAGAGGGAGGTGGTCCCCTCCCCAAACCCGGGCTGGGCCCTTCCCTGCCTCCCACAGAGGCTCCTCTCCTGGGAAACTTCCAGAGCCCAGGCCCCGCCCGCCCGAAGGTAATTGCTGCTTTGGCTTCCTTTGTTCCCTGCGCCTCCAGAGCCTCCAGACACAGATGAGCTCATTTTAATTAGAGCGCTGATTGCCTGGGTGGAAATGGGGTGGGGGTGGGGTGCCAGGTCTGCGGGAGGCAGCGGCCATGACATAGGAGGATGCTCTTCCTCCGCACCCCCTCCCTCCTAGGCCACAGGCCAGCTTTTCCCAGTAACAGCAGCAAGGAGTGCAGGGCTCGCAGCCATGGGGTCACCAGGCTGTTGGGGGTTCCCACATGCCCATGGCCAAGCCCCTGGGCACCACCACTGGTTCCTCCTCATCACAGCCTGCAGGGCGAGGTGTCTGCTAGAGTGCCTTTCGGAGAACAGAAACGGCCCCCTTCATGTCTAATGAGCCAAAGAGCAGGATTGAGCTCAGCATCTGGCAGGAGTTGTGCCCACGGCGCTGCCTCACATCCCAAGTCCTGGGAGGAATGCGTGGCTGGGGACTCCCAGGTCAGAGCCCGGCCACACCAGCTGACAGGGGGCTGGTACCACTGAGGGGGTTTGGTTAACATGGGCGCTCCATTGGATCCCGGCAGGGCCCCCATCCCCACTCCCCTGCCCCTTGTGTGTCCAGGACCGAGTGTGAGCTCTGGGCATGGCCCCCACCCTCCCAGCACAGCCCCTGCAGCCCCGTAGCCTCCTGGTCCCTCTTCCGTGTCCCATCTTTAACTTCTCTGCTCTGGGCCTGCTGCCCTGTTCCCTGCATCTAACGAGCTGTGTTTCCTCTGCCTCAGGCTCCCATGGTCTCAGAGGGAGCATGGCCCTGCCGACACCTCGACTTCAGATGTCCAGCCTCCACGCCGAGAAAGAACGAATCGCTGTTTAATCCCCGGGTAACAGGTCTCAGTTACAGTGGCCCCATGGACTCAGGCGGTGCCCAGCTCCCCAGCTGAGAAACCACCTGCTTACGCTTCAGTTTCTTGTAAAATCGGCATCAAAACTGGTAATGACCTTCTAGGGTTGTGAGGACTGAATGAGTTAACGGTGTGAAGCCTAATAAACAATACATACTGTATAAAGATGTGTTATTATTTATAACTAGAAGCCCAGCGCACAAAAATTTGTGCACTTCAGGGGGGGGGGTCCCCTCAGCCCAGCCTGTGCCCTCTCCCAGTCTGGGACCCCTCGGGGGATGACCACTTGCTGGCTTAGGCCCGCTCCCTGGGGGATCGGGCCTAAGCTGGCAGTCAGACATCCCTCTGGCAGCCAGGGATCCCTCAGGGGATGTCCACTTGCCAGCGGGGAGCAGGCCTAAGCTGCAGTCGGACATCCTTAGCGCTGCTGAGGAGGCGGGAGAGGCTCCCACCACCACCACTGTACTGGCAGCCATCAGCCTGGCTTGTGGCTGAGCAGAGCTCCCCCTGTGGGAGTGCACTGACCACCAGGGGGCAGCTCCTGCATTGAGC
>JAWPEG010064502.1:3885795-3902075 GCA_035771395.1 Myotis vivesi | reverse complement strand
TTGAGTGTGGCTCTTCCACAAAATACCGACTTCTGCGTATGGGCCACGAAGTTTCAATTGCACTGTATGTGCGCGCCCGCACGTGGTATTTTGTTGAAGAGCCACACTCAAGGGGCCAAAGAGCCGCATGTGGCTCACGAGCTACAGTTTGCCAACCACTCTCCTAAGCAATGCGTTTCCTGCTGCAGAAGGGCTTAGACAGAGGCTCCAGAAATGTCCCCAGCGGCCTTCCAGGGACCCGAAATACCACGGTCAGTGCCACCCCGGGGCTCTATGGGTGGCTGCACTGGCAGGGAGCCCTGTGGAGCCAGAGGACAGGTCAGAGAAGGCTGTCAAGGAGAGTGGGGAGCTGAAGGGGGAAGGGGACATGGCCCTCTGGGCCTTTGTCTCACATTTGACTGAGATCTGCCTTGGCAGTGTGCATGGTGCAAGTTTCAGGAAGCTGGTCTTGCTGTTTGTCGCAGGGTTAGTGACTGGCCCAAGGTCCATGTCAAAGAGCAAAGCTGGGATTTGAACCTGGGTTTGTTGGATTTCAAAGCTTATGCTCTTTTTACCTCTAGTTCAGCTTTGCACCTGCTACTTTGTTCCTTCCCTGTTAAAGTCAACTCTGGCTGTTCCAGTTTCCCTACTCACCAACATTGCCTACCATGTACCAGGCACTACTGTGTTAGCCATTGAGAGTCTGGGATAGGAACCACAGTAATCAGAGGGAAGCTACTGAGAATGGAACAATGGCAGCCAGGCTGGGCTCTGCGGTAGAGACACATCAACCCAGATTCTTCACGACTTAATGCAATAGGGGTTTATTTCTTTGCTGTGTAAAGTTCAGCGCACTCCTCTGCCTTGTAGCTATGTGGTGCATGCTGCCTCTGCAAGACAGAAAGATACATCAGCTCATTCACAGGCCATTGCCCCACCCTAGCTGCAAGGGAGGCTGGGCAATATAGGGAAGCACACAGAATACTTGTGAGCACCATCTCTACCAAGAATGCTTTCTGGGCTCAATCATCTCTTTGGTCCAGCTCAGTAAACCTTCTTCCAAAGTCTCTTCCAGTTGTTACATCCAGTTTCAAACCCAGGGTTTCCAGGTGATATTCAACCATTTTCCCATCGGGAAGGGATCTGTGAGCTGAAAAATCAAGCCAGCTGCCAACTCCACCCCCAACATATAACGATGGAATTGGGACAATGCGACCTCAATTAGCAGTCCCACTGGAGAGGGGGAGGATGGGAGAGACACCACAGTCTCTGTCCAAGCTTAGGCTCTCGCTGTGCCTCTGGGAAACACTTCCTGTTCTGTGTTCTCCTGGGCCCACCCTCCTTGGTGGCCTGGGAAGTGGTCACTGAGGAATAGCCCTCCCTTGGGACTGCTTGGCTCTTTGGCCCACCAGGTGTCCTGGAAGTTACGGGGCAAGGATTGCCTGAAGACTAAAAGAGTAAGAGCCTTGTGCACACTGGCTGTGGGGTTCCTTCAGTAACACACCCTTCAAAACCAGTACATTCTGACGTATTTGCTTACAGCTGGGTCCATGCATCAGCATCTGCATCTCAAGTTCTTATTGAGACCACTTCCCAATCTGCATTAGTGCTCTGCTCCCTTGCCCCCGGCCCCGCCCATGGAGGGTATCTAGAGCAGCAGGTGGGCAACCTACACCTCACTCTGACCTTTGCTGCTGGATTTGGTCTTTCCTGGGAAGTTCGTACCTTAAAGCCTCTTTTGATCCTGTTTCTTCCTGCTCTGGATCTAGAAGCAGTTGGCTTTTTCATCCTTGAAATGCCTCACATTTCTGGACCATTCCTTCTCCCCAGCCTTTTGGTCTGTGCTCATCTCTTCTTATATTTTATCAAGTCCAGCCACTAGCAACCAACACACACCAGGAATGACATTTTTGCAGCACCTGCCCTAGCACGCCAGTTTAGTAAGCCCATGGCCCAAGTGCCTGCAGACCACAGTTCCATCACATGCTGTGCTATCCTATATAATAAAAGTGTAATATGCAAATTATCCCCCTCTACCAGGAGTTGTCCAGGAGAAGGGAGGGAGGCCCTGGCCGGCAGCCAGGGGAAGGAAGGGAGTACCTGGCCGGCAGCCGGGGGAAGGAAGGGAGTACCTGGCCGGCAGCCGGGGGAAGGAAGGGAGTACCTGGCCGGCAGCCGCGAGGGACCCTATCAGTGCACGAAATTCGTGCACCAGGCCTCTAGTTTCATAATAAGATGAATTGACATATTTCCCTCCTAAGGTACAATTTTCCCCAATGCCCCTCACCCACCACTAAGGAAGGGTGACAGATTTTTGCTGTGTTGCTATGGCAGAACTCCATTTCCACTCTCAATTTGTTGTCTTTATGGTAATATACATATTTAATATCTAGAGAAATAGATAGAGACAGAAATAAAAATCTTTTCCACTCTCAATTTCTGTTGTACTTACAACCATATATATACTTAATATAAATAGAGATCCATCTATCATCTATCTATCTATCTATCTATCTATCTATCTATCTATCATCTATCTATCTTATTGGTTTGTTTCTCCTGAGCCCCCTGACTGATATCCTTGGTCTAAGGCCTGCATTTGACCCGTGAGGAGGCCTGAGAGCCAGTGAGGGGAAGTGACACAGCCAAGGTCACGCTCTGAGTTGGCGGCTCGATCCGGAATCCTGGCCCACAGTGGGGCTCCTCGCCGTCCTCCCCAGGAGGCCCTTCCTGGGCGGGGTGGGAGGCACACGGATCCGCGTCGCTGCCTTTCGTCGCCTGTCAGTGTGGCCCTTTCCTCATGCACAGAGCGCGGGGGTTCCTGTGGAAGCGATGGGTTCTCATGTCTCAGAACTGCGGCCCAAAGGGAAGGGCGGTGCGGAGCGAGGGACATTTTCCTTGGCTCCGTTTCCTGGAGCTTTGGCATCATTTCGGTCATTAACTCGAGGACGCTGTCAGACCGCTCGGCCCCCCGGGGCGCAGCAGTGGTGTCCGTGGTGCGTGAAATGCTGTTCCAGGTAGAAAACCGCAGGCCCGGAGGCCGTTCAGCGTCTGGCGTTGAGCCAGTTTTCCAAAGAGCCCGAGAGAATGTGCTGGGCCTAAACCCTCATGTCCATCGTCCCTTGTCAGGGAAATGTCCCCTCCTTTGTCTTCTGCTGTCCTTGTCCAGGAACCCCACTGTTCCCCTCCACTCTGCCCCGAGGCATAAGAGCCAGGGCCCCTTCTGTGCTCAGAGGCAGGAGCCCTGGCCTGGGAGTCGAGGGAGCTGAGGTCCAGCTCCAGCTCTCTGCTGTGCAACGTTCCTGGAGTCACTGACCCTCGCTGGGCTGCCCCACCGCGCCCCTACTTTGCGAGGCTCTCACTGCCATGGTTGATACTGTATAGTTGTTACACGGTTTGACCCACGTTCCCGCTAAGAGATGCAGGGCTGCGTGGAGGGAGCTTTCACACTCTGGGCTGAGATTCGGTGAGTCCAGCATGGCACTTACTGGCCGCGTGACCTTTGACTAAGCCTCAGTCTCCTCATCTGTAAAATGGGGGTATCACAGGCCATTCCCCAGGAGGTGCTTTGAGGATTAAATGAGATGATCCACTGTGAGCTTTCCCCATCACGGTCAGTACTGGGGCATCTCTCTCCCAATGAATTGTGGGCCCTATAAAGCAGGCTCCTGCTGTTTGTAGTTTCACCTTCGATGTCTAGCCTAGCACATAGTGGGGCTTCAAGAAGAGTGGAGTGAAGGATGAAATCAATGCAAACACTGGATTACTAGATGGATGCAAATCTGCGGGGACTACGCTGAGGACCAATGTTGGCCTCTGGTTTTCAGACACGCACTTGGCAGTGGCCTCCTCATTGAAAAACATTGTTGGCAGAGGCTGACCTGTAAGAGGTGAAGGAAAGGCTCTGTCTAAAGTGTAGGTGGGTGTGCCTGGACCCCCCCAGCTCAGCCTACCTCGGGCCTCTCGCTTGCCTGTGAGCCAGAACGTGTCTCTGGGTTTCCCCTGTGCGCCCCGCGGAGACGGAGCTTATAAGACACAGCGTTAGCCCTCCCGCTCCCATCCACCCACCAGCCCTGCCATCCATCCTTAGAGACGCGTCAGTGGAACCTCCTTCATGAACTGCTCTGTGCTGTGGTTTATGGCGGCAGAAAGATGCAAACAACTAGAAAGATGCTGCAGCCGGGAAATACACAGCCCCGTAAATTAGAAAATTCCACTTGATGAAATAACTCGGGCTGAGAACACAGCAGCACCTCAGAGCGCAGGCTGCCGCTCCGGGAGACCAGGGGACGGAGCTCTGAAACACGTCTTCGTTGGGCAAGGAGCAGGGGCGTAGGGCTGGGGCGGGACCAGGGCCACGTGGTAGCTGGCGAGAGGGGTGCAGCCGCACGGCCCCTCCTTTCTCGCTTCCTTATTGCTAACAGAGCTCTGCTTGTGCAATAGAAATCAGGCGTTAAAAAAAGACTAGCATTTTTTTTAAGGCATAGGCGTAACTGTGCAGTTTTTCTTTTTTATTCCCGCGTTCAAGCTGTTTTATGAAAGAGCCCAGCATCCATTCAAGTTGGAGGAAGTATGAAACTGTGCATCGTGTACTATGAGTGTGCATGTGTGTGAGTGCATATCTGTGCACACATGTGCATGCGTGTGCACACATGTATGTGTGTGCCTGCCCAACATCTCTGAGAGGCAAGTCCGGGTGACCCCCAGCCCTGCCTCGGCATAGAGGCTGCAGGCCTCTCTCTGCCTCCCTTCTCCAGTCTCATCCCATTAGCCAAGGGGATGCTTCCGCGGGCCGCCTCTCCGGCTTAGAGTGTTACTAAATGCACAGGTTGGGCTGGCCTATTCTTAGTGCTGGCGGATTCTGGAGGAGAAAAATGAATTCCACTCCTGCTCAAGGACAGCGAGCTCACACCGTGCAGTGCGCTGCGGGAGAAGCACGTGCTGCAGAGCCTTGTAAGATAACCAGGCCTCCCGGAGAGGGTGTGCGTTTTAAGAAAAAATTTAAGAAGAATGTCTGTGCTCAACAGGGTGCAGCACAAAGATGGTGACCTTTGGAACAAGGGAGACCTCAGTTTCGGTAGTGTCTCTGCCACTCTCTCTGTTGGACCTTGAGGAAAGTAGTCGCTCTACCTGACTGTCTCAACTACACATGTTTTTAAATCTATAATTGGTGTTAGGGACCAAATGTTCTATCCCCCAAAATCCACATGTGGAAGCCCTAACCCTAAACGTGATGGCAGTTGGAAGCAGGGCCGTGGGAGGTGATTAGGTTTAGAATAGCCCATGAGGGTGGGGCCCCATGCTGGGATTAGTGCCCTGGGACAAGAGGAAGAGGCAGGAGCTTTCTCCCTCCACTGGGTGAGGACACAGCAGGAAGACTTCCCTGAGCAAGCCAGGAGGAGAGCCTGCCCCAGGAACTGACTCGGCTGGCAGCTTGGTTTTGGACTTCCCAGCATCCAGAACTGTGAGAAACGGGTCTGTTGTTTAAGCCGCTCAGTCTGTGGCATTTGATGACAGCAGCCTGAGTGGACTAAGACGAGTGGAGATAAATGCATCTAATTCTAAGCCTGATGGGGTGAAATGAGATCATGTACAAAAGCATGGTGTCCGCCTGCAGGTACGTAGCAGATGCTCAGTGAATACTAGTCCCAAGTTTCTTCACCTCTCCATGACGTGCAAAGTGCTTCTCCCTTTTGCTAGGCTCCCTGTGCTCTCTAATCCTCTATAATAAAAGGCTAATATGCAAATCAACCGAATGGCAGAATGACCAGTCGCTATGATGCGCACTGACCACCAGGGGGCTGATGCTGAATGCCGTAGCTGCCCCCTGGTGGTCAGTGCACTCCCAAAGGGGGAGCACCCCTCAGCCAGAAGCCAGGCTCATGGCTGGACCCAGTCCTGCCTCGGCATAGAGGCTGCAGGCCTCTCTCTGCCTCCCTTCTCCAGTCTCATCCCATTAGCCAAGGGGATGCTAGCGTAGCTGTGGTGGCGGGAGCCTCTCCCACCTCTGAGGAAGCACTAAGGATGTCCAACTGCCAGACATCCCCCAAGGGCTCCCGGACTGTGAGAGGGTGCAGGCCAGGCTGAGGGGTCCCCCCCACCCCCAGAGTGAACGAATTTCGTGCACTGGGTCTCTAGTATTTAATAAGAATCGTAATAAAGAGGGAGAATCTGGAAATATGTGGCCTGACCGGGTCCTCCTCTCCTTTCTCCATTTTGCTTGACTCACCAAGTTCCAGAGTGGACTAAGAAAAGAACACAGACTTCGGTGTATCCTGCGGACACCCTCAAACTCTAAGGATAAAGAGAAGCTCTCACAAGCTTCCTGGCAGAAATGCCTACAAAGGAGAAAGAACTTGACTGACATTGGATTTCTCCTTTGCATCAACTAGGATCAAAGGCAGTGGAGCACCATCTACGGCCGAAAGAAAAGGACTGAGACACCAGAGCCTAGATTACACCAAAGATACCCTTTCCCAGAAGTACAGGCCCACGTGGTCCATCTGAAAGGTGAATCACAATGAGGCAATGATGCTTATCAAATAATAAGTAAACACAAAGAAAGCCGGCAAAATGGGGGAGAAGGGGAGGGGAGCGATGGTGGGCAGTGATGTGTAGTAAATGTGTGCGTATGTGTATGTAATAATTAAATATGAAGAGTAAGGGCAGGCTGTCTGCGGTGTGATATGCTTGTTCAGGAAGGACTCTTGAATAGAAAGAACAGAGGATCCCACACAGTTCACAACTGAGAGTATAGTAAATCATCTCAGCGAAACCTAGGAGCTGGGAGTGCAGGGTGGGAGGAAAAAGTAAGCGCGCCCTCACAGTCTTCTCTCGGGGGCCAGAGGAGGGCAAGGAGAAAGTGAAAATGTCCCCAGGACCCACCTTGTGGGTGAGGAGGAAGAAAGGGCGACACGGAGCATCCTGGTGGGGACACAGGGCCTCTTTGATGGGAGAAGGAGTAGCTAACTGGGTGAGGAGCGTGGGAAGGGAGGCCGCAGGAATGGCATGGAGAGCTTCCACGTGAGCAATGGGAGGAGATAAAATGAGTGGCAGCTTCTTGATCATGTGACTTAAAGTTAGGAAACAGAAAATGAAGCAGGTGAGACAAACGACAAACATGAACTAAATCTAAGGAGTAGGAGACAGCCTCTAAGCCAGTGATGGCGAACCTATGACACGTGTGTCAGAGGTGACACGGGAACTCATATTTTTTGGTTGATTTTTCTTTGTTAAATGGCATTTAAATATATAAAATAAATATCAAAAATATAAGTCTTTGTTTTACTATGATTGCAAATATAAAAAAATTTCTATATGTGACACAGCACCAGAGTTAAGTTAGGGTTTTTCAAAATGCTGACACGCCTAGCTCAAAAGGTTCGCCATCACTGATCTAAGCAGTCACACTGAACGTGACTGGCTGGGTTTTGCCACTCAAAGGCAGAGACTTTCATGGCGGGTCAGACAAATGAAGTCCAACCGTTTGCTGTGTCCAAAGAGCGATGCTTAAGGCAGCAACCGATGCTTAGCGAGAATGGCGATGGTGAATGGTTACAAGCTAAAAATACAGGAATCAATAGGCTTTGTCTCTTCCACAAATAAGCATCTAAAAATGGAAACAGGACAAAATATTTCACTTACAGAAGTGATAAAAACTCTAAAATATTTAGAAGTAAGTAGAGTCACTGCCCTAACTGGTTTGGCTCAGTGGATGGAGTGTCGGCCTGCGGACTGAAGGGTCCCAGGTTCGATTCTGGTCAAGGGCATGTACCTTGGTTGCAGGCACATCCCCAGTAGGGGGTGTGCAGGAGGAGGCTGATCGATGTTTCTCTCTCATTGATGTTTCTAGCTCTCTATCCCTCTCCCTTTCTCTCTGTAAAAAGTCAATAAAATATGTTAAAAATAAAAAGAAGTCAGTAGAGTCAGGAAGGACAGGATCCCTGTGAAAAACATCAGAAAATCTCACCGAGGGATGTGAAGACATGATCCGAACGAAAGAACACAGTGAGTGAGAAACAGATACGTCACCATAAAGAGGGGAGTCCACCTGACAGAGACGTGTGCATGGAGCAACGTTCCAACAAGAATTCCAAAGTCTGTGCTATTTCTGGGGGTTGCTATTGAATAATCTCATACATAAACGTATGTGGAAAACTAAATGCCCGATGATTGTCCCCACACATACACCAAACAGGTGTGAGCCCCGGGCGAGACCACCTGCCGGACACATCAAAGTCGTGGATGAAGAATGGATGGCTCACCTTGCCTGGTATCAGAACACCTTACAAAGCCATTGTAACCAAATTCGCTTCGTACTGGGTCAGGAATAGGTAAATAGACCAGAGGCACAGGTTTGAATGTATATTTTTATTGATTTCAGAGAGGAAAGGAGAGGGAGATAGAGATAGAAACATCAATGATGAGAGAAAATCATTGATTGGCTGCCTCCTGCATGTCCCACACTGGGGATTGAGCCGAAACTGGGGCATGTGCCCTGACAGGGAATCCTGGTTCATAGGTCAACGCTCAACCACTGAGCCACGCCTGCTGGGCTAATACGAGACTTTAATATATAAAACCATGGTGGTCCCGCGTGACGGGGAAATGGGTCACTCAGCAAGTGGTGCTGGCACAATGGGCTGTCCATGTATAAGAAAACAAAACAAATCTCTGTTTTTAGATCATACAAAAATTTAGACAAATTATAGACTTTAAAAAAAAAAAGAAAATTAAAAATTTGCAAGCTTAACTATAGGCTTGATCTAGGGCATGGAACCGAGACCAGAAACCTGGATGTTATAAGAGAAAAGGTGGACATATTCAGGTGTGTAAAACTTTTAAACATACAGGCCAGCAATGAAAATTCAAAGAATTGCATGAAAATGAAATGAAATTCATGAAAAACGCAAACACACAAATGGTAGATTTGGAAAAAATACTTGTGGCACAGGCTACCGCCCACGTATATGCAATACATACACTGTGTATATTGGACGAGAGCAGACGCCATGGAAAAGGGGCCTCGGGAGACGCAGCGCGCACAAGGACAAGCCCAGGTGGCAGAGGCACCCTGGAAAGGCACCTCAGTCAAGAACATGCAAATTAAAGTCTCCACGTGGCGTGGCAAAACGTACAAGGTGGTAATTGTTGCCAGAGGGCATGTGTGAAAAAGGGCCTCTCGTGCTCCCTTCAGGAAAGCAACCTGCCAACATCTGTTAAAATAAAAAATTCATACGAGCCTTCACCTGGCGCCCGCGGTCCTGGGAATGCAGCCTCCCCCAGAGAAATGAAGCCCCCAGCACAGCCGCTCATGGGGGCGGACAGAGCATCACCCCGGGGCCAACCCCGCTGGAGGCAAGCCCACACCTTCCTGGGCACTCCCCCCTCCCCCTTCTAAAATCCTCACCCGAGGATATTTTTTCCATTGATTGTAGAGAGAGTGGAAGAGAGAGGGAAAGACAGCGAGAAATATTGACGTGAGAGAAACGAATTGATTGGTTGCTTCCTGCACCAGGGCCTGGGCCAGGGAGGAGCCTGCAACCGAGGTATGTGCCCTTGGCCAGAATCAGACCACAGGCCATGCCCTATCCACTGAGCCAAACTGGCTCGGGCGGCACTTGCCCTTTTAACCCAGGGGGCGCTGTGGGTGCTGGCTGGAGCCTCAGATCAGGAGGGCCTTGCCCACCAGGCTGAGGGCTGGACTCTGTCTGAGCTGGGTCCTCACGGCCACGTGCTGAAAGGGACCTGGCTGGGAAGACCGTTTGCCCCCGTGGCTTCTCTCTGCCCGAGGCCGTCTTAACGGGAGGTGCCCAGAGCAGCAATGGGCCCCGGAAGGTCCCATTCACCGGTTCCAGGTGGACAATCCTTTGGAGGAGGGGTCACCATTCACCCCACTGCAACCCCCATCCCCCTTCGGCCCTCAGGTCCCACCAGGTCGGGGCTGGAGTAGGCGCTGTCCAAGCTGGCGCCAGGCTTCGGTGGTGGGGGGGGGGGGAGGGCAGGGCTGGGCGTTGCCTCCTGGGGACGGAGGACAAGCTGCACCTGAAAACAGTGCTCCTCGTCGTGTTAGGGGCCCTGGCATCTCACCGTCCCCTCAGGCTCTCCCCGCTCCGGGCCGGGGGGAGAAGACAAATGTGGAAATGCGCTGCTCCTCGCCGTTCCTAAATGCCAGGTCGGTCTTTGAGTGTCTGTTAAACGCCCCCAGTGTGGGCACAAGTACAGAGCTAAGCTGGGGCAGCACCCAGGCACTGCCAGCCGATTGGGAGATGCCTCCTGCCCCGGAGGACGGAGAGCGGCCCGAGCGCCAGGTATGGCCCGCTCCTCGTCTGCCCCGCAGACCCCGCCGTGTCCCCACCTGCCCAGGCGATTCTCAGATTCCAGGGTGAGTCCTGGTTTATTTTACTGCAGATCATTCCATCTCAATTTTTCTTTCCCCTCTACCCTCTCCTCCCAGCCCCACCATCCTCTCCTTCATACACATCCATTCTGATGTATCAGGCGTCCTTCCACATGTTTACTTACTCGGATGTCGCAGGAAAATGACATGGGCGTGTTTTGAGATTATTTATGTGTCATTTAGAAAATGGACATTAAATTAGATTCTGTTTTCTTCACAGTTCCCGCTCCACATTCCGGTTTGGGAATCAAACTGACTGCCCTGACGTTACAGTGTATTTCCGTCCCCCCGGGATGGGAGCCTGGCTACCTGCAGTCTTTGCCGCAGGAAACGGGTGCAATGGCCACCTCCGCCCGCCCCAGAGAAGCTGCGGCATTTCTCGGGGTCCGAGTGTGAAGGCGGAACTGCTGGTCATGAGTGTAGACACGCCCAGGCAAGCACCCCAGGCTGCTGCTCCCCAGAAAGGCTCCTCCCCTTTCCACACGGGTCAGCAGGCAGGCGAGCTCCACGCTGCTCACGCCCACATCTGCTCTCACGTCGCCCGGATCCCTCATGTCCCAATTTGATAAACGGGAAGCAACATCTCATTTTGATTGGCGTTTCTCTCGCTACTGGAAATCAGCTGTCTGGTCCATGTAAAGAGCTCATACTGTGCTTGGCATGTGTTAAATGCTCGATTCATATCAGCCAAGCCTGGTCAGTTGCTGTTTTTAAGCTTGAATAGGCCCAGTGACAGGGAGCTCACTACCGAGGCACGACTCACCTGAGGTCAGGGAGTGATGGGTGGAGGGCGAGGTGCCCATTTGGGAGTCTGCCTCTGAGGGCAATGGCCCTGCCTGTGGTCCTGGTTGAAGGCAGCGGTCGGTGGGCAGGTTTATAGCACGTGATGGACATTGGACCGGAAGAGCAGTGTTGATTGGGGACCTGGTGGTCATGCGGGCTTGTTGAGAGAGACAGAGAGAGAGGCTCAGATGAGACCGAGAGACAGAGAGAAACAGAGACAGAGAGACAAGAGTGGAGACAGAGATAGAGAGAAACCTATAGATACAGACAGAAATAGAGAGAGGAAGACAGATAAGAAGGGAAGGAGGAGGAGGAAGGAGAGAGAGAGAAAGAACAGAAATAATGTATAGAAGGATCCTGCCAACTGCCCTGAGCTGGACTCTCCCTTGGCTCCCAGCTGTCCTGCTCTGTCCCTGCACTAAACCGCCCGCCCTTCCTGTACCTCTGAGGCTTGTGTGAGTCCCACAAACAATGTCCCGGATAGAAACGAATGGGCGGCAGCGGGTGCCAGCATCCCTCCTTCTCCTCTGCCCTCCTCAGTCGTTAAAGACAAGCACTGGCCAGCTGGCACCTTGAGGGCAGGCGCTGCCCTATCCACGCAGCTGGGTCAGTCCCTGGAAACCAGAGACCCTACACATGCCCAGCCGCCGGAGGCTGCAAGCCAAGCGGCTCCCATGGACACGGGCTTTTAAAGAGGTGAATACGGTGATGATGCCGGTGAGGCGAGCTGGTCTGTCCGAGGAGGAGTGAGAGCCTTGGGAAGCGGGCAGAGGCATTGACTACAAGCACTGTTGACACAACCATCGTGATCAGCAGAGCCCTGGACACGGGCCTGGTTGCTTTGCTAAGATAATGGAGTTTCATATTTGTGTGTAATGCGGCCGCACGAGGAAGTAACCAATGAGCCACATCGCCGGCTCTCCGCCATGCTCCGTCCCAATCCACTGACCGCTGTGGCCAGCAGGGGCGGAATGGGTGAGTGGCCGAGTGGCTCCCTTGCCAGGATTGGTTCTCTTCGTGCAAGGAAGTCGGGGATCCAGCACCTCCCTGCCTCAGGGAGGTCCATGGTGGCTCCGTGGACTGTGTCTCAGCTTCCTCCCCCACCGCCAGGGATGGGGGACAGCACCTGGTTTAGAACTCGGTGGCGCTGACACTTGAGCACGGCTCAGGCCACGTGTTGGCATCTCTGCTTCCGAGCTCCCCGGCGGCCGCTGTCCAGGGCAGCCTGCAGGCCGGGAGCCCGGACGGGCAGGCCACACACGCAATGCCTCCTGGAGTTTCCATGCTGCCTGCGCTTTAGGAATTTCAGTTTTGCTTCCACATTACTTGAGTATTGCCTGGGGGAATATAAAGAGGTTGCCTGTCATTATAGTGAATCATTTAGCGAACAGTTAGGGGACCAAGAATAAGTCAGTCCCTGTTTCAAAACCCCTCCACTAAGGTCGCATCACTCTGCACGGCCTCAGCACCTGGAGCAGATGCTGAGCTAATGGATTCCTGCCGGCCTGTCAGTCACAAAGGCAGCGCTCCTAGGGAACCGCAGTGTCCACGCTCGGTCTGGGAGGGGCCTGAGGTCTTGCTCAAGGTCGCAGGGAATTTCAGATCCCCTGTCTGTGGGCAGAGCTCCAAGTCAGTCCTGAGCTCCCCGCAGGGTGATCCGTCCTGGGCTCAGCTGTCATCGACCAGGAATCCCACACACTCTCGCTCTTTCATCAAAGCATCTTCCATGTGGCCCTGAGTGACCTTCCTGGCTGGGGGAGGAGGGAGGGACTTTGCAGCGACCGACATGATGGAACCTGGCTGGTGCTTCTGTTCCCTGCAGGCTTCGGAGAATCAGAGGCGTCCGGGAGGTTCAGTGTTTGGAAGCACAGAGAGATGACGGCTGGGTCCAGAGCTGGTGGCTCCTGGCTGGCGGCCTGGGAGAGCCGAGAGCCCAAGGGGCCATGGTGTGATGGGGATCACTGGGCATGCACATGGCGGGAGCTGCTAACTGTTAGTTTGGATGGATGATCAATAATTAAACCTAAATTTGATGCCTTAGTCCTTGGCACAGACCAGGTACTAGTATAAGAACCAAAGTCTGACTCCTCCTTCACCATTCAGTTCACATGTGACCTCTTGGGGGGCCTTCGATGACCCCTGGGCTGCCTTGGGGGTCCTCCCTGAACTCTCACAGACCCCTGTTTCCTTCACCCCATTGGTTGCTTACCTGCCTGTCTCCCGCAAATGTCAGCTCCCGGGGGCCGCGGGGTGTCTCATTCACCTGGATTGGCTTCGAATCCCACCCTCACCACTTACTGCCGTGTGAACGCGAGCTTCATCTCTCACAGTACTTTCAGTTAAATAATGCATATCCAAGGCTTAAGGACGGCAGCTCTGCTCCCTTCTGAAATCCCATCGGCACAGCCGTGAAGGGCTTTTGAAGAAGTGTTAGGCCCTCTAGACCAAAGACAGAAGGAGACAAGAGAGCAGTGAGCTTGGCGTCTGGAACTGGAAGTGGGAGAGAGCAATTGGTGGAGATGCAAATGACTAAATAGATTGGAGGCTCCGAGTCCGGAGCAAGGGGACCTGTGAGACAGAGGGTGAGCACTGCAGAGCCGGGCGGCTCTGGGGGTGTGGGCCGTGCGCAGGGAAGACGGGGTGACTTGGGGCTGGGATCAGGAGGGTTGGTGAAACGCTCAGAAGCAGACTTTCCGCTTGCATCTGCCGCACACGTCACTGGGCGTGCCCCTCCCCCTCCTGCAGGAGACGGGAGCCTTGTTCCCTGGGAGAGTGAAGAGAGGCGGCCTGGCCCGGCCGGCGTGGCTCAGTGGTTGAGCATCCACCTATGAACCAGGAGGTCAGGGTTTAAGTCTTAGTCAGGGCACATGTCCAGGTTGCAGGCTCAATCCCCAGTGTCGGGGGTGCAGGAGGCAGCCAATCAATGATTCTCCCTCTCCCTTCCTCTCTGAAATCAATACAAATATATTGAAGAGAGAGAAAGAGAGAGAAGAGAGAGAGGTGTCCTGGACTTGGGACAGCAAAGCTCCTGCTGGAAGGGAGACCCAGCGAGCCTTGCAGCCGGAGGCGCCCCACACCCCGAGGGAAAGCAGCAGAAGGGTCTGCCTTGGGCAGCGCCAAGTGCACACGTCTGTACAGATCGTCACAGACATGATAAACCTGATTGAACGCTGGTTTGCTGCCCGGCTGGTGTGGCTCAGTGACTGAGGGTCAACCCATAAACCGAGGTCACTGGTTTGATTCCTGGTCGGGACACATGCCTGGGTTGTGGGCTCGATCCCCAATAGGGGGCGTGCAGGTGGCAGCCGATCAATGTTTCTCTCTCTCATCAACGTTTCTATCTCTCTCCCTCTCCCTCCCTCTCTCTCCCAAATTAATACAAATATATTCTTAAAAATTTAGTTTGCTGCCTGACACATATTAGAACGATTATTTTTTAAATTTAGTATCTTTTTGATTTGCGTTCTAAGTAAACTGATTACTGTTGAATAGGGATAATACAGATTTAGTTGTCCGCCTTTTACTCTCTCATTCTCCGCGGAAGTTGATTAGAAGGACGCCCCGCGCCTGAGGACTCAGCAGTGCTGGTCGTGGGAGGGTGAGTGGCTCGCATTCCCGATCTCCAGCCCCCCAGGGGAGGTGGGTCTCGGGCGTGTCTCTTGAAGGGGAGTCAGAATCAGCCCGAGAGCATCATGCTTGTCAAGGCAGAGACAGGGCCTTGGCACGTCGCCTCCGTGGTCTGTGGGCCCTTGGGGTCTGATTACTGCTTCACCTTCCAGTCGGGAGGTCGGAGAACGGCGGGAGTGCAGATGCTGGCTCAGCCAGGGCGGGTTTTAGTTCAGACTGAAATATTTTACTGAATTTGCATAACACCACTGAAATAGAAACGCATTCTTCTCTTTAACCATGAACCGCTTGCTTTCAAACCAAAGAAGAAATTGAAAATGATTAGTACTGATCCTCCCATGATCCTAACGGAAGATGGTTTTTTTCATCTGGAGAAAGGGCTGCCAATCTGGTCTCTTCCGGAAGGCCTCCAGGAGAGGCTCTGCTAAAAGCCCAGAAAGAAACGAGCGGTCTTCCTGGGACATGTAATCCGCTCAGGAGATAGGAACTAAAGACACTAAGATCTGGGACTTCGCCCGGCCGGCGTGGCTCAGTGGTTGAGGGTGGACCTAGGAACCAGGAGGTCAGGGTTAGATTCCTGGTCAGGACACAGGCCCGGGTTGCAGGCTCCATCCCCAGTGGGGGGGCGTGCAGGAGGCAGCCGATCAAAGATCCTCTCTCATCACTGAATTTTCGATCCCTCTCCCTTCCTTTCTGAAATCAATAAAAAATATACTTTTTTAAAAAAGAGCTGGGATTTCCCTAGGAAATTGCCCCATGCGAGCACACCGCCAGCAAGCTCCCCGCCACTGACTTGCACCAGCTTTGAACGAGGACTTGTAACTGCTACCGATCAGCCAAGTGGTGAGGGAGGACCCACTGCAGCGGCAAGCTGCTCAACAGACCAACAAAGAGGCCACGCGGGAGAAAGGAAGGCCAGGCAGCGCGGAGGGAACTCCCATGCAATGCGCCTTGCTGGTCATGGCAATGAGCGCCCTGGCCACCTTCTGTTGTAAGGAAGAACGCTTTAAGACGAGGGAAAGGCTGCAACCAGGACCATTCCAGGACCCCAAGAGGACGGTGGGTAACGGGAAGATGTGACAGCAGGAAGAAACAGCCCACATGGGTAGCAGGATGAGAGAAAAGGCCTCCTGGAAACTAGAGTGGAAGACGAAGATTAGAAGACGGGAGTTAAATCAGCAAATTCCAGGACGAGTTGATGAGGTCCCATAGCAACTCCAAATGCCAGCAGACGAGAGAAAAAGGAAAGAGAGAAAGCAGAGGGCTGGAGGATGTTGTCCAAAAGAGAGGGTGAGCAGGGTGGGGGTGGTGGTGGTGGGGTGGGGGTGGGGAGGGGTGGGTGAAGCCTGCCAGCCAGGAGTGTGGGTGCAGCAGAAGGAAGCGGCGAGCGAAATCTCCACACGCTGGTGAAGGCCATCCGAGAGGTTGGCTGGGTGGCAGGTGGAGGGAGGTCAGTGCAGATGGGGCAGGGCAGAAGGCTGGGGGGGGGGGT
>JAWPEG010064502.1:3771425-3878651 GCA_035771395.1 Myotis vivesi | reverse complement strand
TCCCCTCCCCTCCCCTCCCCTCTCTCCTCTCCTCTCCTCTCCTCTCCTTCTGTCTCTCTCCCCCTGACTCCATGTGTGTGTGTGTGGTTTCTATTTCTTTGTTAAACTTCTCCTTTTGTTCATGCATTGTTTTGATTTCATTTCATTGTCTATTTATGGTCTCTTGCATCTCATTGGGCTCCTTTAAGATGGTTATTTTGAATTCTTTGTCAGGCTGTTTGTAGATCTCCATTTCTTTGGGGTTGGCCATCGCAGTTCTGTTAGTTCCCTTTGCTGTGTTATGTTTGCCTGATTCTTCACCATCCACGTAGGCTTGTGTTGGTGTTCATGCATTTGAGGATCAACGATCTTTTCCAGTCTTTATAGACTGAGTTTGGCAGGTAAAGCCCTGTCCTGTCAGACCCCCAGCTGATGTATTGTCCCCAGGATTGCGGTGGTGAGGCTGTTCCAGGTTCCGCAGTGGGGCCCTGGTTGGTGGGTGTGTCTCCTGCCTGGTCACTGAGTGGACGGGACTGGTGCATTACAGGGCATGGAGCCAGGTCATGGCCACTTTAGGGGCCACAGTGGGAACTGAGGTCAGCAGACCCGTTACACGGGGCACAGGTGGGCATGACTCCTGTAGGATCCTTTGTGGGATGATGTTAATCACAGAACCAGGACCCATTGGAGCTGTCGTTGAGTCCACAAGGGGATGATGTTGTTTCTGGGTCTGTAGTCAGGACCATGGTCAGCAATTCTGCTACCAGGCCTTGGTCCTGGGTCCACCAGGATATCACAGTCTCCTGTGGGACCCCAAGCTCCTGCAGAGGCACTTCTGTCATGGATGGCTGTCTAATGATTGTGGCTGAGGAGGCACAGAGGTGGGGGACCCCCTTACACCATCTTGCTGATGTCACCCCCTGAGGTATCCCTTTTGGAGGTGAGGTTATCTTTCCCAGAGCCCCTCCATGCCACCCCAGGCTGTTTCCCTCATGTCTCATTGGCCAGTGCTCTTTCCTGAACCAGTCATGAAAGGGGAATGGGGTGACCAGGATGGTGTGTACCAATCAGGAGTCATGTCTGGGCTGGGAAGACCAGGCCTTTTATCTATGGCCACCCAGAGCCGGGGAGCGGGCTGCGGAGAGGAAGTGGGGGACGACTTTGGGTGGCCTTCAGCATGGCAGCCCTGGAGCTGGCTACTTCCTTGTTCTTTCAGTCACCAAAGCCTCTCCCCCTTTTCTTGAACTTGAAGCCCAGAGAGTAGAACAGTGATTTGCCTAAGGCCACATGGCTGGTTGCTGGGAGAACAGGAACCTCCCAGGTCCCTGCAAAGGGGGGCGGGGGGGAAGCACTCTGCCCCCGGTTCACGGTTTACGCAGAGGCCTTGCTAAAGTGAGGAAAATCCCTCCGCGTTGACATAGCTCATTGCAGGAGGCAGGGAGTTGGGGTGGGGAGGAAGCTGACCCCACTGGAGTTGACCGCGTATTGTAATCACCAGTTTAAGGGAAAGAGAAGCGGCTTCCATGGGCTGTGGAGAAGCCTGGCTCTGGGCTCTGAAATATTTCCTCTCCCGTCATTGCTGGCCACCCCGCAGGCTGGGCCAGCTGCTGTGCGGAGGAAGGAATTCAGTGGGACTCTCAGGGGCAGGAACCTCGGTCGGTGGTCTGCTAATGGGCTCCTTGGGGTGCTCATTGGTGATTTATTGCTGCAGAATTAATTTCTGTTTAGAGGAAAGAGTCTCAGCTGCCTATTCTGGAGGGAGTCGGGTGGATCTTGCGAACCTTGTTTCTGTGTGGCTGGCAGAGGTCCCCCCGGCTCTGGGCTGGGCTGGCAAGTAGCTTTGGATTTTAAGGCCGTTTTGTTTCTGATTCAGGTGAGTTCTGTTGATTTTTGCTCCCACATACTGCGAGCATCCTGGGCCGGCACTCTCGGGGAGGGCCTGTCTGTCCCAAGGGCTCCCCTGTTAGCCAAGGGAAGATGCTGATAGCCCAGACATATGTGGTCCAGTATAGTATGGAGGTGGGGCTGTGGGTGTCCGCAGAGGTCACCACTCCTACCTCGAGGGTCTAGGGGCATAAAAGGAAGGCTTCCTAGATGGGATGATACCCAGCATCAAAGGAAGTGTAGGGAAGGGTAGTGTCTGGGGTCAGTGCTCCCTGGGACTCCAGGTCGCCCTTGACTTCCCTCATCTCTGCAGTTCTTACTACTCCACAACGCAATGTTCAGCATCCTTGCCTGCATCCCGCCCAAGAGATGGGGGTGGGGAGGACGAGGGTCCCTGACAGGCTCTCTGTTGTATTTCCATGGTGCCTGGCAGCCACAGAGCAGGCACTCACTGGCTACCTAACTGAACAGCTAAAAGGGAACGTATGAATGGACTCTCTAAGCAACAGAGGACGACATGCACACACATTGTTCCCATTCTTCTCCCTGAGGACTTCTCCTCTTCCTGCTCAGAGAGCTGGTCCTCAAGTCCCGAGTCCATTCTCCTGACTCTTCTGTATCATGTGAATGGTAGCCCTTCCCCAGTGTCTAAGGAGCCCATGGTACATGTCAGGTACCTTTTAGCACCTTGTACACATGAGCTTATTGCATCCCTAGAACAATCCTCTGAAGTGGGAGCTATCACTAGCATCATCTTCATCTTCTCGGGAAGGAGAGGGAGGCACAGGAAGGGAAGGAGCCAGGGCAAGGTCATCCATCTTCTGTATCAGCCAAGGTTGTGGTAGGAGGCCACACACACAAACTGGCAAATAAAGTCATAGTTTGCTAGATTCAAACACGTCAGATTGCCGATATTTGGTCATTGTTGACCTTCACAACGGCCATTTTATAAGATGAAACTGAATACAAATGTAAGGGCAGAGGTCAGGGAAAGCAACTGCTGATATGCATTAAGTGCCCTGGGGCGAGTAGCCGAGGGAGCTGTGGCCACCACTAGGGCAGAGGAGGGAGTAGGTACCCAAGCCCAGAGGGACAGCTGGGCATCTGAGAGATGTGGCCTTCGGATGAGCCCATCGTGGTCCGTCAGGGAGGGGTCTGGAGTCTGGGTAAACTCCTCAGCCTGCCGTCTGTCCACTTCTTCCCTCTCTCCCAGGGCTCCCCGTTAGCTGAACCCAGCTGGAAATGAGAGGTCAGGGTGCCTGTGGCTGTGGCCCACAGCCTTCAGCCTCTTGGAGCACAAAGCCGAGTGGGGAAGGATAGAGAGTGACCTGGAGAGACAGCCAGAGCCATTCAGCACAGCTAGTGAGTGATGGAGCTGGCGGGCAGATCCCGACAGCCTGGCTCCAGGGCCCGCTGGGAGCCAGCACCTCCCACTGTGGCCTTGGTGGAAGAGCAGGGTCTACAGAGCGCCTGGTGCACCGAGAGCTCCTCTCAGAGGGTCCGCTGAGCTTCTCGGGCACTCGGCCTCATCAGCGGATTATTCGCCGCTCCTATTCGTATTTGATTTTTAACGGAAGGGCCAGTTTTAAGAGTGCCCTGGGGCTGCAGCTCTTTGCAGGTCTGGCTCACCTTTGGAAGTTAAATATTTCAGAGGGCATACGAGGGCCCATGCCACGTGTCATAAACATTGTAGAAGCTGAGGCTGGCTGTCAGGATGATGCTACATGTATGAACGTCGATGGCGTCCAACCAGTTGAAGGGAGTTCACTCAGACCACAAAACGTTGACCCTGCAAAGAATCATGGAGCCAGGAATTGAAAAGCCCACGCTTTGAGGAAATTTTGAGATAAAAAACACTGGGTTCTGGGTCAGCCCAGTGTCATTAGACAGTGGCAGAAAGAGATGAGTGTGTGTGACGGCGCTGTGTCTCCTGACTGCCTGTCCTCACAGCCGGAAACCCCGTCACAACCCTCTCGGGAGCCTCTGAGCTCCCACGTGGCCTGGGATGCAGGAGGCACTCCACGTGCTGAATGAATGAATAGCCAAGTCCATAGATCCTGCCGTTCAAAGGAAGGGCTCACTGGAGGTCTGGAAGCTTCCACTGAAAACTGCTGTGTCCATTCTGTGGGTGCAGTGGGGGGTGCCAGCTGGAATTCTGAGGGCCCGACGAAGGCAAGCAGTAATGGGAGAGATTTGTGCTCTGGGACCCCAGGTTCTTGCCTGGGAGGCGTGCGTGATTCTAGTCTCATGGGGTCAGTCGACCCCTTTTCCGTCCTGGGGAACAGCTGGTGGGATTCCTCAGCAACATGACGCCAACATCCAAAGTCTTTGGTGTCGGACAATCCTGCTTCAAGTTCCAGCTTCGTCGCTCACTTGGCAAATGACGTACCCTCGATGTGCCTGTCTCCTTGTCTATAGCAGGAAGATGATCACCCCTAGACCCCTGAGCAACTGAACGTTTTCAGAGCTAATACGTGCACTTGCTGGGCACATCTTCAATGAGGATTGGTGTTGCCTCTCTCCCTCTTTAGGCTGTTTCACCCAAAATCAGCCTCATCGAGTGCAGAACTGTGTGTGGCATTGTCGTTCAGACAAGAACTTGGGTTTTGTCTGTTACCGCAGCTAGCATCACTCACCCTAACAGACCAGAGGTGGGGAAGAGAGCAGAGTTTGGATTCTGGCTCTTCTGCTGCTCAGTGACATGCCTGGTCAGGTTGCGTAGCCTCTCCTTTCTCCCTCGGGACGGGGGAGGGGGACGGGGAGATGGAGGCACCCGCCTCCCAGGGAGCGTGCGTTTTGAACGAGGGCCCTCCAGGTGCCTCTGGAGGCCGAGCTGCCCAGGGCATGCTTGCGGTCTCCACTCGAGAGAAGGGAAATAAGAGGCGAGCTCGAGCGGGGACAGAGGCGGCCTTCGGTGGGCAGCCCGAACCGGCAGCTTTATTACCAGCCCATGGACGCGGACCATCAGAACCACAGGGAGCCGTTCAGACCACTGCACACGCAGTCTTCCCCTCAGTATTTTCAAATGAGCATCCTAGCAAAGTCAGGGGGCTCCTCCCGTCTAATGAAAGTCTCCGTTCCACAGTCGCATGCAGGGGTTTCTTTAATAAAGTAAGGTGTATGGCCACGCGAAGGAATGAGACAGAAGTGTGAAAACACCACAAGGCTGAAGGAAAAGGGCATGGAGACTTTTTGTATGGCACCTTTATTGTTCACTGTTACTGTTCAGCATTTCCATACAGTTGTTCTAGAACCACACAGACCGGCAGAGCGCGCCCTCCCCCGCACCCCGTTCCATCGCCAACCAGCAGCCTCCCTTCCCGCATCCTCACCGGGGTGCTCTTCTGCCTGTGCCCATGGAGTTCCCGGGGCTGTTTATTCTCATGGGGCGGGGAGGGGAGAGGGGTGTGCAGAGCTGGCCCTCAGCAAAGCCATCCTGACCCCAGGGCCCTGTCCTGCGACGGCTCCTCCCCCTCTCCCCCCAGCAGCCTCCAGGCCCTGCGGCTCAGGCATCAGGCCAACCGAGGTCTGCGTCCGATCCACTACTGGGAGCCACGTGCTCTCAGGGACTCTTCCTGGCCTCTGGGCCTCCCTGCTCCAGTGCGGGGGGAGACCCCCTCTCAGGGTCACTGCGGGATCCAGCGACTTAAGGACTATGAAGTGCTGGCGGGTGGCGGGCCCTACCTGGGCCTCAGCTTCCTTCCTTCTTGGGGACGCCTGATGAGTCGCCGGCGGGGCCAGGGGCACGGGGGCCTTTGCTTTATAAAGGAGTCTAGGCCCTTAGAAGAGCCAAAGAAATGACTCTCTAAGAGTGGCCTTTCAGACCACACACACGGTAGGGACACATCTGGCAGCAGAGACCTCTGGGCATCCCTTAAACCAATGGGGCAGGCGGCTGCTGCTTTCGCCCACGGGCAAGGCTGGCCAGGCTGCCTTGGGGAGAACCAGGCCCCTTCACTTTACTCAGCCGCCCTGCCAGGGAGGAAGCAGCTTGGTGTGGGTGGCAACCAGAGTGCCCAGCGGCGGTCACTATGTCCCTCCTAGTGCCCTTGGAAAGCCCCTGTCCCAGGGGTGTCCTCACAGCCTGAAGCGAGCTCTCACAGGGGAGTCAGGGTCATTTATCCCCCACCTACTCTGAAAAGGACCCCAGGCGGCTCGCTAAGGGGCCACCCACCTACCACTGAGCTCCCCCAACCCCCTGCTCTGTCCACCTCTCACGCACATAGCGGTTAAAACCACCATCTCATCCAGAAGGTCCGAGAGTGGACCCAGACGCTGCCAGCGAGCCGCCCTGTGAACCAGCTGCGCTTCCTCAGCGGAGTCCTTCGCAGGGTCCTGGCGGGCCTGTCCCTCAGCCTCTGTTCATGCATGAATCCCGGGAAGGACATGGTGCGCCCGCGTCCGCATGCCCACCATCAGTTATATCCAAGCAAACAGAGCCGCTTCACGGACACTCTTAGACATGCACCAGCCAAGGCGTGGCCGGTATTACGGGAAAATGTTCTCCAGACCAAAGAGAGAGAGAGAGAGAGAGAGAAGGTAAAAGACTCAAGGTCAGAGGAATAGGACGAGAATGACTACACAACAGGACGTCCGCGCTCTAGGGGGCGAAGCGGACAAAATCGGAGAAAGCGCGGCGAATCCAGGAGCGCCTCTCCGAATGTTTGGTTCATGCTAAAAACAGAGCACATTTATTAAAAATAGATATTTATAAACCTCGATATGAACAGACACACGTCAGGCCAACGACAAGGAGAAAAGTAAGTTATCTCCCCTGTACCCAAGGGACACTTGTGACGAACAGGATGCCGGCCAACGGCCCCTGCGGCTCTCCGTTCTCAACAGCTCCTGGAGCGAAGACGAAATGCGGGCCCCGGGAGACCCACCATGAGCTGCGGTCCACGCCCTGTTCCTCTTTCTGAGGATGTGGTACCGGTCAGCGATCTGGGGCGATGAATTCCAGCGCCCATCCGCTCACCGACGGGGCCAAAGGCTGGTCTCCCGTCCCTCCGGGCCCCCTGCCAAAGACATGGAGTTCCTTGCTGTGTGAAGAAGTTGTTTTGGATTCATTGTGCTTTAGTGGCCACTCCTGGCAGCAGGACCAGTTCAGTTTGGCGACCTTCTATGAAGTTCGAAGGTGCATTGGACCGAGTGGCGTGGGTAGGTCGAGCCTGCTTATTTGCGCCATGTCCGCTCACTGGTGGGTCCACACCGGGACCGCTGTGTCCTGGCCGCCCCGAGGCCCGCTCACAGAGTGGTGTATATGTACACGAAGATGATCACGATCAGGTTCAGGATGGTCCCGACGATCCCCAGCATCGCCAGGACGCTCTCCTCCTTGCTCTCTTTCTCTTGGCCTCCTCTGTCTTCATCATTGCCGCTCGTGATGACCATCTTGGTTGCCAATGTCTTTATCTTCCTCCCCAGGCTAACCTGCAATTGAAAAGAGGCAGCAGAGAGATGGTTTATGGACACCCTCCCCACAGCCGGGCCCATCTGGTGGGGGTGGTGGTTTTATGCCCAGGGTCTCGATCACGGGTGGGAGGAACCATCACCTATGGGTCCAATCCTGGGACTCGCTGCTCTTGGCCGTGGAGACAGAGCGGAGTGTGGCTTAGCCATGTCAAGGATGAATGTCCGGGCTCGGGCAGAGAGAGATTAGCCCTGGAGTCTGGCCTGGGCACCTCCCACTCTATTGAGAGCTGGCTCATCCCTTTTCCTTGAAGCCGAAATGGAGTCACATGACAGTCACACTAACACATGGCACACACCACACACTGGATCACACCTGCATGTGCACCAGTATGTAAGGGGCATCACTGTTGTGCCCCCTCTGAGCGCTGGCTGCCATGTGGGCAGGGGTGGATGGGACCTGCAGAAGGCAACTTACTGAGACCAGATAGGTCAGGGTAGAGGAGCGTAAATTGGCACAATCATTCTGGAAAGTCCCTTGGCGCTACCGGGAAAAGTGAAGGGCATATTCTACAACAGGGCTGGGCACCTGTTCTCCTAGGTGTATACCCTGGTGCCGTGGTCGGCAAACTGCGGCTCTCGAGCCACATGCGTCTCTTTGGCCCCTTGAGTGTGGCTCTTCCTAAGCCTTAGGAGTACCCTAATTAAGTTAATAACAATATACCTACCTATTTAGTTTAAGTTTAAAAAATTTGGTTCTCAAAAGAAATTTCAATCGTTGTACTGTTGCTATTTGGCTCTGTTGACTAATGAGTTTGCCGACCACTGACCTAGAGGAATACTGCACCTGCACCCCTGGAGACAGGGGCAGGGGTGCTCCTAGGACAGTGGTTCTCAACCTTCTGGCCCTTTAAATAGTTCCTCATGTTGTGACCCAATCATAAAATTATTTTCGTTGCTACTTCATAACTGTAACGTTGCTACTGTTATGAATCGTCATGTAAATATCTGATATGCAGGATGGTCTTAGGCGACCCCTGTGAAAGGGTCATTTGACCGCCAAAGGGGTCGCGGCCCACAGGTTGAGAACTGCTGCCCTAGGAGCTCTGTGATAGCGAAGGCCTGGAAGCCACCCAAATATGCACCAAGCGTGAGACAGATGGACACGTGGTGGTCTGGACAACGGCCATGTCCACACGATGGAACGGTGACCTGCAGGGAGAGGAGGGGGCTATCTTACTGCTGTGGGGCACTGCGCTGCTTCTGGTTTGAGGCCATTATCCTGCTATAACCATTCTTGTCCACATGCCTCTCCTCCCACTTTTTATAGGACTTTTTTTACAGCAAAGTTGAAAAGATTTCACAGGGAGCACCACATACTCACCATCTAATTTCCACAATGAACATGTCCACTATACTTGCTTTATCGGGTCTCTGCCCATGCGTCTTGCCTGTCCACCTTCCGTTTTGGGTGTATTTCAAGGGAAACTGCAAATATTATTGCTTTCCCTTACATACGGAGCATGCACATAAAGGAGCGAGCATACGGAGCTCTACATCTGCTTGCAATGTTTTCCTTTTGAAGTAAAATGCATATGGGTGCAATGTTCCATTGGCTACATGCCCCGGGAGAGGGACAGCCGGGTGTGGGGGCCGCAGGTGGTCACGTGTTGGGCGTTAGTGGGTTCTGTACGTGGCTTTTCCAAGTGGCTGCATCTGCTTCCTTGTTTGTGAGCCTTAGATCCGCTCCCTTTCCCCTGGGTGACGCCATGGCCCAGGGTTTGCACGAAGGCACCAGGAGGAGAAAGTACGAAAGAAAGCCACTCCCTTCTCTGCTCTGCACAGAGTCTCCCTCCAGGCACCCCCTATCTCTCTTTTAAAATTCTCACCCGAAAATATGTTTCCATTGATTTTCAGAGAGAGTGGATGGGAGGAAGAGACAGAGAGAAGCGTTGATATGAGAGAAACACATGAATTGGGTGCCTCCTGCAGGAGCCCTGACCAGGGAAGAGCCTGCAACCAAGGTACGTGCCCTTGACTGGAATTGAACCCGGGCCCTTGGGTTGGCAGGCTGATGCTCTATCCTCAACCAAACCGGCCAGGGCCACTTATCTCTTTAACGGGTGTCTTGTTTCTTGTTCTCTTTCTGAGGGAGCAAGCTTTTGGTACCTCTAAGCAGGGTACCCGGCACGGACCAGGCGCTCAGGGAAGGTGGGGTGAGGAGTGATGTGGCATCGCCCGGGGCGGCAGGGCTGGGAATAGATCTCCCAGGTTGGTCTGAAGAGATGCAATGAGTGCTGCCCTTAAAGCAGAAGACCGTCATTGCGGTCACTCAGGCAAAACAGAGCGCCCGCCAGAGGCTGCCAGCTTCCAGGCTTAATTAGCCTCTTCCCTGGGTTAACGCGAGGCAGCGCCCACTCGGGAGGAAGTGCCGGGGCAGGGAGGGGACGGGGGAAACAGGAATGAGCAGGTCAGCTCTGTGTGCTGTCCGGGGACTCTGCACGCACTGCGGGCCCAGAAGAGGACTTCGCCTACGCACAGACCACAGACCTGCTGCCTTCCAGAAGCGTGTTTCTAAGGGGCCCGAGGCCACTGGAGCTTCTCCACAGAAACCCTGTGGGCCGCTGAACTGCGAGGGGCTCCCATACCTAGCGGTGCCCAGGAGAGCCGCGGGAGGCACATGGTTGTCTTTGGGAACAGGGTCTGGCCAGGGTGTGCAGGATGAAGAGCAGGAGGAGAAGGAAAGCGGCTGGGATGCTGGCATGAAAAACAGTAATAGAAACAGGAGGGAGAACAGACCCAACGTAAGTCAGAAAAGCAGAGGCGGGGTGGGCAATGCCAGACGAAAAGCCTGCTGCACAGGTACGCGCCTTCACTCCCCCCTCACCCACTCACTCCTCCCTTCCTGCCAGGGGGTGGGGAGTGACTGATGGCCAGGGGGTTTCTCTGGGGGTGATCAAGTGGCCTAAAGTTATGTTTCGGTGATGGTTGCACAACTCTGTGAATATACACTACTGTTGAACACTTTAAAATAAGTGAATCCTGTGGTTTGAGGGTTGTATCTCAATAAAGATATTTACTTCACAAGATAGCCTTTGCAATCGCTTCTGAAATACAAAGTGCAATACATCTAACAAAAGTGTGTAAAAGCTTTATGAAGACTATTAGAAAACTTGACTAACAGACATAAGAGTAGGCCTACGTAAAGAGGGAGATATACCATCTTCATGGAGTGCAAGGTTCAACATCCTAAAAACCACCAGTTCTTCCTGAAGTGGTCTGCTGAGTCACTGCAGTTCCAGTCACGGTTTCCACAGGCTGATTCTAATGTGTATATCCGGGAGTCAAATTTATGCTGACAGAGGGGACTGGACTTTGGGTGGTGAGCATACAATGCAATATGCAGGTTATAAAACCAAACACCTGAAGCTTGGTAATGTCCTTAACCCATGTCACCCCTTTAACCTTAATAAAAAATAAAGGTAAAAGTAAAATGTATGTCAAAGTGCAAAGGGATCAATCATAGCCAAGATATTTACTGAAGAAGAACAAGGTAGGGGACTTACTTGCCTTACAAGACGTCAAGAATTATTATGCAGCTTTAGTCAAACCTCAGACAATGATGCCAAAAGGACAGACACAGAGCTACACGTGCATGGCCCCTGATGGTCAATGGGTGGGAAATGGGTCTTTGGATAAATGGTGCTGGAATAACTGGGTCCATAGGGAAACATAAGTGAAATCCGACCAGGGTTCCATCAATTCCAGATGGACTGGAGACAGCTGTGAAAGGGAGAACTTAAGAACTGTTAGAAGACACTAAAAGTGAATCCTATAAAATAAAAGCCTAATATGTTAAGTGTCTGGTTGGCCATTCAACCAATAAAAGCGTAATGTGTTAATGATATGCTAAGGCTGCTCAACCGCTTGCTATGACATGCACTGGCCACCAGGGGGCAGTGGACCGGTCAATCAGTCGCTATGATGTGCACTGACCACCAGGGAACCAGGGGGCAGATGCTCCGACCAGAAGGTTAACTTGCTGCTGGGGTCCAGCCGATCGGGACTGAGCGAGACAGGCTGGACATGCCCTGGAGCCCTCCCGTGGTCCCTCCCCAGCTGGCCAACCTCCTGCGTCGCTCCCCAGTCCCAATAGTGCACCGGTGTGGTCCCTCGGCCTGGTGTGCGCCCTCTCGTAATCCCGGCTAAGCCCCCCCCCCCCAGTGCACAAATTTCATGCACCAGGTCTCTAGTATCTTTATAAGATTGGGGCAAAGGCTATCTTAATTAGACATAATAGCTCACTCAACTATAGGGAAATATTAATAATGTTAATAACATTAAATTTATACTTCTTTCATAAAAAATATTTAAAAAGTGAATGAAGTGTTAGGCCAGAAACTGGGACACATACACACACATACACTCTCACACTCTATGTATCATACAATCATGTTAGTATCAAGCCAATAAGAAAATAAACTTCCAGTACAAAACTGGGCAAAACCTATGCCCACGAACTTCTCAAAAGAGCAAACAACCACAAAGAAGGTAAACCTCAGTAATCACAGAAAAACACAACATCTGTCGGATTGGCAAAAGCTAAAAAATTCCACAAGCCCACCAAACACTGGCAAAGGTGGTGAAACAGGGACTCAGACACCCGCTGAGGGCCGACAGTGTCGTTCCTGTCGCTTTGGCGAACAGGGTGACATCACCTTGTAAAGGTGAGCATGCTCAGACCCGGGTGACCTGCCACCCACTTCTAGGGACAATCCCTAAGTCCACATGCCCCTGTGGACCGAGGCGCACAGCCAGGAGTGTTCACGGGTCGCAGAGTCATCTCAGCGACAGGCGGGAAACGGCACTCCTGTCCCTCCACGCGGCCGGGATCCACTGCCTGTACACAGACACTGGGACTGCAGATGGCGGTGGGAAGGCGGACGTCTACAGCTGGCACGATACATCGCTAACTCGACGTCAAGTGGCAAAGCAGGCAGAATGGGGCGAGGGCGATTCCATCTACATGGACTTCGGAAACACAAAAAGCTCACATTGTTCAGAGATAGAAACGTGATGAAGTCACACAGAAAAGCAAGTGAATAAGAAACCCAGAAGCCAGGGGAGCGACTACTACTGATGGGGCGGGAGAGTGGATGAGATCGGGGAGGGGCGCTCAGGGGACCCCAGAAGCACTAATGGTATTTCTTAGGCTAGAGGGTGGGTACACGGGGGCTTATTATTTAGACGTTCCGTTTTCTAAACAGGCTTCTGTTATCTGTCCAGTAATGACGCAGGGAAGGAATTAATCATCATTACAACGTGTGGTTTCCTTTGCTGGGCAAGAGCTTTTGGTGACCCCGCGCCCATGCCCTCCTTTGGGGATCAGTGTCTCGACTTCCTCCGAAGATTACCCTGCCCAATGGACACTGTCAATCAAGGTGCTAAGGGACGAGTCTGCCCTCGGCTAAGCCCGTCAGATGCTCACTCCGCAGCTCAGCCTTGGGGATGGGAGTGAGCGCTGGCTCACGCTAGCCGTGGTGCTGCAGGGGGATCAGCAGCCGCCACCTGGATGCCTAGAGCCAGCCTGGCTTCTGTGCTTTTAAAAATTCAACCCCTCAGTCGGTGGAGCTTTGACATTCATGGGAAGAAATGGCAACGCCGGCCTCTACTCCATTACAGGACGCCTGAAACGGCGTCCCTGGGGAACCGAGGGAGGCCCGGGTTCCAGTGAACACCCCGGGCACCCTGAGCTGAGCCCACTGTGCACTGAGCAGACCAGGCCTCGGTCCTCACGGACCTTGGAGCCCAGCAAAGGGAAAAGGCACACAGGGCACTGTGGTGATATGAGCCCAGGGCATTGTGGGAGTCCGGACCTCCTGGGAGGCCACGCAGGGACCTGTCCCTGGAGGAGGGGGGAGGGGACCATGTAAGCTGAGACCTTTAGGCTAGTAGGATTCGTGCGGCCGATGGTGACAGAAGAAGGGCACCTTGATGGGTAACAGGTGCAGAGACAGTGCGTGTGCAGAAGGCAGTCTGGGCCAGGAAGCAGGGCTGAGTATGGGAAGCGCTGAGGCTGCAGGCGGTGGAGGAGACCAGAGCAGGGGCTCATGGAAACCAGGCAAGGGATTCTGGGATTTATTCACATTTATTCAGAAGAGGCAACAGGGATGCAGGTGTTCATTTCATATTTATTTCCCCACTGTGCACGCACTCTATTTATACTCTCTTATATGCATGAGATTCTTCGTCAGACTTTTAAAAACCCACTTCACTCCTCAAATCAGACCACAGTGAGTAAACGCTGGTCACCTTCTCTCCAAGGTGAGTGCTTGGACAGGGTGTCCCCCGGCTCTGCCAGCATCCCATAGCAAGGCCTCAGGAAGCCCGCTGGGGCCTCTCCCCCAGGGACAGGCACCTGGCACCCAGGGGCTCCTCGGCAGGGGCTGGGCAAGAGGTCCCCAGGGGACACACTCCTCCACGTGTGCCCATGCCCCACCTGGTGGCCACAGCATGGCCCAGCTGTCACTAGATGGCGACTCATGGGAGATGGCAGCCAGGGCAGCGCTGGGCCTGGAATTTCCTCCCAGAGCCTCTAAGAGAGATCACCAGTGAACAGCCTGCTCAACAGAGGCTCACAGTTACTATCCTATATAATAAAAGCCTAATATGCAAATAGACGGAACGGCAGAATGACTGGTGGAATGACCCGTCACTATGATGCACACTGATCACCAGGGGGCAGACGCGCAACACAGGAGCTGCCCCCAGGCCGCAGGCCCCAGGCCAGCCAAGGCATGTGCCAGTGGGGGACTGGGCCGGCGAGCGGGTGGCGCCAGGCTGGCCAAAGCTGGTGCCAGCCGCCCCCCCCCCCCGATTGCCCCACCAGTTGCCCCACAGATTGGCCCTGATCACCGATCAGGCCTAGGGACCCTAGCCATGCATGAATTTCGTGCACTGGGTCTCTAGTTATTAATAACAAACAGCTGTCTCTCATCAACCACTGCCATGTGCTGGATGTGGCTCCGCACACGCCTGTTGCCATGTGACCAGGAGCTACTTTCCCAGCTACACCTACTGGGGACCATCCAGCAGCTCATGAGCAAGTGCAGGGTGTGGCCCAGCACTGCATCGCTAGCCAGCCAGCCAGCCCCTCGGGTCACATTCACTGAGCACCTACTGTAGAACAGGCTCTATTCTAGAACACTGGGACACAGCAGCAGCAGCACAGACAGAAGTAAGTGCTATTTCCATTTCAGAGACCAGGAATTGAGACTCAAGATAATTACCGCACACCCACACATACCAGGCACCCACCCGGACACCCACAGGTACCAGGGATAGAGCAGTGACTAGAACCAAGGACTCATCACAAATTGGGTCAGGATTGAACCCCGTAGCCGATTCTGCTTGCTGACATTGCTGGTCTCCTGGCCATTGCCTACTCATGCCCAAGCCACCCCCCACTATCCTATGTGCACCCCGCCCCCATGCTCCCTAACCACACTGCATGTGCTCACTCTCTCTTCCTGGCCTGGATGCCTACTGCTCCTCCTTCCAGCCTCCGCCTGCTTGGCAGCACCTCCAGGGACCCCGGTTTCTGGATGTCAGAGGCCTGCAGCAGACCACCTCTGATCAACTCCTGGCCTGTTCCATCACCACCATTACCTGGGCCTTTCCCCACAAAGCCGTGAGCTCCTGAGGAGGGACGGGCCTGGTCTGATTCATGGGCATGTCCCCCAGGCCCTGTGTCTGGCTTGGGGCACTGGGTGAGTGAATGAATGAAGGTGCCTGCCACTGAGATTGTTTAGTGCCCGGGTCTTGGGGAGCCAACAGCTGGGCCCGCAAGCTGTGGATGCACAGCCCGTGCTTCATAAATATTCTCCTCTGGAGGCGGTACCCGCCGATATGTCACGTGGGAGCACTTGCATTTTAACATGCCTTTTGCACCCAGACCAGACAGCTGGGTGGGTGTGACATCTACCGAGACACAAAAACCTCATCGCCGTATGCGGGTCTGTCCCGGGCGCCTGTGGCCGGGCTGGAAGGAGCATCTGTCTGAGGATGGCTCTTTTGAAGAATCTGCTACTGACAACGCAGCGAAAAGTCAGGGTGACAATTTTGATCTCACACTTGTCCAAAACGAATGGGGACATTTTAAAATGGATGTTGCTGTAAGGTATCACCCCTAAGAAACAGAGGATGCAGCCCCCGCTGAACTGCCCAGTTCCCTCTTCTCTCCCTCTCAGTCACTCCTGTACCAACGATGCCGACACGTTTTTTGAAAATACCACCTCAGAGCCTTTGCACTTCCTATCTCCTCTCATGGGCCACACTTTGCCCAGGTTTTTGTGCCGATCTGCTCTCGCATAGTGTTCAGACTTTGCTCAGATCCTGTATCATCAGAGAAGTCTGTGGGGCGCGGCTATAGTGTTTGGGCAGGTTCAAGCCTTGGACTGAGGAGAGGGCACAGTCCTCTCGTGGCCACGTGCAAGTCCCAGCTGGAGGGCAGAGCCTTCCCAGCACAATTATAGCCAATAGCTATAGCTGTAAGCTCAAACCTGTGGTCCGAACACGTGGCCCCACGTACCTGAGTGATAGAGTTCAGGTGCATGTAGTTGAGTAGGATTGAAACCAACGAGAATGTTATAAACATCTTGATCATGCCCTTACTTTGCCTCGTGACATCCGCTATAAAATAAAGACACGGCTGGTGGGCACTGGCGCTGTCCATCAAAGGGGCAGCGTCCCACCGAGACCCAGGTTTCATCCTCTTGTCTGTCTTTTCTAAGACTTTCATCGCCCCCACTCAGGGTCACGGAACCAGGCTGAGCTGGCATGAGTATGCCATGGCCGTGCCGGCTCCCCACAGAAGTCTTCCAGGCCCCCAGTCCAGCAGGTCCCCTCTTGTCCCCGTGCCCCCCTTTATTTTCCTCAAAGTACCGATTATTACTTGAAAGCACATTGTTTTTTCATTCTTCCTCCCCACCTTTATGAGAAGCCACGTGATGGGATCTTGTCCTCGCCGCAGCCCCCGTGCCAAGAGCAATGCCGGGGGTGCTGCAGACACGGTAAGTCCCTTTGGAATGGGTGCCCGTTTCCCAAAGAGGAAGTTGGGGCTCACTGGGGGCGATCAGTGAGAAGCCAGGAGCACCCACCCTCTGGTTGTCAGGAGTCCAAGTCCATCGGATGAAAGCCTCTGTGCTACATTTGCACGATTGACATCTACGGACGCAACCCCAGCACACGGGCTCCCCTGACATCTCCGAGACCATCCACAGCTGGGCCAAGGCTGCGGGAAAAGGGCTGAATGCAGGAGCCACGCCCTGTCCACCTCAGCGGGAACGGAGCCTTGAGGCTCTCCCCCCTGACCTCCCACTCAGGGAACACGAGATCCCTCCACCGACTTCACCGCGTGGCGGCCCGATCCCGGTGGGAGCTCCCAGGGCTGCAGGGACCCCCCACCTCCCACCAGCGATCGCTCTGGTCAGCGCCCATGGCTGGGAAGTTCTCACGCTGAGCCAGACACGGACGGGCTTACTTCTCTGCTAAGCACATGACTCCCAGAGCTATTTCTTGGGTCGCCGTCTGCCCGTCTCAAACATCATGTTAAAACATTAAGGACAGAATCAATCAATAGTCTCTGAGGATAAAAAGCAAAGGAAAATATGATCTTAACACACGGGTAGAGAAGGCCCCGAAAGAAGGAAACAAACGTCCTCAGGCTCGTCTCACCGCATGTAATGGCCAGACGTTCCCTCCACAAGCCTGTTTGCCTGTCTGTACAACGGGGACTCAGGCCAGGTGGGGTCACCCCTTTTAAGGGCATAGAGCTCCCGGCTTCTCCTACTATCTCTGAACGCCGACAGTACTCAGTATGCCAACACCACTCACCCGCCCAACTGCTGGCTGCCTGGAACCCTCAGCCACAGTGGCCCACGTGGATTAGTGCTGTGTACCGGGCACTGTGCCTGCCATCTGCGCAGGCTGCCTCAGTCACTCCCCAGCACAGCTCTGGCACGGGGTGGGTACGGTGTGGCGAGCCGGCACGGCCATGGCATACTCAGCCCCACGTAGGCGCCATACGTGCCGCGCCAGCTCAGCCAGGTTCGGTGAGCCTGAGAGGGGGCGGTGAAGGATTGAGAAAAGACAGACAAGAGAAGAAAGCTGAGTCTGGGTGGGACGCTGCCCTTTCTGATGGAGAGACAGCACCACGCCACGGCCTGCAAGCCGTGTCTTTATTTTATAGCAGATTCCACAAGGCACAGTAAGGGCGTGATTACAACGTTCTCGCGGGTTTCGAATCTACTCAATCACATGCACCTGATCAAGCTTTGTTTACTTGCTGCACCTCCCGCAGCCCACATCACTCAGCCACGGGGGATCACAGGTTCGGACCATAGGTTCAAGCTTACAACTGGAGGTAATGGGGTGAACTCTGTTCCCCTATAATTGTGCTGGGAGGGCTCTGCCCTCCAAGCTGGGACTTGCATGTGGCCATGAGAGGACTGTGCCCTCTCATTAGTCCGAGGCTTGAACCTGTCCAAACCCTGTAGCCGCTCTCCACAGTACGGTGCCTTCCTGGGACAAGAACCAAACCTGGGAGGGGCCCTCTGCGGCCGGGGCTCCTGCCTGCCCTGCCGCAGCCCCGTGGCCCCGGGACATCTGTGCCTCTGGGCCCTGCTCTGGCCCCAGCCCGGGTGCCGCTCACAAGCTCCTGGGACATTAAAGGCCAGCCTCGTGCAGAGCCCATGCTGCGCTGAGGTCAGAGACCTCTCCGTGGGCCCCTCACCCCTGGGATGTGGCCGTTTCATGCTCACAGAGAGATCCCATCCACATCCACGGCGGCAACAGAAACACAGGAGTCAACGCAAGCTCCCAGAAGCCTTCGTCCCGGCCAGCGTGATCCGCGGTGCTCCCCACAGCCGGGAGGCCCGGCTTCCTCCACGCATTACTGTTCCCTCCGCGGGTCAGAACGGTCAAAGGGGAGTTCTCAGGTGCAGAGGGCGAGGGCGAGTGACTGATGTACCTCTGGTTGGCGTTCATGCCACCTTGTCCCGAATGTAGGTGCACCCCATCTGAGTGGAAGCCGCTGGAATTCTTCCCTACGGAGGGGGGAACCCCAGAGCCCGGAGTCCCTGCAGGGGGCGCTGGTCCCCAGGCACCATGTGTGCACACAGCACCTGCCCCCCCACCATGTGACCTCCCCCTTGGAAGGCCTCCTTCCTGAGAGGGAGGGGCCCCTTGTTGGGGGGGGGGGAAGGCTACGAGGAGCCCGGGAGTGGATTCTGCGGGCCTCACCCTTGGCCAGGGAGAAGCAGCCACCCAGGATGGGGCTGCACGCCCAGCAGCCACAGAGCTCGGAGGAACCCAGGGCGCCCCTTCCTGGGGCAGCAGACCCAGCGTAGGAAATGGGACACCCAGGAGGAAACGGAGAGAAATGGAGGAAAAAACAAGGGTCGGGGCTGCCCGGCTGGGGGAGGAAGGCTCGCTGCCACCCCACGCGGCGTCAGGCAGGTCCCGCCCCTCTGCGGGCTCACTGCCCCCACTTCACATGGGCGTGGGGTGGATAAGATACCGAACCGTCTCGGGGGCTGCATCCCGTTAACCCACAGCCTCAGCTGAGAAATGCTTGTGAGTGGAAGGGATCCGAGAGCCAGGCACCCATGGAAGCACCCAGGCCCTGCCTGCGGACTCCGTTCTCCCTGCTCTGCAGAGATGCCAGGCCATGTTCACCCGGTGCTGCATGGAGCCCTGGCACACACCACTCAGCTCACATCTTTCGGCAAGACCTCAGCCCCGTGCCGCACTCATGGGAAGCAACTGGGCCCCGCAGCCTGGCCGTGTGCTGGGGAGAAGTGGTGCCCGGATTCAGTGCGACAGTTAGCCGCTTCCACCCGAGAGAGTCCCCCACCCATCGGCAGGCGTCTGTCACGGTGTGCCCACTGTGCCAACCCCGTGCGAGGGGCTGGGCACACAGGAGCAGAGTGTGGCAGGCAGAGCCCAGGGTGGGCAGAGAGTGCCACCGAGATGCTGAGGAGCTGCCCAGGAGTCCCTCCCTGAGCCTCGGTGCTGTCTGCACCCTGCACTTACCAGGCTGCAGCTCTCACCACCGGTCCAGAGACACTGTGTTTGCTTCAACCACAGTGAGGTCAGGGCCCCCTGACCACCCCCAGTGCCACCCACGGCCGCAGAGAGGGGCTCGGCAGGGGTATCCGTGTGAACGGCCCCCGGAACGGGGACTCCACATAGCAGGCCACGCCACCGGAACCCTCCAGGGGCTTCAGGGCCGGCGCTGCTGCCGCCTTCCACACCCTCCTGGCAGCCAGACCTTCGCAGCACAGGTTGCCAGTCCCACCTGAGGCGCCCGGGGCGGCAGGCTGCTCTCAGACGCCTGAGCTCCGGGGTGAGGACACGCAGCTCACCCTGGGCAGGGCCCTGCTGCTTCAGGTGGGCCTCGGGGGTTCGTCACAAATGCAGAGACCCAGCCGTGGAGACCCCCACACGGCTCAGCCCTGCAGGGTCTCGGCTCCATTCCACGTGGGCCACCTGGGTGACTCGGGACAGTTACACCAGCGATTCTCAGCCGTGCGCCACGAGGACTGTTAAAACGTGCAGCACCTGACCGTCCAGCGGCGGCCTGACCTCTACTCCCTTAGGTCGTCAAATAAAAACAAACGACAGCCGATACAACAGCAGCCATCCAGTGTGACTGAGAATTACACCTGTATGTTTGTCAGATCAGCAAAAATATATTTTTTGGTGTGTTGCAGGATTTTAGTAATTAGTTGGCATGTACATGAGACGCAAAAGGTTAAAAAATCGCTGATTTAGCCCACCCGGCGTGGTTGAACGTCGACCTATGAACCAGGAGGTCACAGTTCGATTCCCCGTCAGGGCACCTGCCCAGGTTGTGGGCTCGATCCCCAGTGAGGGGCGTGCAGGAGGTAGTGGATTAATGATTCTCTCTCATCACTGATGTTTCTCTCTCTCTATCTCCCTCTCTGAAATAAAATAAAATACATATATATATATATATATATATGTATATATATATATTTTTTAATTGCTGGTTTGCACACACACACAAACAGAACATTTTGATGAGCCTGCCTGCGGCCAGTGGTCCTCGGGTGCACACCCTGTCCCTGCGCATATGCCGCCTCCGGGACCTTCAGGGGCCAGGGACGCTCTCCCTCCCTGCTTCCCACTGCCCGGGGCCCACGCACGCTGGGCTCCACTCTGTCTCATTTGTCGGACAGTCGCGAGGTCGGGTGTGTTCAGTGTGAGCTCATTAGCAAGAACCGCACTGCCTTGTCCCCAAGGAGAGGACGTGCGACAAAATGGCATTTGTTTCACCAAAAGGAGATTTAGTGCAAGGAGGTGAGCTTTCCCTCAAATCCTCAACCTCCCACTAGCCCTTTAACCAGCAATCACAGCTACTGAGCCCGCTCGGCCTCGGCACCTGCCGCCGCCCTTCCCGTTCCTAAACCCGCCCTCTCCCTGAGCTAAGAAGGCCGAACACCCACCGTGGCAAAACCGCTTCCTACTTGGAATTGAGAGTCTGAGGCCGTCTGTGTGCCAGGTGCTGTGCTAGACCACCACACGCATCCCGTCTGCAGGCTGCCCCTCGGGCCACTTGCCCAGCAAGGCGTGGCCCGGGCCCAGGAGGGGAGCCCCCGGCCAGCCCTGGATGCAGTGCCAGTGGGGAGCTTTTCAAAGTACGGGTACCCGCTCCCGCCTGGGGAGCGTTCTCATCTCAGCCCGGTGAGAGCTCCGGCACGCAGCACAGCTTGGGCACCGCAGCAGGTCGTGTCCTGCTTTCTGAACTGTGCACCTACTGTGCGCCTGGCACTCTGCCAGCTGCTGGAGGAGCCTGGGGTCGTTCAGCCCCTCTCCTCGGGGAACATGCAGCAGCTTCGGGAATCAGGGCCACACACAGGGCTGAGGACAGATGGAACCCTCAGAGCTGTAAGGAGTCAGCCCAGGATGGCCCCTTCCCTGCTGGCCCTGAGCCACTTCCCATTCTTCTTTGCAGGAATCTTTTCTTAAAGGGCCACAGAACTAATATTTCCTGATGTGCCAGCCCCCACAGCCACCCAGTTTGCCCCAGGTCTGTCTCCTCTGTCAAGACCTGACTCCCATCCTTCCCAGGATGCCTTCTGTGCTAGAACAGGACAGACTGCCCCTGTCCAAGTCCTCGCTGCCTCCTGCCCCTTCTTCTGTCCCTAGACCTCCTGGGTCTCCTCTAGCCCTTGGCAGAAGGCCATAACAGAACTCTCTAGAGCAGCGGTTCTCAACCTGTGGATCGCGACCCCTTTGGCGGTCGAACGGCCCTTTCACAGGGGTCGTCTAAGACCATCCTGCATGTAAATCGATATTTACATGACGATTCATCACAGTAGCAACATGACAGTTATGAAGTAGCAACGAAAATAATCTTATGGTTGGGTCACAACATGAGGAGCTACAATTAAAGGGCCAGAAGGTTGAGAACCACCGCTCTAGAGGGCCCCCACTCCTCTCCCTGGTCCCAACGCATGGGCCACAGTCCGCAGACCTGGCAGAGCTAGCACAGAGCGCATCTTCCTGCTGTCACACATTTTCCCAGGCGGCGCCTTCCTGGCCCACACCCACCGCCCTTTCCGATGAGCTGCTCCCACGGGGGCCGCATCACCTCCAACCCGGCGGCCCGAGAGCGAGGCACCGTCTTCCACTGTGGTCTGTTCTGGAACCAAGTCCGCCCGCCTCCTCCGGAGCCACCTCCCAGATTACAACAGGGCTGGCATTTCTCGAGTGCACGGATTAATTCATCCACATGACCTCATCCTCCCTCAGCAGCCCTGCAGGATGCTTAGAAAGTGAGGAGACTCGCCCCGGGCATCCCGGGGTCGCCACGCACCAGTCACATGGCGGCCACGTCTCCATGCACCTGCGACAGTGCTGGCTGGAGGCAAGACAGAGATGGGCAGAGGCCCCTGCCCCAGCCATGTCCGCGATCTGGACAGGACAAGAACAAGATCAGCTGGCGTGTCTGAGCTCTGTGCCACCTCCCTCAACACAGCTGCCCAGGGTGGCCCTGGAGTCAGAGCGATGCCCCGACAGCGATGCACCAGGTGCTGCCCGGAGCCCCGAGAAAGGATGTCATGGCCGCCAGGGGCAGCCTGCTCCCCAGAACACGTGATGTGCCCAAGCCGCCACCCACTCGCTGCAGCTGGGCATTGGCAGGAGCCCAAACAGATGCCACGGCGAGCGGCACAGCCTGTCCCCACAGCTCCGAGCTGCAGCAGCTGACATCCTGGCAGAAGAGTGGAGGACACAAGGGCCACTGGGGACAGGTGTAGGGACAGGTGAGACTCCATGGCCGACAGCACTGAGGACCCATAAGCCTCCGACTGAGGGACTGGCCATGACGGAGTCGCCCTTGCCCCGAATCTCTCATAATGGGGTGAACTGTGTTCCCCTAAAAGGTATGTTCTAGTCCTCACCATTGGTACCTGCAACTTTCTCTGAGTCTGTATAGATGGTCATCGAGTTAAGACGAGGTCATACTGGATTAGGGTGGCCCCAAATCCAATGAGTGGTGTCCTTATAAGAGAACAGAGCAGGGGGTCTGGGGACAGGGACACAGAGGAGGCACGCAGGCAGAAGGCCACGTAACGACAGGCAGAGACAGGGGTGATGCAGCCACAAGCCGAGGAGCGCCGAGGGTTGCCAGCTGTGCCGTGCCAGCACGGCCATGGGTGAGCCTGAGGGTTGGGGGGGGGGGCCGTGAAGGATTAGAAAAGACAGACAAGAGAAGAAAGCTGGGACTGGATGGGATGCTGCTTCTCTGATGGAGAGACAGCGCCACAGCCTGCAAGCCGAGTCTTTATTTTACAGCCCGAGTCCAGGAGGCAAAGTAAGGGCGTGGTCACGATGTTTACAACGTTCCCGTGGGTTTCCAATCGGCTCAATTGCATGCATCTGATGAAGCTTTGTTTCCTTGCCGCACCTCCCACAGCCCATATCACTCAGCCACAGCCACGCGGGACCACAGGTTCGGACCATAGGTTCGGACCATAAGGTCAAGCTTACAACTGTAGCTCATTCGTTCAAGGCTTGAACCGTCTAAACCAGCCGTGGGCAAACTACGGCCCGTTTGAAATGAATAAAACTAAAAAAANCCGTTTGAAATGAATAAAACAAAAAAAAAAAAAAAAAAAAAAGACCGTACCCTTTTATGTAATGATGTGTACTTTGAATTTATATTCGTTCACACAAACACTCCATCCATGTTTTTGTTCCGGCCTCTGGTCCAGTTTAAGAACCCATTGTGGCCCTCGGGTCAAAAAGTTTGCCCACTCCTGGGACTCTAAACACTGTAGTCGCTCTCCGCAGCCAGCCACCCTCAGAACCTGGAAGGGGCGAGGCAGGATCCCACCCTAGAACTTCCCGAGGGAGCAGGGCCCTGCCGAGCATCCTCCTCACCTGCGTGCGTTGTGCCGAATGGGGCTGGGAACTTGGCACAAACTTCTTGGGGTGAAGATTTGGCAGCAGAGGGACCCACATTCCCATCCACTTACATGACCCGGGCAGGGCTCCCCAGGCAGCCTGAGCCTCTTCCTCACCTGTCATTCGGGCCATGAAGCCCCGCCCCCCTCCCCACAGGGCGGCCCCCCTGGCTGAGCAGCGGAAGGGCTTTCTGAAGGAAACGCCATGTGTGCATCAGTCTGTGGACGAGGGTGAGAGTCATTCTAAAAGCCTGGGATTTTCTCCGAGACTGGAATCAGCATCCCAAGTCGTGGTCACTCTTGCGGCCGCCCCGGGTGGGTGGGGCCTTGGGGCGGCGAGCTCCCTGACCGAGATGCGTGCTCAGAAACCAGCCAGTGTGGGTGCATCTGCACAGCCAGGCATTCGCTCTGCTGAAAAGTGTCTGCCGGCACAGATGTCTAATTTGCAAATGTTGGTCCACCCTTCACATTGGCAGGAGGGCTGTCTTTCTAAGTCACAGGCTGGGCCCCGCTGCTTCCCTGCACCCAAACCTTGCCTGGCTCCCCCTGCTCCCAGACTCCGTCTCGGCCTCTGGCCGATGCCCACCGCCCCGTGCTTCCAGGCCTGGCTGAGCCAATGCCGCTCCCTCACAGACGGGACACTTGTTCATTCCGCAGTCAGCGCGCCCCTATCACGGGCTTGCCTCTGCCAGAGATGGAACCCCCACGTCCCTCACCAGAAAGGACCCTTATTTAGGGCTCAACAACCTGCAATGAACCCCACCCTTCCCCTGGCTCTCTGTGCCACCTTGGACAGGGCCCAGTGCCTCCCTGAGCCTCCTGTCTACTTCACAAGGTAGGGCTGTGATGGGGCCCCTAGGAGATTGGGGACTGGACTGTACCAGGCAGGGCAGCTCTCTCTGCAGCCGGCCTGTGGCCACTGAGCCACTGGTGCCCACACACCCTGCGTCCCCAGTGTGGGCCCGCACACCAGGTCAGGGCACCGACCAAAGCCCTAGTTGTCTCTGGCAAAATGAAAAGTCCAAGAATAATACATGTGATTGTATATACATGTCAATTAATTAAACTTAATTAATTAAACTTAATTAAATGGAACTTAAAGATAATTTATTTTTGAAATCCTGGTTGTAAGGGCTTCCTATTTTTCTTAGTAGGTATCCTATGATGATGGTGACGGAGGGCAGGTTAAAATTTGGCTCTCACTCTCCGTCAGGAAGCCCCTGGCTTTGCTCTGGTCTCCACAGGATGCTGATTCAGGGTCAGACACTGCTGGTTCCTGAGCGCGTTTCCTGTCTTTCTGCCCGAGTCCCACAAGGACAGAGGCGGTGCGTCCTGTTGGCACAGCGATTACGAAATGATAAGTTTCTAGATGGATGAGAGTTTGATCATAAGCCGGGTCGGAGGGTGTGTGTTGGATTCTTGCCGCCCCACATGCCAGTCAGGGCGCGCGCACGGCCTCCTCGGGAAGCAGCTGGGAGGAGAGAGAAGCCGGCCTCTGAGCCGCCGCCTCCCAAGGCTCTGGGAATAGCAGAGGACCTCCCAGGGCTCTGTGTTCTGAGAAGAGTGGAAACCAGACGGGCCAGTCTGGGCTCAGGTCCCTCAGCCAAGCTCGGCCCTTCCCTGCAGACCCAGGGGAGAGAGAAAGCCCAGGACACAGGGACATGCTGTTCCAGTTCCTGGACTGGCCCAGGGGACAGAGACGAGACCGGGTTCTGTGCAGGAGAGGAGGGTGGCCTGCGAAGGATGCAGAGTGAAGCAGTGTGGGCAGGGAGCAGAGGAGAGAGAGGGAAGATGGGGAGGAGGGGGGGGAGGGAGGGAGGGAGGGGAAGGGAAGGGAGGGAGGAGGAAGGACAGGGAGGGGAGGGGAGAGGAAGGCAGGCCCCATGTCTCCATTAGCTGGCAGCAGGCACAGTGCCCAGGGCCCATGAAAATGTTTCCATTTCTTTTAAAATCAGAAGGAAAAAATATGAACTTTTACTTAGAAGAGACTTTTGATGCGTTTTCATGGAGGAAGTGGTCCTGGAGGCCAAGTGCCAAAGGCCCCAGAAAGTGAGGCCGCGGCCCCAGTGAAGGGAAGGGAGGCCAGGGGAGGAAGCAGGGTGCGGAGGGGCGGCTACCCTGCAGCTGCATCAAAGTCCCCTTGAACGAAACACACAGACCCTGGGCTCACACAGCTGTGCTTGCTTCTTGGGGGGACCCCTGCACGGTGAGGGGGAGCCCTGCACGGTGAGGGGGAGCTCTGCACTGTGAGGGGGAGCCCTGCACGGTGAGGGGGAGCTCTGCACGGTGAGGGGGAGCCCTGCACGGTGAGGGGGAGCTCTGCACTGTGAGGGGGAGCCCTGCACGGTGAGGGGGAGGGGTGCACGGTGAGGGGGAGCCCTGCACGGTGAGGGAGAGGGGTGCAGGGGTTGACAGAGCTCGGGTTCCTGCAGCCAAGGTGGTCAGGACATGACCGTTGGAGTCACACCCCCTCTGCTCCTGCTAACCCCTCCCTCATCTCCGTGGTGTGATGCCCTGAGCTCTGCTGTGGTGGAAAACATGCCGCACATTGTTCACGCTCCTCTCACCAACACGGGCTCCCGGGTGGTGGCCTCGGTGACTTGCTTCCGTGGAACAGACATGCCGGGAGCAAGCCTTCCTGTTTTCTGAGGCTCGGCCACAAAAGGAGACACCGACACCGGCTCCCCGCTCCCCTTTCTTTAGGTCACCGACACCTGCTCCCCTCTTCCCTTTCCTTAGGACACAGACACGGAGCTGCAGCGTGGGACGGCTGGCAGGCCTGGCCCCCTGCCGGAGGGACCACTCGGAGATCCCGGGAGCCCCTGCCAGGCCCACCTCCCCGTGCTCCGGGGCTGTGTGCACGTTCCCAGCCGGGGGCCAGGGGTGTGAGTGAGGAAGCCTTCCAGATGCTTCCAGCCCCGGCTGAGTCTGACTGCAACCTCACGGGAGGCCTAACCAGAACAACCTCGCCGAGCCCAGCGGCCCCGGACTCGGGAGCAAAACGAAGGACGACTAGTGTGGGAAGCCACCGTGTGGAGGTGTTTCATATGCACAATCAATAGTCTCTGTGCCTTAGTTTCCTCATCTGTAAAATGGGAATAACAGTGACTTTTTTATCAAGCTGTTGCTCGGATTAAATGAAAAAAATCTATGGCAAGGACTTCTGCCCAGAGTAAGCACCAAGTCGATAAAAACTATGGTTACCATCAATTGTTCTTATGGCCAAAGCAGGGCTTGGAAACATGAGAGCAAACTGTCCAAGAATCACACTGGAAATTAGATGCTCCACGGTTTGACCCCGAGAACAGCTTCAAATAAAACAGGCAGGCCCCCTGGACGCAACTGTGACAGCCACCAAAACCCCATGGAGTAAACGGCCTCTCCACCTGGGAGGCGCTGGGTCCCTCCCAGGGAAGCCAGAGGGACTGGGGTCAGGTGCTCACCATGTCTTCCCAGTAATCCCTACCGGCACCCACACATTTTCCAAGCGGTTAGCACCCCACCCACTGAGGGTTGTTTTCATCGTCTGCTCTCCTCTTTCCCCGCAGACACCAGTAAACCGGGGGGACGGGGGGGGGGTGGGGGGGTGGGGGGGGGCTGTGACATTTGCTGGCAGGGAGATCGCGTGTGTTCCAACCTGCAATAACGCAGGAGCCTCTCCAGACGGCTTATCGAACACACAGGCTCACCAGGTGGGGGAGTCATAACCTGGGGAAGTTCGTCCTATCCCCACACGCGGCGCAGGGCTGTGATGGTGCGTTTATGAACGGGATCGGTAGGCATATACCTGCCTGATAGAGCCTTGACGGTTTTACTGCTTTGAAGTGAGCCAGCAGGGCTGCCGGCAGCTTCTCATGCATTAAAGAGAACCCACTTATGGAGGCAAACATACAGCCAGGAGAGCCAGGTCCCTCCAGAGCAGTGGTTCTCAACCTTCCTAATGCCGCGACCCTTTAATGCAGTTCCTCATGTTACAGACCCCCAACCATAAAACTATTTTCGTTGCTACTTCATAACTGTAATTTTGCTACTGTTATGAATCGTCATGTAAATACCTGATATGCAGGATGTATTTTCGTTGTTACAAATTGAACATAATTAAAGCATAGTGATTAATCACAAAAACAATATGTAATTATATATGTGTTTTCCGATGGTTTTAGGCGACCCCTGTGAAAGGGTCGTTCGAACCCCAGAGGGGTCGCGACCCACAGGTTGAGAACCGCTGCTCCAGAAGCTGGGCCAGGTTACCTTGCACCCTGCACCTTCACTGGCCTGAGAGCCTGGGCTCCCGGGAGCCCAGCGAGCTCTGTCCATGGTGCTGAGATCAAGGGACGCGCAGTTCACAGGAGAGGCACCGATGCTGACGCCGCAGGGCAGTTTGGGCTAAACTCTGGGCACTACATGGAGCTCTGGAAGCCAGGGTGGCAGGCTTTCCAGGGACAATTTATGGGGCTTTATGTTACCCAGGCCTCCAAGCAGGGCCCTCAGCCTCACCCCTCTCCATGTCTAGATCCTGAGAACACGTTTGCGCCGATACTGCTCCCTCCTGGCATTAAGCAGCCACGAGAGCTTCAGCAATCAAACCAACCGCAAAGGGCCAGAGTGCGCATCCCAGGGGGTGAAGCTCAGCCCCCTCAGCTCCCGTGTCCCAGGACCCTGGCTCTCGGCTGGTTTCTGAGAGGAAAGGCGGCGGGACAAGGAGAAAGCCACAGCCCGGTGCGTGGCTGGTGGCAAGGCGGTGCGTACGCCCTGTCCATCTCCACGGGGATGCCCGCCAGCACGGCCGCGGCCAGCTTCAGGGACCAGAACCGCCTCCGGAGGGAGGTGATGCCCAGTTCCCAGCCTCCCGGGTGACCTTGGCCGGTCGCTTCTCCTCTCTGGGCCTCCTCGGTGTGTTGACCTAGAAAAGGGGCTGGCGAGAGAGGGGAGCTGTGTGCCTTCCTCTGGCCCACATTCTGGGGCGGGAACTCTCCCGCAGGCACCGCTCTTCAAACCGCCCCGGCTGCCTTGCTCTGGGCACGACTTGGCCGTCAGCCTGGCCTGGGAAGGCTCATCGCCAGGACAAACGCCCCAGAAGTGGCTCAGGATTTGCCCACTGGCCTGTGGAACAGGTCTCTCTCTCTCTCTCTCTTCCCGAGCAAGGGGAAGGTGGAGGTCAAGGATGGAGGTGGCCTAACCACTAGTGACCCCGGGAACACTCTTCCCCGTGTCCCACGTGCCCCCCAGCTCTGAAGGAGTCGCCCCCCCCCCCCCAGCTTGTTGATTTCCAAGCAAATGGCCACACGCTCTGGTTCCCGACAGACACTGACCCCATTTCCCGCCCATTAAGCCGGCGCTGGGGGCCGCGCAGGGAAGCCAGCCGGCGGGCGCGTGCCCTGGATTCTCCGCTGTGGATGTAGGTCTGGGAGCACCGCTCTGAGGCCAGGAGCAGCCCGAATGCACGTGCAGAGGTGCAGGAGCCCCGGCTCGGTGCATCAAGCTGGAGCACTGCCCGCTCCATTTCCTACTGGCCGGAGTCCACGGCGGCCCGGCAACAGGTGCCAGAGCCTTGCTGCCTCGCTTCCCCGCCGGCCCCGGCGGGTTGGTGGAGCGGGGGTCTGGGCAGCAGCCCCGGAGGAACACTCAATAGGTACAGATCAGCGGAGCCAGTGCGGCCAGCGAAACAGGGCGGGAGTCACACCCAGACAGGCAAGCTCATCCGTCACAGCGCACCGTCTTCGACCTTTTACACATCTTCCCTGCCATACAGAGGCTGCAGGGGACCACGGACAGGACCGTCTTTCTAGAACCCACACTCACTCCAACACCTCCATGGCTCCCCATCACCTGTAAGACCCCTTACCTGGCATTCACGACCCTTCCTGTGGGGGCAGGACGGACGCACCTGCGCTTCCCCAGCTGGATGCCGCAGTCAGGCACCACCTGCTCCCCCAGCCCCAGCGGTCCAGACGCTGCATCTCTGCTTGACAAACTCCTTCCTCATCTCTCAAGGCTCATGTCAGATGCCTCCAACCTCCCCCTTCCACGCCCATCTTTCCCTCCTCTGCCTTCTTAGCTTCCACCCTAATTAGCTACAGGTAGTTACATAACACGCTCCCCCCCCGCCCCCCCGCCCCGCCGCCGGAGTCCGCTGCAGACCCGGAACATCTTGTTTACCGCCGTCCCCCACACCACCTGGCCTGGCCTCTCGGTAGAGGCTGGGTCGCGTCCACTGCAGCACCTGCAGGAAGGCTGACACTCAGAGCGAAAACCGTCCTCCCTAAGGTTCGGGGAGAGGCATCCACCATGGGCAGGACCAGAGGGTGAGAAGTCCTCACGGCCTCTCTCAGGCCGATGCACTGCGGGGCGGGCTGGCTGTGAACTACGCCATGTCCTGACCTCGTATCCCGTTTACCACCTCCTTGTCATAGATCTGCACCCAGATGCCCTCAGCTGGCCTCAGCGGTGAAGCCGACCAGACGGCCCCTCTCTCCCTCCTACTCACCAGGAGGCCGATAGTCCTAAGTGCCCTCTGCCTGCCCCAGGCCGCAGGAGGGCCCCTCCTGAGAAACTGGCCAGAGCCCCTCTCCCTCGTGGGGCCGGGAGAGGCCAGAGGACCACTGTCCAAGTGCCACGGCTCCATCTGCATGGGAGCAAGAGCTGGAGCCAGAGACGAGGCCACTGACTCCCCAGAAGGGCACGTCTCCCATGTCCTGAGGGGCCCGAGACGGTGCCTGGGCATGGCCGGCGCTCTGCAGACGTCTGTAGAGGAAGAGAGAGGAGGGAGGGATGGCAGGGCCCCTGGATTAACAGCGGCAGAAGGAACTGCGCAGCGAAAGGAGTGGGGGAGGGGGTTCAGTCTACTTCTAGAAACTTCCTCTAAGAGATTTCTAGAATGACGGGGACAATCTGGTCCAGAGGGGAGTCACCCTATAAAATGGCGCCCGGAGTTAAAGGGCTGCCTGAAACCACCTGTACTCGGTGCAGGGGCTGAAGCTCGCCCCCGTGAGCTAGAGAGCATCGCCGCCTGTCTGCGAGGGTGGTCCATGCGGCATGGGACAGAACGGCAGCTCCTCGTCCCCTCCTCCCACACCTGCCTGGTCAGTTCCTGGGTCCCACGGAGCTCACGGATGGACGCCTGGCAGCCGTGTGGGATTAGAACCAGCACGAGGCCAGTGTGGCTCGCAGGGGGGATGCAAGGGGCAGGTAGCAAAAAGGTGGTCAGAGCCAGGCTGGATGGTGCAGGCCCTGGGGCTTCCGAGAGGCCCTGCCCCTGCTCAGGGAGCTCTGAGCAGAGGGGTGGCCTTTTGGAAGGGCCCCCTCTCACTCCCACCTGAAAGCAAATGGCAGAGGGGAGCGAGAGTGGGTGGGGAGATGCAGGTGGCCTGGCTGGGAGTGGGGGTGCAGTGCCCGCCTGGAGGGGCCGCCTTCTCGGTGTTTTGGGGCAGGAAGGGCATCCTCAGCCTCCTGTGGGAACCGTGGTTCTCGGGTTTCAGGGATGAGAATGACCTGGAGGGTGTGAGAAGCACAGGTGCCTAGCCCTGCCTGAGGTTCCGAGTCTACGGGTCTGCACCAGGAGCCGGGAACCTGTGTCAGTAAGCTCCCCGCACTCTCACGGACTCACCCTAGGTCACCCTTGTCAAACGCTGCAGGGGCCCGGTCCCTGCACCTGACAGCCAGGGAACCAGTGAGGGGGGGCGGGGCGTGCAGCTTGTCTCCTGGCACCCAGGTGAGAGGAGGGAGAAGGCCCGGTGACGAGCAGGGCGCCTGGCTCTCCCTGCTCCACCGCAGTAGCCAAGTCTGCGGGACCAAGAGCCGCAGCCGCCTCCTGTCCACACGGGGCCCAGTGCCCAGCGCCTAGAGCAGAGCTGGCGGCCGGCACATCTTTGTGACTCTGTTGACAACCAACACCTGTGATGGGAGGCCGGTGGGAGTGGATCCCAGCGATGAGGCGGGACCGGGGGTGGCACAGCTGAGGGAGGAGGTGGCGCCGCGCCTGCACAGGGAGACAGTGTCGCTTTCGGGCTGCCGGGCTGTCCCGGAGCAGGTGGGAGGCAGCCAGCCCTCACATGGATGCGGCATCGGCATCCACAGGTTTCCCCAAGGCAACGGCCATCTTGTCGGTTAAACCGACTGAGGAAAGTCTCCACGTTCCCCTTTAGGAACCAGGTGTATCTTTCTGCTCCCACGTTCTGCACAGAGAATACGGTGTGGGCTCCCACATCCACCTTGGGCCCAAGCCTTGCACAGCTGGGCTTCTTTTTCCAGAAGTCCATTCACCGCTCCCTCTCAGCCGGCCGGCGGGCACTGTGTGCATCCATTCGTCACAGAGCACTGGGCTCCTAAGGCGCTTTCACTTTATTTAAAAACGTAAGACTTGCCGTTGCTCATTAACAGGTGATTGTCAGCCTGGCTGGTTTTCTCAGTGGTTAGAGCATCGGCCCACAAACCAAAAGGTTGGGGGTTCAGTTCCTAGTCTAGGGCACACACCTCCATTGCAGGCTTGATCCCTGGCCCGGCGCAGGCGGGAGGCAACCAATCAGTGTGTCTCCCTCACACTGACGTTTCTCTCTCCCACCACCTCCCTCCCACTCTATCTACAAGCAACGGGAAAATGTCCTCTGGTGAGGATAAAAAAAAGAGGTGCTAGTCAATATCACCCATTTTCTGTATCAAAAGGCATAAAAAATCTCTAGGGGGTCACGTCCAAGGCCAATATGGACGCGAACGGTTTATCTGTGGCCGAATGGGAGGAGTGTGGTCAGGACCGCAGACGAGATGAGCATTTGGAGACTGAAAACCCGGGTCACGGAAATCGAGAGGCATCGGGACGCTCTGCCTTCCCCTGGGGATGTCACAGGAGGCGCACTTCACAGTCATGGCCGATGATCCCGAAACCGAGCGGCCTGGGAGCACACCACCCACCTGACCCCCACCGGCCACCGGAGGCTTCACCCGCGCTGCCCGCGGAAGCACTTCACTTCGTCAAGTCTGAGACCCGCTGCCGAGTCCACCGGGAGGGCTCGCAAGGCGTGGGCGTCCAACGCCGGGTCCACTGTCATTACACTTGTCAGAGCCACACAGGAGGACAGCACCGAGGCATCGAAAACCCTGCGATTCTCCACGCGGGAAAAAGACACCCGTCACTTCTCCTCACCGTGTCCAAGTAATTGCTTGTCGCCCTCGCAAGTCAGAGGCGGGGACCTCACTGCCTTCCTGCCGCCCCGCCCCACCCGGGCCTCTGCGTGGCCCCCGTACGCTGTCTGCCATCCAGTTGCATACGTACTAGAAATCGGGCCCAGGGCGGAAGTGACTGCGCATCTGTTCTCTCTCGATCAGGGGCAAGAGGCGCAGACGCTCTGGGTTTCACTGGGACCCGCGGAGTTATTTCCGATTCACACATCAGAACACTGAGCTGGCTGCCGGGACGCTGGGGTATTTTCAGAGATGACAGCTCACTCGCAATTGAGTTTTCCAACTCATTCTGTCTGCTTTTCCTCGTTAATCACCCATCACGGAGCATGAAGCTCCTGGCACTTGAGGGCTTAGTAACCCGATCCAGGTGGAGGGAGGGTCGTGTTGGTTAAGGCATCACTGGCAGGTCGTGAGCAAGGCTGGCCTCGGGGCTGAAAGGTTGCAGGTTTGATCCCTGATCCTGGTTGAGGCTCATGTGGGAGGCAACCAATGGATGTGTCTCTCTCACATCGATGTTTCTCTCTCCCTTGGCCACCCCCTCTCTCCCTCCCTCCCTTTCATTCTCTCTAAAAAAATCAATGGAAAAAATATCCTGGGTGAGGATTAACAAAAAACACACATACACACGCAAACAAACACAAGCCAGTGTCCTAACAGAAATCCCGGGGGATTCGGAAGTCTCTCGGTAGCCAAACCACCCCCATATGTCACCCAAAAGCATCGCCCGTTTCCTCTGGGTGCCGAGGTATTACCCGGAAACTCGGGATGAAGGGCCCTCCCTGGTGGCCAGCGGCAGTGGAAACGAGGTGCCGGAGTGCCTGGAACCCCAGCAGAGTGCATCCGAGGTCGTGCGTGGTTCTGCCACTCGGAGATCACAGGAGTCTGGGCAGCCCACTCCCACCCTCGGAGCTGGGCTCCTCCCGGAGAGCAGAGGCTGGTGCTCTCTGCTTGACTGGTGGTGAGGACAGAGTTTAAGGAGGCTCCGTTCTCCCACTCTGTCCTCTCCGCCGCCTCACCTGGCAGCGGCTGCACCCCCGACCACAGACCTCAGGGCTACAGCAGCTGCGCCGAGAACCCAGCCAAACACCAGCGCCAAACGGGAGAACTTGTCCCGGTCCCAGCTGCTGCTTAGCGCAGGCTCTCACAAAAGGGCTTTCCATTTCCAAAACAACCGCAAACAGTCATTACAGGCTTCCCCTCCTTACCTTCCAGGAACAGCCTGAGACAGAGGCGGAAACTCCGGGTCCCCTGGACTGTGAGCCCACCAGCCCACTGACCCACATTACATAACGGCTCTGGCGGCTCCTGCCTCACCGGCCCTCGCGGGTCCCGGCTCATCCCGGCCCTCTCAGACGTGGGCCGCGACTCCCCGTGCGAGGACTTCCTGATGGGGACGCTGGGGTGACCGCCTCTAAGGTGGAAGTTTCACTTTCACACCCCAGAGTCCCCACTTAGGGTGAGACTAGCCTCTCTCATCGTGACCTGCTCCTCACTGTTTGTGTGGCTGTCTAATTGAACCGGTTACGTAACCTTACAGTTCGGAGCATCCTGGTGCTATTAATAACCAGCTGCACCCACACTTGGAGGCCCCGACCAGCTCTCGGTTGGAGGGGATCGCCTGGGGCTAATTTACACACATGCACGGAGACACAGAGACGCACGCAAACCTACACGCACAGTGCATATGTGTACACTGAGACCCACGGAAGGGGAATTAGGTGTCCTCGGTCGCAAAGCCCGTGAACAGCAGTCAGAAACACACGCCAGGCTTCCTGACCCTGGAGGCTGCTATCTTCCCCGACGCCCCCCACGGGTCCCCAGGCAGACGGCTAACACAGGACGCAGGTCGAAGCACCGACCTGGACGCTCACGGGCCGGCTCGCCAGCTCCGGCAAAGGAGTTTGCCACCTGGACTCCGAGTTAGAACTGGGCTGCTGACCGGGCGGCATCCTGCTGTTTCTCTTCCTTTGCGATACAGACCCCACCTGTCCTCCCCCAAGCCATCGAAGGCGCCTAAAACTGACTCCACACAAGGCCTTCTGTGTGTGGCGGGAGAGCTGGGCGTGTGAGCCCTGCCAGGGAGAAGGGGGCTGCAGACAAAGCCGTATTGAAAAGGAGGATGGGTTCTCGATTGCACATCTTTACGCCGGAGCGGAGTGGAGAATAAATGGGAGAGAGTGGATTAATTATAAATGAAATTACAGGGCAGGATGGATGTTCTCCTGCGCAATCCGGTTTGGGGTGTGAGTCGTAGGATACATGACATAGAAACCATCCTTTCATAAGTACATTCTCCTTCTCAAAAGTAACTACAGGGAGATTGTTTCTCTGTAATCATTTCTATTCACAACCTCACCCGCTGGTCAGGAGGGGCTGAGAGGTGAACACGGCCACACAGGATGCATCCCTTGCCATGCTCACACCCTCTGCGCTTGTCCAAAAGGAAAGCTTTGCTCTGCTTTTGTGAATTCCAGTCACAAAACCCACTGAGAGCTTAGTTTCTAGGGGGAAAGCTGAGATGTGTTCATTTCATGTGGGATTCGGTAACAGTTAAAAGCTTCGTTAATCCACGTTTTTAAAAAACCTACCACAGCCCCACGAAGGGCCCACAGGTCAGGCTGATGTATTTAATTGTCATCAACAGGCACAGACTGAACATCCTGTGTCCACCCTCCTGGCCACAGTCCCTCTGCCCCTGCCGAGGCCGGCTTCACCTCTCACTAATATCACCAGCGAACGACAGAGGGGAGAGTCTGAAACTCACGTTCTCACCTGCCCTAACTGCTGAAGCCCAGAAGGTCTGTTCAGCTGTGACGGGTCCTTTCTGGGAGGGACAGGCTGGCTGGACACCTAGCTGATGCTTTGTACAGCCTCAGTTCTTAGAGGCCAGTGTCCTCTTTCCAAATGAAACGCCGAACCTACTCCACAACCCAATGTGGCACCTGGGGACCTTTCACAGCCACCGCGATTCAGCCCGATAAACACCCACCGGGCACCGTCCAGGCAGCACCTCCTCTGGGTGGAATCCGAACCTCGCAGCTCCCTCCCCACCACAGCCTCCTCCGGGAAACCAGCAACCCACTCGGTGCGGAGCCATTAGTCCACGGATGTGTCCGACCAGCGCCCACCCCAGCGCGGGCCGGCAGCCCAGCGTGGCCCACCCTGAGAGTCGCCCAGTTGAAGGCATCTGAGAGGTCATCGGGTCCGACTCTGCTCCTTGTCCTAACCAGTCAACTGAGGCCCCGCGTGGCTCAGCGGCTTTCCCTGCAACACCGACACTGCACACGTGTGCCGACAGCCCAGCCCGATAGGTGGTGACTCAACCGATGAGGCCGGCCGCTCAGCCCGGGACCAAGGGGTTCTGCGTGGCTTCCCCTGGCAGGATCCACCTGAAGGCACTCAGCAACCCCTCCAAAGCTGCAGAACGGGGAGGGGGGGGGCACGCAGAAGGCCTCCCATCTCCATGAACAGCCCTGCCCTTTCCCTCTGGGCGGTGGGAGGTCCTGCTGACCAGGAGAGTTGTCAAATTCGGACCCAGATGAAATCCCTACAGGGTGGACTCCTGCTGGTGGCCATGGTGGCCATCAGGGATCGGCCCTGCTCCTGTCAAGTCACCACGTCCACGGCTCACACGGCCAGGGCAGAGAGCCTCGGTCAGCCCTCACTCGCAGAGGGTTCAGGACACAGGTCTAAGGCAGCATGTGCTGGGCACGCACCAGGCCAGGGGCCCACGGGAGGAAGCGAACACTGCCCTCCCACCCTATAGGTGGCCGGGGAGAAGCAGGGTCCCAAGAGACAGGATGCAGGGAGCATGCTATCCTCCATCGCAAGGGACGCAGCCCCACACTCAGTCCACAGAAGGAGGGTCTGGCAGATGTGAGGGAGGGGTGGACGGAGACCAGGGCTCCCAGCCATTCCCTTCCTCTCAGCAGATGCTCCTCACACAAGTGTTTCCACACATGCGGTGCCTCCGGGAGGAAGCGGTGGGGAGGAGAAGTGGGGCGGCGTGTTTGTGACAGAGGGGTCAGGTTGGGAGCAGTAGAACGAGGACCCCGGATCTGAGCCTGGTCTCCACTTTATGGCCTTGCGACCTTGATTAAGCCATTCAACCAATCTCTCTGGGCCTCAGTTTCCAAACCTGAGCCATGGAAGAAGGGAGCCTACTTCCTGGGGTGGTTTTGAGGCGCAGGGCCCAGCATAGCCCGGACCCCCATGATGGGGTCACTAGATCTGAGGCATCCCCCACCCGCTCCAGTGCACACACACACACAGGAGTCTGAACCCAGGAGGCATGCACACAGCCTCATCCAGACCAAACAGGTCTCCGCCTGCGCGGCCAGCCTGCCTCTGCTCCGATGGCGGAGGAGGAAGCGCTGGGTCTAGGAGCCCAGCCGCTCAGCGCCAGGCGGGGTTTGGAGAAGGAGACCGAGGGGGTCCATCGGAAGCCCCGCCAGGGTTTCAGGCTCCGATGGGAGCCGGGCAGGGGACTCCGGGGCGGCTTCTGGCGGGGGAAGGGGCTTTGTTCCCGAGGCGCAGGGCCTGGCTTACCGAGCAGCGCATCCGGAGGCGGGCGGGGGGTGCGCGGGGCACGCAGGAGAGCCACAGCCGGGCCCTGGCCCGGGGCGCGGGAGCCGGAGGAAGGCGAGGACGACGAGGAGGAGCGCGAGGAGGCTGCTGCCGGCTCCCGCCTCATTCTCCCAGGCAGCGCCGGCCCGCTGGCTGCCGCCGGCTGGGGCTGGCCGCGGGGCGCCGGACCCGGAACGCGCGGCTCATGTCGCTGCGCGCGGACGGCGAGCTGGGCGCGAAGCCGGGTGGTCTCCGGGCGGCGCCCCCGGGCTCCTCATGCCCCGCGCGGGGGCTCGGCGGGAGGACCTCGTGGAGGCAGCGCGGAGGCAAAGAGAGAGAGAGAGACAGACTGTGAGAGCGCGCCGCGCGGCGACCCGGGGGGCCGGGGAGGCCAGGCACCCGGCGGGACCGCGCCGCCCCACCCACCGCGCCGGGCGCGCCCAGGAGGCGCTGAGCCCCAGAAACTTTAGCGCGTGTCCGGTCCCGCGGCCGCAGCCCTGGCCTCCGAGCGCAGCTTACCGGCCGCCGGAGCTGTGCGCACTGGCGGGGAGGAGGACGGGGTGGCGGCGTCCTGTCCCTGCGCGGGAGGGGCTCCCGGGGGGGGGGAGGGCGACGGCGGTCGCCGAGGGGTGGACACCCGGGCAGGGGCTGCGCGCGGCGAGGTCTGCAGTCCGGGGGGGAGGGGGTCCGCGTCCCCCGCGCCCGCCCCACGGCGCCGCAGCTGCTGACGCTGCGCGGGCTTCCCCAGCGCCGGGTCTGCGGAGCCAGCCCGTTACCTAGCGACCCGCGCCGGGAGCCACGCTGACTCGCGAGGAATGGGGCTGCGGCAGCCGAGGGAGGGGAGGGGAGCTCGCGGGCGGAGGGACGGCCACTGCGCTGAGCTCCTCCCTCCGCCGCCTCCGCCGCGCTGAGGAGCACCCCCGCCTCCGCAAAGACATGGTCTCAGTCTGGCCGTGGAGGATGGGGTCCCGCGCTGGGCGGGGGCGGGTGTAGGGGGGCACGAAGAGGCTTCTCCCACTGATGGGGGTGCAGCAGCAGGTGGCGGCGGCGTGGCCGCGGAGGGCCTGCGCCCACAGGCAGGGGAGCAGGGGATGGACCCGGCCTCGGCGGGGGCGCAGGGAAGGTGGCTGTGTGTGTGTGTGTGTGTGTGTGTGTGTGTGTGTGTGTGAGAGAGAGAGAGAGAGAGAGAAAGAGAGAGAGACACACGCTCCCACCCACGTGGCGCACAGGGGGACCAGAGGACGCAGGTGAGGGAGGGCCACCTCCTCCTCTGGTTCTCCCTCCCTCCTTCCTGGGCATGTTGCTCCCGCGCTGAGTGTCTCTTCATCAGGGAGCACAGGTCGCTCAGCCCAGTCTCCGAGCTTCCCTACCTCCCTGGCGACTAGGGCAGCGGTGTGGTGATCATCTCCCCCCACCCCAGGCCCGTGGCGGCTCCTACCCACCCCTGCGTCCAGGTGCCCACCCAGGGGGCCCTATAACCTGCTTCCAGGAGCCATCCTGCTTCTGGATTTGGAGCCTCCTAGACCAGAATTCAAATCTGCTCCCTTCCAGTTGCCTGCAGTGCATAGAATGTTCCCAAGTTACCTAATAGCCTCGGTAAAATGGACTGTTTGTCCCCAAAGCTCATAGCTAAGTACCGGCACACCAGATGCTCCAAGGATGTGTGCAGGTATCTGCTGCAAGGCGGGAAGCTGTCTCCTCATGGGCTGGGACCTCCCCAAGCACAGACCTCACAGGCCAGGGGGTCAGGGGGCGCGCCTTCCTCACAGCTCTTACCCATGAGCAAGGTACCTGCCCAGGCCCACTGGGGCCTCAAGAAGAACTGGGTCCAGAGCCAGGCCTGCTGGTTCTCAGGCTCCCACACCCCACCACTGCCCACTCTCACTTCTCCGCTCCTCAGAGGCCCCCCCACTCCCACTGTGCAATCAGAACCGCCTGTCTCTGCTCCCTCAGGACTAAGCCCGCACCCTCCCCACCCTGCTCCTCTCGCTCCCCCTCTGGTGGGACTGTGGGGAGAAGGAGGCGGGAGACAGACCCACAGGAGAAGGGCTCCATGCCTTCCCCAGATACACGTGTTCTTGATGGGTCTCCCCGGGGGCTTTGGGAGACATCAGGGCCTGCGGCTGTTGGTGTCCTAGTGAGAGGACACATTCTCCAACTCCGATCACATTTTTGAGATGCCAGTAACTCCTATTGAAAAATCCTACAAACTCATTCAAACAGAAGCTTGTGTCCCTAAGCAGCCGAGGCCCAAAGACAGCACTTTCCTGGGGAAAATACGTTGCGCCCCAGCCCAGGTGCGGGATTTGAGGCCCAACATCTCGAGAAACTGGGAGCGAAACCTCTGAGTTTCCCGCCCCGTGTCTGTGGGTCCTGGCAGCCAGGCAGCTGGACCAAGCACCTCCGGGAGGCCCGCATCCGGGTGTCACGCAGAGCCTCAGCGCCTGCATTCCATGCCCAAGCGGGATCTGGGCCCCGATTCCAGGAAGCAAAGTGGCCCGTGGGGCCATGTGATTCGACGGCATAAGCACCTCACTCACAGTCCACAAAGATCTGAAACGTGCTGGCTGGTGCCACAGCCAGAGGCAGCGCGTTCACCCTTTACTGGGTGTGCCTGGGGGGGCAAGAAGGCGGCGGGTACATCGCACATCATTCCTCTCGCTTTTGTCAGCAGAGTGGGGATGCACAAGCAGGTGGGGATTAAGGAAACCCGTGAATCGCCAGGATGTCCACCTGCAGAGCAGGGAGGAGCACCTCCCAAATTTGTAAGGAGCATCCACAGAAGTCAGGCGCAGTGCGGGGCTCCCGGGGCGCAGAGAGGAATTGGATAAGCTCCCGGGGCAGGGATGCAGGCGTGACCCTGGCTGGCTATGCCTGGACTAAGGGTTTTATTCAAGAGCTCACCACGGCCTCCCCAAGCCTGTGAGGCAGGGCCATTACCCGTTCCTTGAGGCAAGCTCACGGTGGTACCCACCTCCCCCCAGTCACACAGCTGGCAAACGACAGACTTGGGAGTTGCAGGCTGGTCTGTCTCCCTGGCGCCAAAGCCCACGTTCTTCACCAATACTCTCCCCTGTCTGCCAGGATAAAGGAACATGGAGACCATAATAATCTGGAGGTGCCTCCCTGGCACTTAGGATAATGGTGAGGCATGTGTGCAGTCCCCGGGCTAGTTCTGAGCAGAGGGAGCCCTCCACCAGGTGGCTGTGATTGTCATCCTAGACTGCGGTTTCATTTTGAATGGATGAGCTCTGTCTTATGGGGCAGTGACTTTCAACCGTTTTTATCTCATGGCCCACAATCTAATGACTAAAATTCTGTAGCACACCAGAAAATACATATTTTTGCCAATCTGACAAAAAATAGGTATAATTTTTATTGCTTTGCTAAAAAACAAGAGTAGTAATTACCTACTCTTTTTTGCTCCAGCATGACTTTTTAAAAAATCAGGTGTTTATACTTATATATAAGGATTTCTGGTACCAAGAATTAACCAATAAGATGCAACTCTATTCTGGGATCTGTATATTTATGGTGCGAGACAGGCCATTCATGTGGGACGGCTATCGTGCGGTTGGCTGTTGGCATTGTTTAATCTGACAGTCTAAGGCAGCGGTTCTCAACCTGTGGGTCGCGACCCCTTTGGCGGTAGAACCACCCTTTCACTGGGGTCGCCTAAGACCATCCTGTATATCAGATATTTACATGACGATTCATAACAGTAGCAATATGACAGTTAGGAAGTAGCAACGAAAATAATTTTGTGGTTGGGTCACAACATGAGGAACTGTATTTAAAGGGCCAGAAGGTTGAAAACCACTGGTCTAGGGGAAAAGGGTTAGCGGCCTGACAAATAAATGGTCAGGCAGTGCTTGGTTTAGGCTTCTTGTAGCGCACGGTGGAAAGTCACAGTCCCGGGGAGGACCCAGCGCTGCTCTTGGAGGCACAAGCAAAAGTGACCACAGAGGAGGCGCTGCTGGAGCTGGGTCTCCTGAGTAGGCCCTGGGTAGGTGGAGGGAGCAGGAGGAGGAGCAGGAGGGTCGGGAAGGATGTTTAGGGAAATGCACAGAGCTGTGACCAACCCTCCTATTTGGGGAGGAAAAGCTGGGGAGACTTCCCATGTACAGAGCTAGGCAATCTCAAGGGTGAACACCCGCTGGAAATCTTTTAAGGCCCAAGCCTCTACCCCCCCCCCCAAAGACCCACTCGCATTTAACCCCTAGAGTGCCGGGGAGTGCAATCGCGCTCCTCCTGTCTTTCGCCAAAAGTGCCGGGAGTGCTTTATTTTAACATTATATATTTTGTTCAAATTTTTTTTCTACTAGTATTTTATAATACAATCAGCAAACAATATATGTCAAAGATGTAAACAAATGTAGTAAAGGTTTCCTTAAGTTTTTGAATATGTAACTTCATTTACTTGCGGTTCATAATTTTTTTCCTAAACTGCTGTAAAATCAGCAAAAATGCCTTGGCAATTTTAGCATAGTGCCTAGGATATTGGTTGGCACTCAAAGGGTTAAGCTTATTGGTGAGTAGCTGTGAGGCCCCTCTGGGGTGACCCATATGCCCAGAGGCTCACAAGTTCCTGTGTGTCAACAGCGCTGGTCTGGGCTGTTCAGCTTCATGAAGCTTCCATTGGGGTTTCTGGGGACGTCACTGAGGCCTTGAGCTGGACAGAGCACAGCCCTGGGAGAGCTGGACACCTGGGCCCCGGTGAACTAGGCCAGAATGTGACGGGCCACCGGCAGCCAGGCGCACCTACCCAGCGAAGTGACGTGGCTGCACTACTGACAGACACTGGCTTTCACCCGAGTGGGATCGCACAGCAAAGCCGACGATCTGTTGTAAGGAAACAAGAGTCTGTGGCCACGTCATGGTCTTTTTCTCGGCTAGCCTGCACACAAACAGCGTCCGTTTCCCCGTCACCACCAGTTCGCAAACACCAGGATGGGAGCACAAGGAAAGGTTCCCCGGGTCTCCACAGCCTGTGCGCAGAAGCAGTCTCCAGCCCCAGAAGGAGACGGTCCCTGATGAACAGCACCGGCAGGGCCGCCTCTATCAACCACATTCCCAAGGGCTGCGCAAAGCAGGGCTGTTTCTGGGCCCTGGTGGCCCCCAGCTCCCACCCACCCCCATTCCCACCACAGAGAATCCCAGGCTCGAATTTCCTGAGCCACCGTGGCTTTGAGTGTTTATTCCCTTCCCCAATCAAAGTAAAAAGACAGCAGCCGCAGACTCAGTTCCCATTCTTACATCTCCTGGGTTTCTGGCGGGGCCTTCGCTCTCAGGTGACAGTTAGATAATCAAGGTAGTTGGCGGCAGGTTGCCATGGTCAGGGCAGGACTCGCCCAGGGAGAGACAGACGCCCAGAGGCTCTTTTCCTGAGAAGCGTTCCGATCTGATTCAGGCCCTGCCGAATCCGTTCCCAGACACTTCATCATGCTCAGAGCCTAAGCCATGCTCGCTGTCCACTAGGGGAGACCTTGGTGCCTCTCTGTGTTTACAGAGAAGAATTTTGAAAGGCCACCATGAACGCCGGGGATGCCCACCTGGCCAGGAACATAAGGAAGAGCACCATTTCCAAGGCTGCAATGCTCCAAGCTTCTCGGGGTCCCCCAAGACAGGTGCTCCTTTGTCTTCTCTTCCCACCTGTGTCTGCGATCTGGACTGTCTGGTCTCACTGCTGCGGCCTCCTGTCCGGCCTCGCCTGTCTTCCCAGCCACAAAACACATGACCCCTAACTTGGCTTTATTTTCACGGTCTCCCTTAGTGATAGCATGGACAGTGTTGTATTCTTAAATGAGAGTTAACCCGTGTGCGTGTGTGTTTACAACAACTAACAATGCAGGCAGTGATATAGTGATAGCGTGGTTAATTACAAATAAAATGAGCCCTAGGTATTTTATCGGTAATGACCTGGTGCAAGCATATTTGGTTTCAGTTCCAAGATAAAATTGGAAAGTATTGCTAAATTAATCTCTCCTTAAACATATGAGCACACATTACCTTTTCCCAAGGATTAATATTAAATAATATTAATATTATTTACCTCTGCTGGGGAGATCTTCTAATAAAATAGACACTTTCATAAAATTACTCAATATATGAAATTTGGTTGAAGTCCCTCATTCTTCCTTAGTGACAATTATTCCTAACGTTAATTGCTCTATAAGCTGACGAGTATTCTCCAGTGACAGGAAGCGATGGGAAGGAAGCACTAACACACTACTGGGCTGATCTATGACCAGAGACCATGTCTGTAACCTGTGCCTCCCCCACACACATGCAGGTACCCATGTCCTCTGTCAGCGGGGGACACTCCGCCCCACGGTCACCTCAGCCACTCATAGGGAATGAGGCTCTTGACTACAGAAAGGCACAGAATTCCCACCTTGTCTTTCCAATCAAGGTCCTTGCTAAGACTTTATTTGTTCCAACACATGGGCGAGAGGCAGATTTGGCCTGTGTGAGACTCCGTTAACATCAAGTTCAGCTCGAGAATGCCGGCTTCCTCACACTGGATTTCTCTAAATGAATTAATGAATGCAGAGGAAGGGGCTTTGGGTCAATGATGAGAAGATAACATCTCATAAAGCATATGGATGTGGCATTGCGAGGGTGATTGCATCAGAAACCCAGCTGGGAAAATGTCCAGTGGCATTTCATTGAGTTAAGAGAACTTTCAATAGGAATGATCAGGATATACAAATCTCAGCTGTGGTTTCTTCATCACAGTCATTATCATCATCACTGTTATCAACACCATCATCAGCATCATCATCACCATCATCAGTATCATCATCACCATCATCATCATCATTGTCCCCATCATCACCATCATCATCACCATCATCACCATCATCGTCACCATCATCGTCCCCATCATCATCACCATCATCACCATCATTGTCCCTATCATCAGCATCATCATCACCATCATCACCATCATTGTCCCCATCATCAGCATCATCGTCACCATCATCATCACCATCATCGTCGCCATCATCACCATCATCATCACCATCGGCATCATTGTCACCATCATTGTCACCATCATCGACCCCATCATCATCACCATCATCGTCACCATCATCATTGCCATCATTGTCAGCATCGCCAGCATGTAATAAACTCTAATATGTACCAGGCACTGCCACATTTCAATGTAAAACACAGAAAGGCTACAAGTCCCTATCATCTCCTCCCCCCATTTTACAGGTAAAGGAGCAATAGTCCCAAAAGCCCAAATCTATTTTTGATCTTTAAAAATCCAAACTTAAAAAAATCCAAACATAGTTGATGAATATTTCAAATTGTTAGAAGCCATTAATTTAATGGTGACAGTGAAATATTTACAGCTGAGCAGCCCCGGCTATGGCTAACAAATGCAATGCATCCGGTCACACCAAGGAGCACAAAAGCAGAACTTTCAAGAAATAATTTCTCTCTTTCCAGAGTAACAAAATAATCCGTGCCCGAAAGACTTACCTCTCTGCCTTCCTCACCACAAGTATGTTAAACTACCGTTATTTTCAGAGTTTACCTACTCAAAACACTTAGTCTCTGCACCTACTTTTGAACAAAGAAAAAAATGTTCTTCCATCTCTCATCAGTTTTTTTCTAAATCATGAAGGTTTAAGTATCAGCAACCTTGTTAAAGCATCACTGTCATCCAGTACATTTCCCGCGATCATTGAATGCACAAGTCCAGAGCCTACCTCTCTGTTAGCTTCCAACCCCGCCAGTCTTCGCGGTCCGCTTCGGAGCAGTTCGTATGTTAAAAGGGCAAGTCTGCTGCTGGCTCGAGCAGAATGGAAACGGGAAACCAAAGTGTCATCAGTCACAATGAAAATGCGATTGTGTGTTCTCCACTTCCCGGACCAGTTGTTGCCACTGCAGACGAGGATGGCATCCTGCCTGTGTGTGAGAGAGAGTGCGAGAGTGAATGGAATGGCCGGAGACGTTATGAAAGGGGGAGCGACGCCTGTGAGAGCACGGAAAGCAGCAGGCAGCCACGGGGCTCTCGGGATGACTTTGGGTTCAGACTCCTCCAGGGAAGACGGGGCAAGAAAAGGAAACACAAGGACAGCAGAATCCGCCCCACAGAGTTAAAGTCTGGATCAGCGAAGCTTTTCCTGCAAAGTGGCACAGAATATATGTTTACCCTGTTATTTTAGGTATGACCACTGGACAGTGACTAATAGGCGAATGTTATACTCCGCACTGCGGTTAAGTATGATGGAAGGACCGATCAAGAAAATGCAAACTTTTTTGTAGCAACTTGGGAAAACGCTGCCTTGAGAAGCTGCCACCGTTTTGCCCTTCTCCCCCCAACATAGAGAAATGAATTCCTGTGTGTCACAGATCCAATCACAGTCTCAACCCAGGACTCGCTTCGGTGCAGTGTTACCGAGAAGCACGCACAGTCAGGACCAACCCGAGAAGTTTAAGGCAACTAGAGATGTGTGTGTGTGTGTATGTGTGTGTTGCTTTTTCCTTTTTCTGGAGATAAATTTCTGGGAGCAGTTCATGGGGCCATATAATTTCTTCCATTAAATGGCAAACACGAAGAGCTTGCAAAAATGTACTGAGTGATTTCTCCTTTAAGCGTGGTTGATGGTGATGGGTAGGGCAGCCCAGTGGCGACTCTCTGTTTATTGAAGCCCCACCACTAACCATGCAAACTGCTGGTCGCCACCTCCTGTTTTGTTTGTTCCTCCTATGAAACCCAAGAGGCGGTCCTGTACTACCGTCCTTTACAGAGAAGAAAGCTAAGGGTCAGAGATAGTAAGAACAGGCCTAAAGCCACTGCATTCATTATCCATTGCTGTGTAATGAATGATCACAGCCCTCAATAACTTTCCACAACACCCGTCAATTATTGAACAGTTACTGTGGGTCAGAACTATGGGCGTGGTTTAGCTGGGTCTCCCTTTGCTTGCTTCTCCTCACCAGATCTTTCTTGTCCTTGGAGGCTCTACAGCAGCCACACCTCCCTCCAAGCAACCATCTCTGGAAACTCCAGCCTTCCATTCCTCTCACCCGGGGAATCCCTCTAGCACGGATAGCAGCAGATCCATCACTGTGACCTGGTCCTGTTGAAAAAAAAAACACATTTTTTTTAAGGTGCAAATTGTTTGGTGGACCTCAAGGCACACGTTCAAAGGGCGCATATCCCGAAACCAGGCCCCAGGCACCATACGCACCAGGGTTTGGCAGAGCTTCTGCGGGAATGATGTTTTCAGGGAGAAGAGAAGGGGAGAATTCTGAACCCAAAGTCCCTCCCCCAACCAAACATCCATCTTTCTCTAATCCATGTCAGATTTTATTTGAAGACAGATTTCATGCTAAATAGATATTAGGAAGCCATTTGTCAGAGAAGAAATGTCACAGTGATAGTTAGGTTCCCCAGATAGCCCATGACTTACAATATTGTTTCTTTGGGAAAATATGTTTAAAAATCCAAATCTGACTCTATTCAAACAGGAGGATCCTCAGTAGTTGCCAAGGCGGGAGGCGGGAAGGGCAAGGTAATGCCTTGAGCATTTCCATCTACAGAAGAGAGATCTTATGTGCCTTCTAAGATCCACCAGGGAAGTTCGCTCCGTTACCATTGCACCAGCATCATTCTAGGTGCTCGGCCCTCCTCACCTGGATGACCACACCAGGCTCCCACCTGGCCTTCTTGCCTCCCATCCACCCTCCATCCCATAAGTCAGAAATATGCCATTCCCCTCCTTACCCCCTTCAATGACACCCCCAGGACCTGGAGAGCTGCCACTCACGGATGTCTGATGTCATTTGAACAACCTTTCTACACCGTGACAGTTCCCACACACCATGGCTGAATGAAAACAACAGCAACAGCAACATTTCCCAGGCTCTTTGCTGGTAGAATGCAGGCATATGACCTGGCTTCTCCCCATTAGATCCCCGCTATGAGACTCGGATGTGGGGGTGTTACATGAGGCAGTGGGTGGGCCCAATCAGAACCTCAAGAAGATGGTCTTCATCAGGCACAACAATGGAGGAACCTGACTCCTCTGGGGCAGCTTCTGGTAGCCAGTCTGAGATTGGTTGGTGCCACCGGATGGCTGTGGACACCCGTGGCATTCTGGGTGCTCAGTATTAGTCATGGCTACCTCGTTTCTGACTGCATGGTTTCTCAACCCTGTGAGCTGACAAGTGGGTGGAATAAGAATCCTGACCAATACAAGGCCTTTATGCCCCACCCCTGACAAATGTCTTCAGCCTCCCTCTTAGGACTTCCCCCCACATGCTTCATGCTATGATCTGTCTGCACATGGACAATTTGTGGAGTCCACCATAGTAAACACTTTACTATGTCTCACATACGTGACATTCAAGTCTGTGTGAAAGGTCCCTCTTTGACCTGTATTTCCATACTGCGCACATAGACGATTATATTTTCATAGGCTATTAACTCATCGACAGTTACCTGTAGATTACGGGCATACGTTTTATTCATGTTGTTCACCCTTTGCAGTGGATACCTACTGTTCTGCCTGCCCATAATGGCACTTTCTGGAAAACATTCTATCTACCTCGGTTAGAATGGGGCTGCTCTCTCCTTGCTGATCCCCACCTCCCTGGCCACAGGGGTTAGGAGGGTGGGAACCTGGCACAGCTGGGCCAATCGGAGATCTTCACTAGGGTTTAGAACACCAGTGCCCAAGCTGGAGATGTAGGCCTGAGGGTTTTATTATTTATCTATGGCATAACAACATACCACACACCTGGTGGCTTAAAGCAACACACTTATGATCTCATAGTTCCTGTGGGTCAGGAGTCTGGGCATAACGTTGCTGGATCTCATCTGAAAGCTTAATCGAGGTGCCTGCTGGTGCCCCCATCTTACCTCAAGGGGTAGATAGGAAAGGACCCCCTTCCGAGTTAGTATGGGTGTTGGCAGAACTCAGGTCCCTGTAGCCCGTAGGACTCCGGGTCTTCGTTTGCTGGCTGCTTTGGCCTGAGGCCACCTTCTGTTTCCATCTGGTTGTCGGCTGGAGGCTGTCCTTGATTTCTTGCCACACGAGCCTCTCTAGCATGTTCTCTGGCTTCCTCCAAGCCAACGAGAGGACACATGCTAGCAAGAACAATGCCACAGCCTTCTATAATGTAACCCCAAATGTGACATCCCATCACCTTGGTCAGAAGCAAGTCACAGGTCCTTCCCACATTCAAGGGGAGGAGATGACACAAGGTTATGCATGTTAGGAGGTTCAGGTAGTTGAGGTTCATCTCCAACTCTGACTAGCACCCACCTTCTGAGTCGAAGAACTAATTTTGGAATAAAGCAAACAGAATAAAGGAAGGAGATCTGAGGGGTTTGCAGGCCCACATTCCAATCTTACCTTAGTCCTGGTTGTAGTCCTACAAGTTACTCCCTTGTTATTGACCTTTTCTCACAAAACCAGTGTGCTTTGTGTCTGTTCCAACCCCAAAGATCCTAACTTATAGACCATTATGTTTTCCATGCCTGGCACAGTCTCTGAAATAGAAGACATGGCCCTTTATAATATTTTGTTGAATCAGACTGAAAACCCTGCCACTCGCTCACGTGTTTTGGCAATTTTAAGTCACAAATCATAGGAGGCTGGGGCATAGAGACATCTTGTTCAACTTGTTCATTTTACACTCTGGAGAAATTGAGATGGAGAGAGAACAGGTGAGTAATCTGTCTCAGATCACACACCCAGTCATATAATAATAGAACCAGAACAGGATTCTAAATGCCCTCTGTGAACTTGGCCCTCCCAGGTGAGGAGGAACCAGACCCCAGTAAGAGATTCAGAACCATGGACAGCGGCTCACGGATGCTGGCCCCTCTATGCATTTTAGCCTTGCCTGTCCAATGGTTTCCCGAGTCCATGAATTAAGGATTAAAATGAAAACATTTGGTACACAGACTAAGAACTTAGCTGGGGAAATTATTAGTTTTAATGTAATTGACTGTGTGTGTGTGTGTGTGTGTGTGTGTGTGTATGAATCATATACCATATCCCTCTTATGGCTATGGGTACATAATTTTTCTTAATGTTTGTCAGATAAAGAATTAGATTAGTTGCTATTTTAACAGGGTTTCAGTAATTCTTGACAATCATTTTGTTTTAGGGGGGAAAATCTGCATTCTCACAGTTCAACGATCTAAAAATATGCTGGAGGAAAATTATCGTGTAGCCTCACGCAGGATGGCTGTCTTTTTTCGCTGAACAATGTTCTTTGTTTCTGCAGACTCCTGTGCACCCCTGGCTGGTTTGGCTCTCATGGTCAGAGGGTGGAAATGTTTGGCTTGCTCTTTTGACTACTTGAAGGGTGTCAGCATGCATTTTGGCATAGACGGGAATGGCCTGCCAGGGATTCTCTTTACAGTCCTTGAAAGAGTAATCCTTCCAATTTGTTCGTTGTAAAATATTGAACATAAATGCTTTCAACTGAAAAATATTGCCTGGATTGAACGCCTCTGGTTTTCAGGCACATTCAGTGGGGAAGCATTTTGTAAACTTCAAAGCACTGTACAGATGCTTATTACCCTGGTTAGAAATTTTTATTGTGGTGAAATTTGTTTTTAGGAGATGTAGGGGGAAGAGATACCTTTTCTATTTGACATACACACAAAAGGGAGCTGCACAGAGGCTTAAAAAGATTGGACTTCAGTACAAGAAGCTGGGAGAAAACTGTTCTAGAACTTGCTCGGTGGGGCTCACATTCGAGTTAGCTGGGGTCGTGTCCATCTCGCCCAGCAGATGTCGAACTCCTGGAAGTCAAGAACTGTGCTATCCATCTTTCTGTCAGCTCTTTCCTCATGCCAAGTGCCAGCCTTCCAGCAGACGGCTCTCGCTTTGAAATGAACGTCTTGCTAAGCCAAGTCCCTCAACCTGAGCAGGGATGTGTGCCGTCCCTGCTCCTGAGGCTGTGATGCTGACGGTGCACATTGGTGCTTGAGAGTGTCAACTCCCTCTCCAATCCCAGGGCGAGCCCAAACCCTGGGCAAGTTCCTCAACCTTGCCATGCCTCAGTTTACCCATCTGTACTATGGGGTCTCAGTAGCCACAGCACCAACATGTGCACTCTGCTGAGAGGCTGACAGGAAGGAGTGCATCTGAGTCCCTGACACGGTGCCTGGGACGCGGTCAGTGCTCAGTGCCCACTGGTGTTCCTGTTTTGGGGAGGCTCCGGGTCCCTGGTTTTCTGCTCATCTGGTATGTTTAAGGCTGAACATCTTTGCATGGTTCCTTCAGCCTCACCACTATGGGTCCCTCCAGAACCCCGGGCCACCGCACAGCCAACGATGGGATTCTTTTCTCCTAAAAGACGCCTGTCCGTTTCATGCATTTTGCAGGATCCTCTCCCCTAGAAAGCCGCTTTCCGATAAACACGATTTAGAATGACACGTTTCCTCGCCTCACGGCATTCCCATGGGCCGCGCACGGCTGGGCGCGGAATCTGCCAGGGGTTCCCCTTGGGCTATAAATAGTGTGTGCATGTGTGTGCGTGCGTGTGTGTGTGTGTGTGTGTGTGTGTGTGTTGGACTCATTTCCTCTGATCCTAAAGTCCATGGCTTCTATTTATAGCCGCAATGCTGCTCACTACTGCTGAAGGATTTTAAACTAAGCGTCAGGAAATCAGCTGTGCTTGGCCAGCTCTCTGAGGATGGAGGCAGCAGAAGGATCTTCGCATGAACTCTGCGGGCTCCCAGTCGCCCCCAGTTCCAGGTACCCTCAGGTTGCGTGCCTTCAATATGCGTTATATTTGCTCTAGGGAAGAGGTTTATTAATTCATTCATTCCCTGGGACCTGCTCGGGGCCAGCCGCTCCGCTGTGCTTTCAGGAAATGAGCAGAGTGTTCCTGGCATCCTAGCCCAGCGGGGGAGAGGCCCGGTGAGTCGGTGATGAGACTGACGATACCAGAGCACAGGTGTGAGTACAAGCCTGGGGAGCCTGGAGAAGGGACCCTTAATACTGCGAGGGCAGCGGGAGAGCACGGGATTGGTCAGGGCTGAGCATGTGGCGTTTCTTGGTGTTGAAAGAGTTCTTTCCGGTCATGAACTAGAAAGCACGTGGCCTGAGAGAGCCGGGGCGATTCTGGAGCCTCGAGGAAGAATCGTCCTGGAAGGATGCAGACTCAGAGCAAGTGCAACCTGGAGATCCAAGGACAGGGAGGGTCCCAGTTGTGTCCTCGGAGCCGCTGGGCTTGCCAGCCACACAAGCCACTGCATTTCTGTGATGGTGAGTTTGATGTGTCAACTTGACTGGGTCCCGGATGCCGGCTTAGACACAGTTTCTGCCGTGTCTGTGAGGGCGTTTCCGGGATGGAACAGTATTTGACTTGGATGGAACAGCAAAGCAGGTGGCCCTCCTCAAGGTGGGTAGGCATCACCTAGTCCACTGGGGACCTGAGGAGAACACCAAGGCCAAGAAGGGATTGTTTGCTCTTTCTGCCTGACAGCCTGGAGCCGGGACATTGATCTTCAAGGCGTCGTCTCCTGCCTGGACTGGGACGCAGCCTGGAGCTCATGCCCTGGCTCTCCTGGTCTCCAGCTTGTCAGCTGCAGATCTTGGCCTTCTCAGCGTCCATAACCACGTGAGCCAATCTCTTATGGTAAACCTCCCTAAATAAGTCTCCAGCTTGTTCTGTTTCTCTAGAAAAACCAGACTAATACAATTTTATTATTAAAAATAGTTTGATGCCTGGCTGGCATGGCTCAGGGGTTGAGTGTTGACCTATGAACCAGGAGGTCAATGGTTCAATTCCCGGTCTCCCTGCCTGGGCCACTGGGCTCTGCTCTGCCCAGCTCTGTGGTGGCAGGGGGTTGGGGGGGGGGGTGATGGGCAACCTCAGGCCAGGCCAGCTGGCACATGCAGGTGCCCAGAGCCCCGCCCCAGCAGCCTAAACCCCGGGGTTGCAGATGGTCCAGGCTCAGCGGGAAATTCTTTGCCTCCTTCCTCTGTGTGATTCATGGAGGAAGCCAGGCTGCAGGCAGTTTGGTGCACAGGGCAGAGAGTATCAGTCAACATTCGGTTCCTCCCTTTATGAGTTCCTGTCCCAGGGAGGCAGGGAGCTGCCTGTGGAAGTCAGCGAGGGGTTCCTGAGTCGCCTCCCAGGCCAGCGTGGGTAAGTCACATGAGCTCCCAGCATTAGCACTCGCTGATCTGTCCTCAGAGGCCCGTCTTCCCGGCCCCCAGCCTACGCCCGCCCCCACGTGTGCTGTCCCCACACATGTCCCGTGGCAGGACAGACACTGAGCCGTGTGCAGAGTCCCTCCAAAGACACACAGATGGCTGACGGGTGTATGAGAAGCTGCCCCGCGTCACCGCCATCAGGGAAACACTTCAAAACCAAGGGGGCAGCCCTCACCCCTGGGAGGAAGATGCTCGAGAAAATACAGGTGTCGGCCACAGTGTGGAGGATCGGGACCCTGTGCACGGTGGATGGGAATGTCAACTTGTGGGCGACCATGAGAAACAGTATGAGGCTTTTCAAACACATAGAACTCGAGTCACTAGATGACCCAGCAGTCCCAGGCCTGTGTGTGCCCACCTGGACACTGGGCTGAGACCTGACCCAGGGCCCTTGGTAACAGGAATCCCGTCTTGGTTCAGAAGATGCATCTGTGGAGCTGGGTGTTTTCTGGGAGACTCTAGGGCACATACTCAGCTCTGTGGTGGGGCTTCCCTTTGACCCACCCCTGTGTCCTCGGCTGAGCCAGCACGGGGCGCCGGAACGGCTCTCTAGTGCAGCTTCCAGGCATTGGCGTTGTAGTGGTGCGGGCTCTCTGAGAGGAGTGCCTGTGGGCTGCTCGGGCACTCTTTGTCGTGTTCATTGCGCTTTGAAATGGCTCTTTGCTTCCAGCACAGCCAGCATGCTGGAGGAGGAACATGAGGAAGATGCAATGCATGTGAACTTGGGGGTGGTGAACAGGCTCAAGGCCAAGGCCTGGGCCGTGCCTGAGCTGAGAACCCTGCTGTGTGTTTGCAGCTGCGGAGGGAGAGGAGGCCAGCTCTGCTGAGTGTGCATCTCAATAGCACACGGCGCCGTGTCCCCCAAGAGCTCTGGACGGCACCGCAGTGTCAAACCAAAGTGGGGAGGGAAAGAAAGGCACTCAATGACACTGTGGGACGGAGGGGCAGCTGCTGTGTCCTCTGAGTGCAAAGAGGTGCGGCGAGTCGCCCGCTCTGAGACTTGGAGGTGCAAAGGCCTTGCTGCACCCCTTCCACTTGGCCCTTGGCAGTGGTGGCCTTGAGATTCTCTCCTTCCCTGATTTCCGAGTCTCTACTCCCTGGGCCCCCTGCTGCTCTCTGACCACTTTCTAATCCCCTAAAAGCCTAGGTTCCCCCAAGGGTCACCCGTGGGACCCCTTTCATTTTCTGCCTGCTCTTCTCTTCTTGGGAATCTGCGATTCCACGCCATACGGCCTCTGGGGCAGCAGATTCTCTCTAAGTCGATTTTGCAGGATTCTTACTAAAACTCCTTGGCAAGGATGGACCCTGGAGGTCAGTGTCAAGGCCCGTTGAGAAGAGGGCTCAGAGGAACCGCGCTAACGTTTGGTCAAGGAGAGGGTCCTTGTCATTGCTTGGCATGGCCTGATGCATGGCAGCTGTGCTTGGTACCATGAGCACCAGCCACCCAGCCCCGGGAAAGGACCTTGCATGTGTTTGCAGCTGCAGAGGGAGTGGAGACTGGCCAGGTTCCATGTGCTCAGCACCTTCCATAGTCATAGGACAGAGTGCCAGACCTTTCTCTCTGGGCCCCACAGCTCCAGAGCTGATGGGACTTGGAGCCCATCCACTGAACCTTGCAGATAAGGACCCTGAGGTTCGGAAGGGAAGACACTTGCTTGAGCGTCCGGCAGGGCCCTGCTGCTGACTGGTGGTTGGGTTCCCCTAATCACGAGTCCCCTAAGTGGCTCAAATCCACTGGATCAGTGACCTCCCCACTCTCCCAAAGCTGGACACAGCAGGATGCTGTGCGGTCACTGAGGTTTGGGGTTCACAGGAAGGAGCATGATCTCCCCACAGAGAGCGCTGACGCTTGTGGAGATGACCGGGTAGAGCTGTCAGCTGAGTCAGGGCCTGAGAGCGGCCCTAGAATATCCACCGGGTACAGGTGGCCTAGACCTGGGGATCCCCACCATGCGGCCGCCGTCGCATCAAACATTCAACCACTGAGTGGGTCCCTTTTACATCTCCCTGCTCGGCACCCACTCTTTCCTCTTTGGTGTCAGCATCCTTAAAAGTCCTTGGGAAACTAACCTCCATTCTCAATCCATGGTTGAGGTATCTGGATCCAATTCCATTCCCCATCTTCAATCCCAAGGGGTGGGCATAGCACCATGCTTGGCAGGCCAATCGGAGCACTGCATGCTCCTCTGGCCATCGTGATTGGTTTAGGAAGGAGCACATGACCCAGACCAGACCAATCAGGGCGAAGGAACTTAGCGAGTGGACCCCCTGTACAGACACCCTCTCTCGGTGCTGGTGGAAGAATGGGGTGTAGGCTGCGGCTGCCACCACCAGGGGGAGCGGCCTGAGGAGGGAGCCCGCCCGGGACAGAGGCTGAGGGGGTCCACGTGGACGCGGCCTCCCCCCACCCAGCTTGGGAACCAAAGCTTTGGGGAGGAGCCCCGCCGACCTCCCAGCTCTGGTGGCTCTGGACTCTGTGGGGAAGATGTTTGCTTTGCTCCAGAAGGTCCCACACCGGGCAGTCCTTTGCCCTGGTTGGTGGAGTAGCCCTGAGCAATCCCAGCGCAGCCACTTCACCGGAGATGGTGTGCTCCGTGGACCCACACTGAAGGCTGTTCCTACTGCAGACAGGGGCCCTCTGCTGGGCATGCTTTCCAGGTTCCTCTGTGAGAGCAGCCTGCGCGGTCAGCCCCTCAGGGATGCCTCGGCTGCCTGTGGCCTGCACCCCAGCCTCCTCCCTCTGCTCCCCCTTCCTTACCCAGGAGCGGATTCAGGGGCGCCTTACTGACCACCCTGCATGCTCACCTCTGAGACGGCTCCCCCGAGAATCCAGTTGCTGCCACGAATGAATGTTTCCTCTCGTGGCATCTAGTGGGGGACAGGAAAGCTTGGGGTGGGGGTAGGGGGGTGCAGGGGGGTAGGGGGGTAAGCGCCCACCTAGTGTTGGGGTTCTGGAAGGGAGGTATCAGGAGGTACAGGACCTCCCTCCTTCCCTCCAGGGGGAGAAGGCTGGTATCTCGGCAGCAGCAGAATTGGAACCCGCTGCTTACATGATCGTCTTTTAATAATTCCCGTGGGCACCCTCAGACCTCAGAAAAGTCTCTGAAAGCCACAGCTTCAGCTGACTGCGCTTCTCATCCATATTTGGCCAGAAATTGGAGGCGCAGTTCCCCAGGGAGGCGGTTCAAAGCTGGCCAGAGGTGAGGAAAAAGGTCCAAGCAGCGGCTGCATGAGAGGTGGGGACACAGCGGGCAGCCAGCACGCCAGCCCCTGGCTGCCGACTAGCTTCCGGGGGCCTGAAGCTGGAGAGTCTGCAGCTAAGGAAGTGGGGCCTTCGGGGAGGAGTAATTTCCCTGACAGCCGGAGCTCGGGGTCATTTGAGTGACCTTAGGCTTAGGCACTTTGCTGACAGGCACAGGGAAGATGGCCAAGGGCCCAGGGAGACAATGTGCTACCTGGCAGGTGTGGGGGGGAGGGGTCTGCTGTGTGGGGCAGGGAAGGCCTCGCCATGTCTCCTCTCTGTGCCCGGGACTGGGCAGGGCTGGGCTGGGCTGGGCTGAGTTGGGGACCATTCTGCCCTGGAGTATCTGCACTAGGCGGGTGAAGGACTAGGCTACCCCAAAAGGACAGGGAGGGGATGAACCATCCCAGAAGCTCAATGCTCATCAAAGGCTGCAGGCCGGGGGGGGGGGGGGGCGGGGGTGGCAAACCCAGGCTTCCTGGCTCCCACTCTTTTTGGGACCCTGGACCTGGGGCAGCTCCATCCCTGTCGGGACAGAGGAGCTTGCTGGACGCTGAGGGTTTCCGTGGCGTAAACTGAGGATTCGTCAGGAACGTGGTGCAGACCTCACGTCAGCCCAGCGGAGGGGACGTGAGTGTTCGCTTCCCAGAGGGGACGCTGAGACGCAGAGACGTAAGTGAGGTGGCCAAGGTCACACACGCAGCCCAGCTCGGCCCCTGCCCGGCCAGTCTGCCCAAAGCCCTGCCTGCTCGGTTTCCTGCTCTTTCTCCTGCTGTCTCCGATGAGGGCAGCTAGCGGAGCCCAAGCCCATTTGCTAAATCCAGCCGCTGCCGGTGAGTGATGAGAACTCCAGCCCGGCCCTAATGCACATTTTCTTATTTGGGGAATGTTCCCTCTCCAGGGAGCTCGCGGGCCATTAGGGCTTTCATTGCAGCGTTTACAAGATGAAGGGCCCATCGGAGCCTGCAGAGTGGGAGGAAGGGCCTGACGCAGGGAGGGCAGGGGCCGGCCTGGGGCCTGGGCCAGAGGTGGAGGGGTCCAGACGGGAGGAGGGCTCGGGGGCAAGTCCATGGCTTCGCTTGTCTCTGGGGAGGGAGGGGGAGGAATGGCTATGTGTGGGAGGCGCAGGGCCCCCCTGGCAGCATGTCTCCTGTTTGCATCTCCGCAACCACACGGGGAGGCCCATATCACCGTCTTCCTTCTGGCGATGAGAAACCTGGGGCTCAGGGAGGTTAAGGAACTTGTCCCCGGCCACACAGTCTGCCTGGAGTAAGAGCACCTTCTTCCCTGTTCCAGGAACTGAAAGCCAGGCCTCTGTCCTCTTGGTCCCAGCCTCCCTACCAGCGACCAGGCAGGTGGCCGAGGAGGCCCTCTGGGCCCCCCATCTTCTGCTAACAGGGAAGGTTTGCACTCTGACCTGGGGACTGAGCCACCTTCTCCAAGAAAGCCCCGCGCCTGACCAAGTTTGACTCATTTGACTCCGTGCCTGTGCACAAACTCCTGGCAGGAATCTCTGCAGGGAAAGAGCTGAATGAGAGTCCAAGCGATCCACCCCTCACCCCCACCCCCACCCCCAGTGCCCACACTGTCATTACCCTGATTGTACCAATGTGAACTCAAGTACTGTCACGGCAGAACTAAGCTCTAACCCAACATGTGACTCCAGAGCCTGCACTGACCACTGCCCTGCGTGGCCTCCACTGGCTCGGTTCTCAGCACAGAAGAAACGCGCCAGGCATGTTTGATGAATGACTGAATGGGGGCTTGGCTGACACCCTCCTTACCCAGGGTTCCCGGGGCAGGAACAGTCCTCTGCAGCTGTGTCCCCACCGCTGGCCTCAGGCAGCAGATGCCCAATCATAACAGCGGGATGTCTCAGGTGAGCAGCTCACTTTCCCGGGGCCTCTTCCCTTCACTAGGGACCGGGTGGTCTGGCCCAGCGGGAGTTGTCTGCTATGGCTGCCTCTCTCAGGCTTCTGTCATCGTCATGGAAGGATATGCCAGGGTTGGCCTGCTGGTCCCAGGAGGGAGGAGAGACGCCTGGAGCAGAGCCCAGCCCGGCTGGCCGTGGGCCCACGGATACCAACAGGAGAACCCCCTGCTGAGCCCAGCCGACAGCCCACAGCTCCTCTGCAGCAGTAAATGGTGGTGTGAAGCCACCGGCTTCGGCAGTGACTTGTTATGTAGCTGTCGCTGTCTCAGGTGACCGTGGGCAAGTTATTAATACATCTGCGCCTCCCTTTTCCATTTATAAAACGAGGAATGAATACCTGCCTGGTGATATTTTTCTGAGGATCCGATGAGTTAACATTTGCAAAGCACTTAGAAAGATGCCTGGCTCATAGCAAGCCCCCACATAAGGGTTTGTCTAATAAAATACACAACTTCGCGTGTGTTTGAATAATGCTTGTCGCCCCCACGTGACTGCAAGCGCCTTGAGGTCAGAACCCACACCTGTGTGCTCACAACGTCCCAAAGACTAACTAGCACAGGGCTTGGCCGTAGGAGGCAATTCATGTTTGTTGAATTGATAAAGGATTTTTCTATCCACAACACACATAATAATTGTAAGACCAAATATTGAACTTCCTTTTTTATTAAAAAAAAAACAAAACCCACACACACCTACCATTTAATGAGCACTTACTAAATGCCAGGCACCATATGAAACAACTTTTAGACATGCCAGTCGGCTAGGACTCCCTATAACACACTGCCGCAGCATTTAAACAACTGAGGACTAAACGACCGAGATGAATGTTCTCATAGTTCTGGAGGCTGAGCTCTGAGATCAAGTGGCAGCATGAGCTGGTTCTGGTGAAGGCTCTTTTCTTGGCTTGATGATGGCAGAGAGAGAGAGAGAGAGAGAGAGAGAGAGAGAGAGAGAGAGAGGGAGGGCGCAAGGGAGCTTTACTGATGCCTCTTCTTATTCAGACAATAATCTCACCATGAGACCCCACGCTCATGACCTCATCTAACCCTAGTTCACCCCCAAAGGCTCTCCTCCCAACACCATCACAATTGCGGTTGGATTTCAACACATAAATGTGTGGTGGGCGGGTTGTGAAGGGGGAACGCAGTCCAGTCCACAGAACATCTGAAGTGGGCAGACTCTCTACCCTCACCGTAGGGATGAGGGAACAGGTTCAGTAATTTGCCTAAAGCCACGGGGCTGGGAAGTAGCAGATTTGACCCCAAGCCTGAGACTGAATCCCCACTTGCTTTTCCACCTGCATGCCTCGGGGTTCGGTGTGTATAGATGGCGACTCTGAGCTAAGAGTGGAGGGCAAGGGGGCGCAGGTATCAAGAGGGGGTCGAGTCTGAAAGTGCAGACTCAGCCCCACACCGAAGCAGCCCAGGGGGGAAACTTTAATTAGAGGAGATAAGCGCCCCTGGCAGGAGTGTCTGGCTGGCGTTCTCCCTGCCGGAGGAAGCCCCGTGTCAGCATGTCCTCCCGGGCACAGCGCCTCTCTGGTCCCCAGTAGCACTTTCCAGAGGCGGTTTACTGGCCGTGGCTCCCCGAGGGCCACTTCCGCAGCAGAGCACGGAGGCAGCAGCGAGATGCTCTGGGAGGTGTTCTTCCCTGGGCGGGATGGGGGGGGGGGAGGCGCGCTGGGACTTTGGGGGCTGAGATGCTCTAAGCTGCTAGGCCAGGTGGTTGGCGTGTGTGTCTGCCTCGCTGGAGCCCCACAGGATCAAAACAGGAAATGGCATCCCAGCGGCTTCTCTGCCTCCCACCCTTTGCTGGTCTCACACTCCCTTCTGGGGTCCTTGGCAGAAGGCGGAGCTGGAGGGGGTAGATCCTGTCACCAAGAGGCAGGAGTCTGGGAGTTTGGTGTCACCTGCGTCCTACCCGCCATGCAGCCTACGCACAGTCCCTCCGCGCTCTGAGCCTTGATTTCCCTACATGGAGACCCAGGAGCTCTAAGTGCTCCGGGAGCTGTCACTCAGCGCCTAACTAATAACGGAAACATCTGCGCCTTTATGGCCCACCTTCTACATCCGAGGTCCAAGGCAAAGTGCTTTATGCACATAATCTCATGTGATCATTACAAACCCCCGTGAGAAACTGTCCAATCGATTCACTCTTTGTTTCACAAATTAGAAAACTGAATCTCAGGGGAAAGGAACCAAAGTTACTCGCAGTGACAGTTGGTTAAACTGTGGGGCATCTGCTCAGCATCCATTTCTACCCTCTTCCTTCCGAGAAGGACCCTGATCGTGTCCAGGTTAACCCTCAGGGGAAGTGGCCACATCCCGGATCCAGATCTCTGTTCCGTTGTCTCTAAGCAAAGCAGCACCTTGGGGTTCGAGGGTAAGGCTAGTGTCACAGTGGGGGTCTCCTGAGCAGATGCTGGTGCCCAGCCTGTGGCCCCCGTGCCTGCGGGCAGCCCTCTGGTGGGCCTGAGGGAGCTCCCACAGGGTGGGCCCCTGTTTGGCGGAGGGACGGAAGAGGATGGGCCGCTGACGACATTGGTGGCTGTTTAACCACCCCCTCCAAGGCCTGCCCTCCCTCTAGACTTCCTGTTTTGTCCAATAATCCATTTTCTTTTTTTTCAATTCAATGGAAACCATTCAAGTCATCCTGGTGGACATAGTCACTGAATGGCCGATAGGCTATAAATTCAGGTCACTCCAACTCCAAACCCAGGCTCCTTCTAGTCAATACCTAAAGGATAAAGATGTCTTGTCTGTTTCATTAAGTGATTTAACAAGCATTTACCGAATGGTGACTAAGTCTGCAAATTTTTTCCATAAAGGAAATTATTTAATTTGCATCAGAGCCTGAGAAGGAAGGTTAAGGTGATGTGCTTATTTACCCAGAAAAGCAAGCAGACACGCAGAGGCCTTTCACAGCCTGCAGACCCCGGTTGACATAAAGAAGGTCATTGCTCAGTGGGTGATGGCTCAGGGGGCACAGGAGACCCAGGACACACCCACACGTCCCCATCACCTGGGCCCCATTCACCTCCGCAGCCAGAGGCAATCAGCTCGGGGGCCTGGAGTGCTCCGCCATTTGGTTCAGAATCGCTCCCAAGTGCACGGAGGCTCTTTCCTCTTCCAACGGCCCCAGCGCTGGGAGCTGGCCTTGCTCTTCTCCCATCAGCCGCCTGTCTTGCCTTCCATCAGCTCACCCAGACCTGCACCAGCAGGAGCGTGGCACACGCTGTGGCCTTGACTGCCCTCCCAGAGGCCTGGAGGTGAGGTGCCCAATCTCTAGAAATGGTTCCTGGGGCTAGATGGGCGCAGGTTTTCTCCTGCAAAGCTGCTCCACCCAACCTCTCTCAGGAGTGCTCACCGTGCGCCAGGCGCTCACGGCGGATGCTGGAGAAGGAAGGACAGATGTGGGCTGAGAAGGACAGATGTGGGCTGAGAAGGACAGGTGTGGGCTGAGAAGGACAGATATGGGCTGAGAAGGACAGATGTGGGCTGAGAAGGACAGGTGTGGGCTGAGAAGGACAGATGTGGGCTGAGCAGGATGGATGTGGGCTGAGAAGAACAGATGTGAGTTGAGAAGAACAGATGTGAGCTGAGAAGGACAGATGTGGGCTGAGAAGGACAGATGTGGGTTGAGAAGAACAGATGTGGGTTGAGAAGAACAGATGTGGGCTGAGAAGGACGGATGTGGGCTGAGAAGAACAGATGTGGGCTGAGAAGGACAGATGTAGGCTGAGAAGGACGGATGTGGGCTGAGAAGGACAGATGTGGGCTGAGAAGAACAGATGTGGGTTGAGAAGGACAGATGTAGGCTGAGAAGGACGGTTGTGGGCTGAGAAGGACAGATGTGGGCTGAGAAGGACAGATGTGGGCTGAGAAGAACAGATGTGGGTTGAGAAGGACAGATGTAGGCTGAGAAGGACGGATGTGGGCTGAGAAGGACAGATGTGGGCTGAGAAGGACAGATGTGGTCCAGGCCGTTCAGGGGAGAGGGAGCCAGTGGTGGTCGGCGGCCCCCGTGACTGGACCCTGGAGGGATGTTTTCTCTAGTCCTCACAGGAATCTTGTGAGGCACGGAATCCTGTTCACAGATGAGAGACACGGGGAACAGTGAGGTGGGTGGTTTGCTCCAGACGTGCGGCTGCTCAGGGATGGAGCCAGCCTTGGGCTCTCAGGACCTAAGCCTGTGGGCTTCGCTCTGCACTACGTTGGCTCGCAGTCTGAGGAGCGGGGAGGGAGAGCGTTCTGTAATCACATCCGTGACAATAACTGACAATTTCTGCGTATTTATTAGGCGCCAGACCCTGTGCTAAGTGCTCCAGGTGGTCACTCTCTCCCAGCATGCACAGCCCCACGGCGTGGTTTCTATTGGCAGCTCTATTTTACTGACGCGATGACTGAGACACAGAGGTCAACAAAGTGTCCGAGTTCCCACAGAAAACGTGCCAAGCCCAGGACTCAGATGTGCACAGCCTGGCTCTCGGCTATGCCTTTCCCATCAAACAGCCTTGTCCTGAGGCAGCCCGGGATCAGGCCGAAGAGACGCTAGACTGGAGGCTAGTTTGGGATCTGGGATTAGACCACGTGACCCAAACCCAAATTCTGCCGTGGGTAAGCTGGGTGACTGGGTCTCCCGGTGCCTCGGTTTGCTCATCTGCAAAATTCAGGTGGTGATGATGCCTGGCTCCTGGGGTTGGTGAGAGGATGGGATGGGATGGGATGGTGTCGGGAACACACAAGTGCTCAGAGGCTCGCTGGGTGTGAAAGAGTGAATCCATGAGGACTGAGTGAATGAGTGCAGGGGTGGGTGAATGGAGTCTGACACGTAGTGCAAAGTGCTATGGGAACAGGGAGGGTTAGCGGAGCTCTGTGGAGAGAGGAATTTGATGAAAGGGGGCGGTCACTAGGCAAAGCTGGGGAAAGGGTGGTCGAGGCAGAGGGCACGGCCCAAGCAGAGGCAGGGAGTGGCAGCATGTAGGCCCGGGTGGTGAGTGGGGACGGGCAGGAGGGGCGGGAAGGAAGCAGCAGGAGGTGATGCTTGAAGAGGAAGGTTGGGCCTGGGCACTGGGTCCCTGGCTGCCAGGCTGGGAGCTTGACAAAGGGGAACTCTGCCCGGGGGGAGGGGAGATAAGGCCGAGGGCACGAAGCTCATGGAGCCTCAGAGGGAGCCCGAAGCTGCCCCACCCCCTCTGCTTTCCCAGATCTTATTCAAGCAAAGCTGCTCTGATGAGGGTGGACCAGGGGCGTGGAGAGGGAACCCTCAGAGTCCTCGGTGCTTGTGCATCAGGAAGCATTCCTGGGCCTCCTGGTTTCTAGAATAGCCACAAGTCGCCGGGCTACAGGTCAGCCTCCGCCTCTCCCCTCCATAGATGAGGGGCGGCAGGCGCCCTGGGGAGGAACTCTCGGACCACTGTCCCTGGGAGCTGGCGCTTTTCCTTTAACCTGGACTCCGTATCAGCTGTTAACCCCGTTTTAGCAGGCATTTCAGCCCCAAAGCAAAGAGTTGGAGGGACACCCTCACCAAGCAAGGCGGCGTTGCTTGTCCAAGCTGCTGCAGCTAGCGACTGCGGGCACATCTTCAAGACAGCGTGGCCTGAGGTGTCTGTTCACGCATTCATCCACTCACCCATCCACTCACCCATCCACTCACTCACTCACTCACTCATTCACTCATTCACTCATTCACTCACTCACTCACTCACTCACTCACTCACTCACTCACCTCGCGTGGGCTGAGCATCGTCTCCGTGCTGGGCACTGTGCTGGTGCCGGAGCTGCACAGCCTATGGGAAAGCCACCGAGTTGGCATCAGTCTGCAGGCGAATTCTAGCCCTGCTTCTCCTCTCTGGGGGTCATTGGGCAGGCCACATCCTCGCTCGGAGTCCCAGCGCCGGGTCCCAGCCCAGGGCACACGAAGGACACCTCACGCTGTCACCACCCACCTGAGCTCCGACGGAGACTCCAGCGTCTGGGGGCTTAACTGCTTCTCTCTGATAAGCATCATGGGCCATAAGAGCTGACAGCAGCACCTGGCAGCCTGACCTTGGGCGGCGCCATATCTCCTCGAGGAAGCATCGCTGCTGCTCAGGGAGACGGGAGCCCAGCCCTCGCCAGCCCTTGCCATGGGCAGCGAGAAGTGAGCTGTGACAGCAGCTGGGATGCAGCGACTGATAAGGCGTTGTCACCCTCCACCCACCGCTGTGCTGAGTATCCGAGCGCCTGGTTGCAACGCCAAACAATTTCCTCCTGCAGAATCCATCAAAGCCCACGGGGGCCCGGGGAATAAACAGAGATGCCGAGAACAATTGCAGGTGTCTTCGTGCGGGGATGGGGCTGAGACGCCTGCCAACCGCAGTGGCCTTTCCCCCGCCCCATCCTGTGCCGGAGCTCCGGGCCCAGCCTGGGTGCAGACCACTGGCGGATGGGATGACCTTGGGGAAGGACCTTAACCCCCTGGGGTCCTGGAGCTATTAAAAAATACCGCTGCGGCTTAGTAGTTGAGCGTCGACCTATGAATCAGGAGGTCACCGTTCAATTCCCAGTCAGGGCACATGCTGGGGGCCGGTTCATCCTTGCTGCTTGACACAGTCGCTGCAGGAAAGAGGCATCTGCACAGCATATGTTTCGATGGACCTGGTGTATATAGCATACTGTTCTTAAAATGTTTGCTCCCCTTAGCGCCATGTGTTTTAACCGGGGTCACCTCTCTGAGAAAGGTTGTTTCCCCAGGTGGGGATTTTTCCCTGAGGTTGGGGAGGAGATACGGCCCCTTGATTGAGTGTCAGGGGGTAGTTAAGCTACTTAATCTTTACTCCCTGGAATGGAGATAGGAAACGCCCTCACCTTTGTAATAGAAATTGACAGGATTAAAATTGGCTGGTATAAATACGGATGTAACAAGACAATAAACATCAGATCCTCATCAGATCCTCATCAGTTCCTAACCAGAACTCCGACCAGAACTTTGGCTGGAGATCCTGGCTATAGGTCCTGACTAGGCTGCTGATCAACTGAAGGCTGTCTTCGTGTCATTCCTTCTTCGCCGACTCCGTCCACACCTTTGGGGACCCCTGGACCCGCTGGGATTGGACCCCAGCAGGCACATGCCTGGGTTGTGGGCTCGATCCCCAGTAGGAGGCGTGTAGGAGGCAGCCAATCAAGATTCTCTCTCATTGTTGATGTTTCTCTCTCTCTCTCCCTTTCTCTTCCTGTCCGAAATCAATAAAATATATTTTTAAAAATACCTTTGCTGGGTTCCCACCTCTGGGTAATTTTATTTAATAGGTCTGAACTGAGGCCTGGGCGTTTGTGTGTTGCTGTTTTTAATGTTTTTATTGATTTTTAGAGAGAGGAAGGAAGAGGGATAGAGAGATAGAGACATCGATGAGAGAGAAACATCGATGGGCTGCCTCCTGCCTGCTCCCTACTGGGGATCGAGCCTGCAACTGGGCATGTGCTCTGATCAGGAATCAAATCGTGACCTCCTGGTTCATGGGTCGATGCTCAACCACTGAGCAACCCCCACTAGGCCAGGCTGGGCGTAGGGTTTTCTAGAAGCTTCCCGGGTGATTGAAATCTGTAGGCAGCTTCGAGAAACCTGACCCTGAATCTGCCTGCTCACGGAATGTTTTTAAGCCGGGGAGCCACATGGCATGTTTACGCTTTGAAGAGGCCCCCTGGGTGAAAGGTTGTGGAAGGTGCATCCAGAGAGACTGGCTGGAGCCTCTCCCCTGGGGCCTGTGACCAGCAGCATTTCCGTCCTGTTGGCGGATCGCAGGCTGCGTCCCACACGCCTGCTGAGCCGGAGCTGCCCTTTGACGAGATGCCAGGTGACGCCTGCGTGCAGAAATCTCTGGAAGCTGGATTGGAGCCTGCATTGCAGGGGCCTGAGCTGGAGATGGGGCCACTGCACCCCCAGCAGGAGAGTGAGGAGTCAGAATGGGAGGCGCCAGACAGGCGCGGGATTGGGAGGGTAGAATGGCGGAGCTTGTGTGGGCGCTGAGAGGGAGGAGTTGAGAGCAAGCACAGTTCTTGTTCAGGCCCTAAGGGGAGGACGTGCCTCTGGCCGCAGGTCAGCGGGGAAAGGTGATGAGTTTTGGTCTTTAATTCAACTATTCTTTGCACATCCCGCACACGGATTATTATCTTGGAACTTGCATGCATTGCTTGGTAAGGAGTAGCTGCCCAAAAGCCCTGGCTGGGTGCAGTCAGCAGAGGAATTTCCTACCAGGAGTTCTTGCATTTCAAAGCAGGCGCTGGGGGAGCTAAGTGCCTCCCCTGCTCACACACCAGGAATCGGCTGAATAACAGCCAAAGCGCGCATCTCTGGCTTCAGGTTCCGTGCTCCGCTCCACGCCTGCAGGGGTGGGGGTGGGGGTTGTGTTGTGTTTTGTGCCTCCTGGTCTTGGCTGTGAGCATCCATATGCTGCATTGTGTCCAGCTCAGCCAGGGACTGTGCTCCCCAGGGGTCCTGCCATGGGTTCTGATGACGTCTATACTTTTAAAGAGCTCTTATTCACAATAATAAAACTATATCCAAACAGCACAAGCAGTTAGGCTGAGGCAACAATTCCATGTTCTGCAAGCCTGGGGGGAGGGGGAGAGCGTGGCCCTGGAGGCCCTAATCCAGCCTCTGCTCCTGCCTCTGTGTGAGATGGGAGTTGCTCCTGCCCTGGTTTCAGTTTCCTCCCCTGTGACGTGACAGCACCCAGGTTGTGATCACATTGGCTCTTTTTCTTTTTCTTTCTTTTCTTTTTTTTTTTTTGCTAATCCTCACCAGAGGATATTTTTCCATTGATTTTTAGAGAGAGAGTGGAAGGGAGAGGTAGAGATCGAGAGAAACATTGATGTGAGAGAGACACATGGATTGGTTACTTCCCACATGAGCTTGGACCAGGGCTGGGGACCGAGCCTGCAACCCAGATATGTGCCCTTGGCCAGAATCAAACCCGGGACCTTCAGTCCACAGGTTGACGCTCTATCCACTGAGCCAAACCAGCCAGGGCTCAACCACTATGTTTCTATTTGAAGTTGGTTGTGAATGACTCCTCTCCTTTTTTACACACATTTATAAAGTACACTGCATGGAAGAGAAGGTGTGTACACGAAATAAATGGGTTTGTGATGAGCCAACATTCAATAGCAGGTGCTGAAGGGAGGTCAATTCATTTGGAGACACTGCAGGAAGCCGTGAAGAATGAGTTGGGCTCCAGCAGGCAAAGGTGGGGCGGGGCCAGGGGATGGCATAACTTCGTCATTCATTCATTGACTGGTACTTTTTGTGTGGGGACAAAAAGATAAAGAGTAGATCACCTTTGACCTTCAAAGAATTCAGAGTCTGTTGCAAGAGACAGAACTATTAAGAGGTATCATGGCAATAGGATCAAGTCTGAGGTATGTAGCAGATGCGAGGGAGAGGGGAGTTAAATCTTTGGGCAGGGATGAAGGAAACGGGCCAAGGAAAAGGTTGGATTTGAATGGACACTTGGGGATTAGTTGGAGTTGCCACATGAAGAAGGAGGAAGAGCGTTCTGAGCAGAGGGAACAGCATGGGCAAAGCAGGAAGCTATTGAAGGGCAGAATCTGGGAAACAGATGGTGAGAGGCTCAATGAGACTTGAGCACAGAGGGCATGATGGGAATTGGGGGGAGATAAAGATGGCGAGGTAGGGAGGTGATCTGTTTTGAAGAGTCCTGTGTGCCCTGGAAGGAACTTGGACCTTGCCAAGGGCATGAGATGACTAGATCCGAGCCTTTAAGCAGTCACTCCAGCAAAAGGGTAGAAGGAGGATTACTTCAGGGTAAAAAAAGCACAAGGACATTTGGCTGAGAGGCTGACAAATGAGTCCAGGAGAGAAATGAAGGCAGTTGAACCAGTGCCCCTGGCATGAGGACGCAAGAATGATGGCGATCAACCTTTCAGAACCATGGACAGTTCCCTCTGTTCCAATACCCTTTTGCCAAAATACTTTATAAATCTCTTTTCCAATTATTTTAAAAATAGCTACCATTTATGGATTGCCAGGAACCTTCCATGCATTGTGTCTTTTGATCCCACATAAAAATTCTGAAAGGCAACGGTCATTGGCCCCATCTTGCTGTTGAAAAAATAAAAAGAGTCTCACTAAGAAATCCCTATGCAGAACCCCACAGCTGACAACCAGCACAGCCAGAAGTCCCTCCTGGGACTGACCATCACACGAGGCTACCACCACCATGTAGACTCCAAATCTAAAGTGGTAATCAGTTGCTTTCCCCATTTTTGTTAATTAAAAGTACACGGTCCCAGCCAGGCGTTCTAACTGGCGGTCCGGAACTGCCACCTGCACTCACTGCGTATACGCCCCGCCCCTACCAGACGCGTTGTCAGTGTTGCTTTGTTGTAACACTGAGTGACTGCAGGGATATTTATGTGTTTTTTTAAATATATTGGTTGGCTTTGACCACCCTTCAATCCTCTTTTAAGGGCCCCTAGGGAGCTGGGAACCTCCAGTGAGAACCAGGATGCTGGGAGGCTGAGAGGCAGAGCGAGGGGACCCTGGCACTCTTGGCATTCTTTATAAATTGGTCTCCTCGGAAAGCGGAGAGAAGAATCAGCCCTCTCGCCTGCTTTCTCCATCTTGCGTACATTTCCTTTCATTTCCACAGTCAAGCCTGTGATTATTCTCAGTTCCAATATGAGCTTGTCACCGTGTGGGGAGTAGAAATAGGTTGATGTCAAATAAATACCTGATAGAGCTGTTGCCTCACACACGGGGGAGGGGGGCAGGGGAGTCTCTAGAAACATGACACACAAATGAGGGCTCTTTCATGGTGTGTTCGGGCGCTGCTTGTTTTTTGCTGCGTCTCCCTGGGATTTCGCAGCTGTCTCCAAGTTCCCCCTCCCTCAACATCGGATTAGTGTTCAGTGGAGCAACTCTAATAAAGTGACTGCCCGGCTTCCGGACCCTCAACGGCTCCCCATTGCCTCCCAATATAGTTCACAGTGCTTAGGTAGGTATTGTGGGCCCTTCACAATTTCGCCACAGCCTGTCATTCTAACCTCATATCCTGCTGTATTTCTCGACAAACGTTATGGGTCGGCCACGTGAGCCTGACCCCTGTTCTGCAAATCCCTTGCTTAGGAAGCACAAATGGCCTCAGCCTCACCTCCTCGTCAAGACAATCCCGTAAGGCAAGTCATGGGCAAGGCAGGGGCTTCCCGGGCCATGGCTCAGGCTGTCTCTTGCTCTCCTGTCCTTTGCCCACAAAGACACGTATATATATATCAAGTTTTGCTGCATTAAAAATCACCACAGAGTCAGTGTCTTAACACAACACACATGTGTCATCTCCGTCTCTTCGGGTCGGTCAGCAGCACAGTTCAGCAGGGACCTCTGGTCAGGATCTCTCACGAGACAGCAATTGAGGCGTTAGCCCTGGCTGTGGTCTAATCCGAAAGCTTGACCGTGGAAGGGTCCACTTCTGAGCTCATTTCCATGTTTGTTCACAGGATTCAGTGGCTTTAGGGCTATTGGACTGAGGACCACAGTTAGGATCGACCTATTGGTCAGAGGCTGCCCCCAATAGCTTGCCTTATGGGCTTCCCCAATGTGACCACATGTCTCATCAAAGTCATCAATGAATGGAGTCAGAAAAATGTAAATAAATAAATAAAACATTCTCTGTGGCTCATAAAGACAGCGAGAGCTCTGTCGTAGGAAGCTTTAAATGTACTGAGTGGCTGATGCTGTTAGGCAGTGCTTTAGGTAACGCCCTGTTTAACTGGCTCAGTAAGACAGACCAGTTGGGACTAAAAAGCTATTTCTGCATTTTTAAAAAATAGGTTTTATTTATTTATTTGTTTGTTTGTTTATTTATTTTTGAGAGAGAGAGAAGAAGGGAGAAGGCTAGAGAGACAGAAACATCAATGGGAGAGAAATATGGATTGGCTGCCTCCTGCAGGCTCCCTACTGGGGATCAAGCCCGCAACCCAGGCATGTGCCCTGACTGTGAATTGAACAGTTGACCTCTTGGTTTATGGGTTGAAGCTCAACCACTGAGCCACACAAGCAGCCATTTCTGCATTTTGAAGATGCAGGTGCGACCTCGCTCAGTGGCATCACTTCATCACTCACGCCATTGATTGACCAAGCTTCCTCTGAGTGTCAGCCGAACACACAGGCAGGAGGAATCCTGGAGCTCAATGGCCAAGCCCTGGCCTTCGGGGGCTCGGAGCTGAGAGTGGAAGACAGACCTGAAACGGACATGTCAAGTACCAGCGCTGTGTAGGGACTGTGCGTGTCGTACGGAAGCAGGGACAGCATCGGCTCATCACAGGGACCAGGGTCAGGACACTCCCAGAGTGGTGGCCTCCAAACTTAGCCTGGAAAGCCAGGTGGGGAGGCGTAGAGACGGGGTTCCTGCGGGGGCCAGCGAGAGCGAGCACAGGGAGGCTCAGTAAGTGCACTCCTATGAAGAGGCGCCGAGCCCAGGTAATGTGGGGTATTGTCTAAAACACAGGAAAGATGGCAGGAAGGTGCTTTTGAAAGGTTTAAGCAGGGCTGTGCCAAGGCCAGCTTTGTGTTTTGAAAGATCACTTTTGGCCACGTGGTCATCAGTCTGGGGGGAGGGGAGGTGGGCGAGGCTGGCACCGAGGGACCCCTCTCACCTGGAGGGTGAGCCCGTTCTCACCCGAATGCCCAAGGCTGGGGGACGCTGGCCTTGAGTGCCCCCTGAGACTCTGACATCCTACTTGTCGACAGAGGTAGAACCACGAAGTCCTTCAGCGTGAACAGAGGTTATCAGAAATATACCACAACAGGGGAAAAAAATAACCAGTTTCCCCACGCTCAGACTAAAAATACCATGACTTCACGGGGCGTCCTGGGCCACGTTCCTTCAGCGAGTCTGACAGGGTGTCAGCCCCTGTCAGCCCGTCTCTGGCTCCATTAGGAAGAGCCCGGAGGAGGTGAGCAAGAAGGGAAGTGTCACTCACCTTCCCTGACAGGTGTCCTGCCGGGACAGCTCTGCTCCAGCAACGTGTCCCAAGGCAGGAGGACTCCTAGTCAGACACTCGATTAGAGTGGCCTGCTCTTCCTGGGCGGGTGGGGGGAGGGGGGCTCAGCCGCCTCCAAACACGAGGACTGGGCAGCCTTTCTGGAGCCACCCACCCACATCACACCCAGGGCTCAACGAGAACTGTCCTCTATGCTTCCCCCCATGCCCCTGGCCAGGAGTCTCGGTGCTGCTCAGGGGGCAGGGCGGAGGGGAAGGGGGTCTGTGGGAAGGGGCTCTGGTTCTTCACATGCCCCTCACCAGGCAGGGACGCAGGCAGGCCGGTCCAAGGAGAGGAGCGCCGTAGGGGCAGTTGGACCGGAACAGGGTTCGAGTGTGACTTTTTCAGCACTGGGGACTCCTCTAATGTCGAGGAAGGCGCAGTGCACAAGAGGCCTGGGTGGCACAGTGGCGAGGCGGGCAGGTCCATGTAAACCAGGGAGTCCCAGGCCGCACATCTATTGAATGTTGGAAACATTCCCCTGTAAAACCATCTGGGCCTGGCAGTGGTTTTGTGTGTATGTGTGTTAATTTTTAAAATTTGCCGAAGGGTATGTGTCATATGGCACTGTGTGTGCACATTTTTAAAAACATACAAGACACTACTGTATCATAGGCAGGAAGGGCAGGTTGAGCATTCTCACTCCCCACCGCCCCTTCTAGACCGATATTTCCTCAACTTCAAGTACAGACTCAGCTCTTTAAGGATCAGACCATGTGGTCCTGGTGCCTTTTCTTCCTGTTATCATCTCCCAATCCCTGGATATTCATCCCCCTTTAATTCCTGGAGAACTTTGATCCCTGAGTGAGACACCTTGAATGACTTTGACTAACAGATTGCAAACTAGCGTCCCACGGGCTGACTCAGCCTGCACACGTTGGTTTGTTTTAAAATAGGAATGGTATTAGTCACATTGGGATGCTATAATAAATACCACAGACTGGGAGGTTCAAACGACAGAAATCCATGTTCTCACTGTTGGAGGCTGGTGCCAGCAGAGCCACCTTCTGGGGAGGGCTCTCCTCCTGGTTTGCAGGTGGCCGCCTTCCTGCTGTGTCCTCACCTGGCTTTTTCTCTGTGTGCATGGGAGAGAGAGGGGGGAAGAATTCTCTGGTGTCTCTTCCTATAAGGACAACATTCCTTTTGGATCAAAGCCCTACTCCTATAGCCTCATTTAACATAAATTACTTCTTCAGATGCCCCATCTCCAAATGCGGCCGCATTAGAGATTAGGGCTTCACGTATAAACTGGGGTGGCGGGGACACACGCATTCAGTCCATAATCGATCGTGAATGCCTTTATGCATGCTCGACCTCTCATCTGCCATGGTCCCAGCGTCCCCTAGTTCGTTCTCCCTCTTGCTGCCATCATGGGCATGCCCACCCCTCCGCATGGCCTTCACTCCTGCCCACCTCAGCCCAGGTCAGCCACACTCTGAGCCATGGCCCGCCCAGAGCTCTTGAACCCCTTTTACCCCTCTGGTCACAGCCTCTCACTTTCTGTCCTGCTGACCAACCTATTGGGTGAAGCAAAAACTACACTCTGAGTCCCAGGTCTTGGTACAGCTTTCTACCCAGGAGCCTTCGCTTGGCTCTGCTCCCCACTCCCACGGCCCACACCACACCCAGCAAGACCAAAAGCCTGCTCCCCCTCACCTCCCTCCCCGACCCCAGAAGGGAGCGCCAGTGTTTTTCTCATTAACGGGTGTGAATTCTTTATATAATCAGTAGTGTTTGCTCGAATATGTTTCCTACCTGATGTCTCCCTTGCCCACCCGCCACCACGGGTAGAACCTTTCCATTGGCTGGCGTCCCTGCTGCCCCTGCTCCCTCGGGCTTTCTCTATTCCTGCAGAACACCACCAGCCTGTTCTCCCCGGACGCCTGACGCATATGCCTTTCCAGTCTCGCAGCATCCTGCTGATTTTCTCATGTTCACGCCCGTCTCTAATCTATCAGGGGTGCATTTTGAAGTGTGGAGCGAGAGGCCTCCCCCGGGCTCCTTCTACCTCCACGTGGCACAGAGACTCAGGCAAATACACATTAAAACTGGATGCAACTGCACATCGCTGTGAGCCTGAGAGGGCCCGGGGATTTTATCAGGAACGTCGAGTGTCTACAGTTCGGTCGCTCCAGGAAACAGAGTCTCCGTTCTCCCAGCAGGAGTGGAAGAAGAAACAAGACCAGGAGTTGAGCGTGTTGTCTTCAGGTCCTGAGCTTCTTCTCACGCATCGAGATCTCAGCTTCAGGGCCATTCCCCCTGGGGTGTCTCTCCGGGTGCCCAGCCCTAGCCTGGGTTTGACTCGGCCCCCAGGGCCCCTAACACTCTTACCTCCCAGATTATTAGCCACGTGGGATGGCTGTTGAGCACCCACCTGGACGGTTCAGCATCGTCACTGGGAGCGCTCAGGGGAGGAAGCGTGGCTTCTCCTTTCCTGGGTGTGGCTTCTCCAGCCCCCAGCACAGCCCGCTCACCGAAGGCCCTCAGCACTCTCGCGTGCAATGAGTGTCCGCATCACGAATAAGCGGCACCTGCCACGTTCCTTGGGCCCCTACCATGTGTGCTGAGCATCGTCGTGACACTGTCTCCTGATTGCTCCCAATGCTCCACGAGACAAGGATGCCTATCTTTTTACTTACCCGCTGGGACACGCACCAGCAAGGATCTCAGCGACTTGAGTGCCTGCCAGTGCAAGGCACAGAGCTACAGGCCCTACCAATACAGCCATGAGAGGTGGTCACAGTCTCCCGGCCGGCTGGTCCTCTGCCCAGCCAGGATGCTGTATGTAGAACACCTTCAGGCTGCTCGGTTGGGGGGGGGCGGGGCGGTCTTGGGGTCTTCCCTCCCACTTCTGCAGGAGGCGGAGGGCATCTGATCTTGCAGAGGCAGAACCTCTGTAATTAGACTCTCTCCATAATTTAGGGTGACACACACACACACCTTGGGGACACTCCCCTAAGTTGGAGGCAGCCACCATGGCAGCATTTGGAGGCCCATGACCTGGATTCTGGGCTTGACTTGGCTCCTCCCTGGCTGCGGGCACTAGAGTGAGTTGCCAACCCTGTGGCAATGATCCCACCCCTACCCCTGGGGGCAATGGCAGGGGACTCAAGGTCTTCCTGGTGGGGACGCATTTGGCAAATGGTGACGTGTCAGATGCACAGAAGGGGTGCTCAATCCTCGGGACCCGTAGGTCTCCCCGGAAGTGGTTGTTTATTCCCATGAACGCCCGGATTCTGACCCCTCCTGCTGGGGCCGCAGCATCCAGGCGGGCTCCTCTTTGCGTACAGGAAAGCTGACATGGTGAGAACTCCACGCCTCTCCCAGCAGCCACGGGCCTCTAATGACTCAGTGGCTAGTTCTGTCTGACTCGTATCTTGCTGCATTGGGCTTCTTGCCCTCTAGCAGATGGCTGTCTCCGTTAAATCACGATCCATGCCCCCGCCTGGAAGCAGCTGGTTTGAGGGGCTGCTGGCGATTTATTTCGTGTGTGTCCAAACGAACCACGCGGAAGGGAGTTCAGACAGGAATCATGTGATGTGTTCCGTTTCGTTTTATCTGTAAAATCAGGGGGTTTATCTTCCCTTGAGCCTTCGAGGTCCCCGCTGTGATCCTTACGCACCTTAGCAACCAGGAAGGCTGGAGCAGGGTTGCCTCCCCAGAAATTGAGGGAGGGAGTGGGCATGTGTGGCCGCTGCCGGAGCCTCCAGACCCTGAGTGTGCAGAGAGGCAGCCGGGCAGCTCAGGGTGGCCTCACTCTTGGGAAAGGAATCCTTCGTTTCTATGTGTCATTTCTTTGCTTTGTCTCACCGAGGGCAGAGTAAGCCTCCGCAAGGGAAGGCCACGTGCCCAAGGATGCATGTGGTCTCGGCCAGGACCCGCTGCTTAGGTCCTCACTACTCACCGTGGGTCCCCGGGAACCTGGGAGAGGTGCAGCGTCTACACCGACCTGCTCCATCGGAATCTGCACGTCAGTCAGATCCTTGGGCGATCTGCGTGCTCACGGAAGCCGGAGCAGCCTGATGACTCCAATGGTGCCGGACTCGCTGGGGAGCGGCCATCTGTGGCGCGTAGAGCAGGGCCAGGAGCTTCACAGCTTTTGCACGATGTCCCATATGTTTATCTCCTGTAATATTCACAGATGCCCTGAAGGCAAAGCAGGTGATTCATCCCCATGCTGCCGATGGAGAAGTCGAGGCCCTGAGAGGTTGCACAGAACCGCACGGCCAATAGGTGAGTTTTAAACCCAGGGCTGTCTGCTGGCCACGCCTGGGTTTCCAATGATTGTGGCTAACATTATCCCAAACGCCAACGGCCCTTTTACCATCATTAGAGCTAGAGGTGTCCTAAGCATCTTTCTATACGTACTATATTCATCCCTGCCCTTGGAAATAAGTGGCTGAAAATGTCATCTTTTCGAAATGATGATCTTCATAATGAAGACTTATTATTTTAGAACACCAGGAGACCCATCGACCCTAAGGAAGTGTGCAGAACTGCTTGTCCTTGCGCTGAATAAACCCAGTCTGCTGCAGTTTAAAATGAACGTTAGAATAGTTTGAGACTCACAGAACAATTGTGATGATAGGACATGGCGTTCCCGAATACCCGGTGCCCAGTTTCCTCTATTATTAACACCTCACATCAGCCTGGTACATTTGTCACAGTTAATGAGCAAAACTCTGTCCTGACTTCCTTAGCATTCAGCCGGATGGTCTTCCTCTGTCCCAGAACCCCAGCCAGGACCCCAGGTTGCACTGAGTGGCCCTGTCTCCTTCGGCTGTGATGGTTTCTTTTTTAAAAAATATATTTTATTGATTTTTTACAGAGAGGAAGGGAGAGGGATAGAGTGTTAGAAACATTGATCAGCTACCTCCTGCACACTCCCCACTGGGGATGTGCCTGCAACTAAGGTACATGCCCGTGACCGGAATTGAACCCGGAACCCTTGAGTCCGCAGGACGATGCTCTATCCACTGAGCCAAACCGGTTAGGGCTGTGATGGTTTCTTAAGACTCTCCCCTTGAGTCTTCCCGACGACCTTGCCAACTGTGAGGAGTCCGATCCTGCCAGCTTTCTGAGGTCCCGAGCTGCCCACACGTCAGGAGCGGAAGCTGTGCTCCACCTTCCTGAGGGCGGGCCGTGTGCAAACACTCTTTGGAAGTCTTCTGCGTGCAGTGTCTACTGTTCCCCGCTTGTTTATTTATTCCCTCGTGTGGTTATGTCTTTTTGGGCTGGTGGGTATTTATTTTCTACTTGGGTCATAAGTCTGTACGCCTCCATGTGCCTGTTCCAGCTCTGGTCACGGGCTCTCTCTGTTGGCTGCAGGCTCTGGGCGGACCCCACCATCGTGGGTCTCTCTTTAGCGTTTTCTGATTTTCTGACGCCTCCAGAGGCTCAGGTTCATCTTGTGCATTCCCTCCGCAGGCCCTGAAACAACTGTTTTCCCAAAGGACCCCGTGTGTGCTGAGTGTGTGTGTTTTATGTATGTCCCTCATCAGCTTCCCCCTGACCTCAGCCTGCCCACAGGCAGCACATTCTTGGGTTGAATCTGTGTCTTCTCTCCTTCCTGTTGGTCAGAACCACTCCTTAGGCACCTTCCTATCCCAACAGGAATGGGGCCTGTGCCCCTTGCTTCCTGGGAAGTGCCTTTTCCAGATAAGCTCTCCTCCCTCCCTGCGGATGTCCATGCTGATCAGCTGTGCCTCCCCTGCCATCGTCCCTGATCTTGAGAACTTGAACTCCTGATTCGTCACCTTCCTCTCCAACCCCAGTCTCAGTCTCAGTGTGTGGATAACTCGGCTCCATCGCCCACCAGTTCCTGCCTCCTTGCCTCCAACAACCTTCTTCCCCCAACGAACCCACCTGCTCCCCTTGTCTCACCCCAGATGTTGTCAACACCAGTCATTGTATCACCTTGGAAACCTGACCACAGGCCACTTACTCCAGTCCCCATGGCCACTGCTCCTCCAGCTCACTGCACGCTCCACTCCAAGGGCCGAACTTCCTCAGCAAGCAGCCCCTGGTCTTAGGCTAGATGCCCTGGCCCACCATTACAGTTGCCTTCTGGTGGAATGCCACCACACTGCTGCCCGCCCTCCCATTGCTCTCACTTGTCCAGCCCTGGCCCGATATAGCTCAAGCATCCTCTTCAACCACCTCTTCATTCCTCCCTTCAGTCACCCTCTTCAGGTGCTGGCGCCCACGCCGGGAACATTGGAAGAGGGAACCTCACATGTGAGATAATTGGGTTCACTGACTGCTCAGGCGCAGACAGCTGATGGACTCACTGGAACAGCTGCCGTCCCCCTCACTGGAACAGCTGCCGTCCCCCTCACTGGAACAGCTGCCGTCCCCCTCACTGGAACAGCTGCCATCCCCCTCACTGGAACAGCTGCCGTCCCCCTCACTGGAACAGCTACCCTCCCCCTCACTGGAACAGCTGCCCTCCCCCTCACTGGAACAGCTGCCGTCCCCCTCACTGGAACAGCTGCCACCCCCCTCACTGGAACAGCTGCCCTCCCCCTCACTGGAACAGCTGCCATCCCCCTCACTGGAACAGCTGCCGTCCCCCTCACTGGAACAGCTGCCGCCCCCCTCACTGGAACAGCTGCCGTCCCCCTCACGTTTCCTCCCTTCTTCCTCTGAGACCCTCTCTGGTGTTGGGGTGCAGGTAAGGCACCGATATGAGTGGGGTCAAGGACCTGGTCCTGCCCTTCCGGAAGGTGCAATTCAAGTCCCTGTCCTTCCTGCGGATGTCCATGCTGATCAGCTGTGCCTCCCCTGCCATCGTCCCTGATCTTGAGAACTTGAACTCCTGATTCGTCACCTTCCTCTCCAACCCCAGTCTCAGTCTCAGTGTGTGGATAACTCGGCTCCATCGCCCACCATTGGTGTGTCTAATTCCTTCACTACTTAAATAGTGAAGGGGATGGCAGCTGTTCCATATTAAATAACAGCTGTCCTTCACTGAGTAGCTTCTACATAGGGTGCTTTGTGCATGTTATCTGGCCTCATCTTCCAAGACACCTCTGGACACAGACGCAGGGACCGCCATCCCTCCCTGCGGGCCTGCACCAGAAAGCAGAGCCTATCTGCCCACTGAGTGAGGGGTGGAGCCGGCGTGTGAGTCAACACCTGTCTGCGTGAAGCCTTTGCCACCTACACTGCTGTGTCACATGACAAACTGCAATTCCTCAGGGTTCTGGATGCCAGGGATCCAGAGATTCCCGGGGGAGGAAGAGCAGAGAAAGAGCGAACAGGGTCACCCAGAGGGGAGAAGAAGCTGGGGTCCCACCCAGCACAACGGGCTCCTTCCTCAGCCCTCCATGCACAGGACCGCTGCTACTCCTAGAAACCTCCTCCCCTGGCCCGTGTCCATGGGGTCCTGGAATTCCAGCTCTAAAGATGCTCGGCATCATCTCATCAGCTCCCTTTTGTACAGACAAGATGACTGAAGAGCAGAGAAGGCAAGAGGCTTGTTTAAGGGCTGACGGCAATTTAACGCCAGAGTTGGTCCTGGGACACAGGTTCCCTGATTCCTAAGTCATTGCCCCAGATGACCTTAAAAATAAACATGGCAACCTGGCTACGCTTAGGGGCCAGGGACGTGGGCATTGCCATGGGGACTGGCATCATTCACCGTTCATTCCAACCCTGTTCAGGTCCTGGGCCGGCAAAGGGCGTTCCTACAGATGGAAGGAGATTAACTTTCACCCTTTACTCACCCAAGGACTCACCCTCATCCCACAGCTAGGCTTCAAAGAGACTGTTTTTCCTGGGACGGCCTCTGGATCCTTCTCCTGCGTTGGTCTATCACAGCTCCCACCCTCACCCCCAAATCCCAGCCAGAGCGCCAGGGACTTGGCTCTGGAGCCGGAGTTCCAAATTGGTGTTGGCTCAGACTCCCCGCTCATCGGCACTGACACCCAGAGCTCGCCCGGGACAGAACGCGGAGAATGATGGATTGCCACCAATTACTGCCTGGCCCCATGGCAGAGGAGCCATCCCCCTGCCACGCAGGGAGCCAGGCTTGGCCAGGGAGGGGCTGGGAAGCAGAGAGGAATCTTGATTTGATCCAAAGCTGAGTGAATTCATTGGAGGGCCTGTTTAGCTTCGGGGCAAGCAGGAAGAGATTAAATAAGTTAATGGATGCGATAGCACTTTCTAAACTGTAAAATGGTTGTGAAAGCAGTAACTGTAAAATGTTATGTAAATGCAGCTGAGCTGAGTGGGAGTGCGGGCCAGGCTGCCAGGAGGAGGCGGTGGGTGCGGGGAGCGCTCCGGAGCTGAGGACAGCAGCTCTGAGCCAGTATCCCCAGCTCTTTTGTGAACTCAGGTTTATACATTTTGCTGTCAAGTGACTGTTTTTTTTTTTTCCTCCCCTTTGAAGAACTTTCCTTTGCAGCCGACTGTGCTGCTCCGACTACGTGGCTTCAATTTAAAAGAACATGCTGACTGCGAGGGAAATTTTTAATCGCTCCCTTCCTTAATCAAAATATAATTCTATATGAAATCGGTTCAATTGTAGCAAGCAAGCCCTAGAGCACAAGGAATGACTCCATAAACTGCTACGTGAAGAATTAGATAGTTTTCTAGCGCATATTATTACCAGGGATTACATGGCTATTTCCCTTTGTCTAAACCCATGAAAATTATACACTTAAAACTGGTACATTTTACAGTAGGTAAATTATATCTCAACAAAGCTGATTTTTTTTAAAAGTCATAAGGACCTAGGAACAGTTTTGGCGTTTCCCCCCCCCCCCCAACTACTATTGGTTAAAGTTAACCTAAGGTATTCTTAGGCATAGAATGTTCCTTTCCACACTATGTACGTTCTTATCTCAGGCTGAAATTCTGACGCATTCTGACATTGCAGACAAGCTTTACATCAAAAGCCCCTCTCCAAGAATTCCCCCCTATTTTGTAGCCCTGCATGTCCAATTTAATAAGCCATTATTTTCTATAATGACTCCCTGCTAACTACAGGAAGGTTTTTGTTTTACTTTGTTAACACGTTTAATCAGGTACTAGAAAATTCTGCCTGACTCTGTGCCACATTCTTCCCTGGGCAGAGGCTCAGAGAGGAAACTTCAAGACGGGTTTCAAGGGCGCTGAAGGGGAAGTGTGCCCCCCACCCTCTTACCCCCGATATTCCTAGGATTGTGTCCCTTTCAAGTCAAGCACAATAAACGTTTCCTTTGACACTATCTGGCATTGACAGTGAGTCCAGCATTCTCGGTGATTCTCACTGTCATGTGGGAACCCTTGTTCCTTACTCTTGATATTTCCACTGTTGAGGGGGGAACATGATCCATGTAACTCCCAATGTTTCCCGTTTCTTTCCATGTGGAGACGACTTTGTTAGTGGCCTCTCCCTGCCTCCTTTCCTCAATGTCACCAGGGGCTGAAGTGACCCTTCTGATTGGCACATGCGGAAGACTAAACCAGGCAGGCTCGGGGGCACTGCTCCAGTCTCCATCCTGGGATTGGCCCGCCCACAGAGCGTGTCCTCCGTGTCCTGGCTGACCTCTCTCCACATGGGCCCAGTGCCCTGTCCACTTTAGCTGCTCGGACTGAGTGGTCAGTTCAATTCTAAGCCACTTACCCAAGGACATAAGCCATGTCCTCTAACCAGCATTTGTGACATCTTGATGGTCCATCCACCTCGTCTTTTGGACAGCGAAGGGGGTGTCATTAGTGAGTTATCCTCAAACTTATAATACATGGCAGTGGGCATGCATGGAAGTCCCAGTCCCACTAGACAAGTAGAGTGTGACCATGGACTTGCCACTTGATCTTTCTGAGCTCCATCTGTCAATCATGGAGAATAATGCCAGCATCACAAGACAGGTGTAAGTATCGAAAGAGATAATGGGCAGGGAAGAGCTCGGTGAACTGTGGCGACTTCTGTGCATATGAGCTGTGCCTAAACACACCTGCTGCAGGCTGAGGCTGTCTGTCCCACAAGGTGCATTTGTGGAAACCAAATCCCCAGTGTGATGATGCGGGAGGCGGGGCCTCTGGCAGGCGATGAGGTCATGAGGGTGAAGCCTTCAGGAATGGGATTAGGGCCCTTGGAAAGGGACCCCAGAGAGCTCCCTCATCTGTCCTGCACCTGAGGAGGCAGCAAGATGACAGAAACTGGCCCTCACCAGACACATTAGTCTTGGACTCCCCGGACTCCAGAACTGTGAGAATAAATCTCCGTGGTTTATAAACCACCCGACCGTTGGTACCCTGTACTAGCATCCCAGATTGAGGAAGACGGCATTGTAGCCAGTCCCTGATAAACACAACGCATGTGCCTGCTCAGCCTCCTAGGGACCAAAAAGAGAGCCAGAGAGATGAAACCAGGCACTGGCCAGGAGTCGCAACACAAGGACCCAGCAGGGCGGGGCCTCGCACAGCTCGGCTGGCTCTGCACCCAGTGGTCCATGCACTGCTCCACACTTGGAGTCACACTGGCCCCCCCCTGCCCAGCACCTCTCATCCTGTGGGACTTGGGGTGGCCCTGCCTCTCTTGGGATCTTTGGCAGGAAGGCTCTCCCATCTCAAGGGGAGCGTGATCCAGGCAGGAAATACCACTTCAGTGCATCTCATCCATCACCCACCCCAGCAGGAAAGACAAATTTTAAACATGCCTTTCAAACCCGGGTGGAGAATAACAATGAATACTTCTCATTGCAGCAGTGGCCCTGGAGACAAACGAAAGGAAAATGAGTGGGGGTGGGGGGCGGGGCTTCTGTGGGGAATCTGGGAACCCCGGGGATTGCTCAGAGACACNCCCCCCCCCCCCCCCCCCCCCCCCCCCCCCCCCCCCCCCCCCCCCCCCCCCCCCCCCCCCCCCCCCCCCCCCCCCCCCCCCCCCCCCCCCCCCCCCCCCCCCCCCCCCCCCCCCGGGGGTGGCACGCAGGAGCCAGCCCAGAACGTTGCTGGAGTGGGCAGTGACAGATAGCGTTTCTCAGTATAAATGCAGATTGTGCTCAGATTCCCTTACAACAGTGCTTTCTAACCTAAACAGTGAGAGATGTTCATTAAGGGAACATTTCAAAATAAAACAAACAGGAGAGGAGGAGAAATCCTCCCGGGCCCCACCCCCTTGCATTTCCCCTGCCCCGTACACAGGTCACCTTGGGAACAGGGCCGTGGGGGACATCAGAGTCACTCCCTGCGTTTCTCTTTTAACATATTCAAAGCTGTGACTGGGGAGAAAGGAAGGGTTTCTGTAAATGTGCCAGCAAGTGCTCATGCTTTGCTTGTGTTGCCTCCTTCGTTCTCACAGTGATGCTGTGAGGTCAGCATCAGGCCCCCTGCTGTAGGGAGGAGGATCCCTGAGTCCCAAGTGGTGGGGCCTAGATTTCCCCCAGGGCTCTGACGGATTCCAAAGTTCCCATCATGCCCAGGTGCGCTGGGAGGGGCGGGGCTATGTGGAACAAGACTAAGACCTGGTCCTCACCTCTGTTGCATCCCTGGCGAACAGGATGGCCTCCTAGGCCTGGTGTTGACCAGAAGCCCAGACAAAATGCAAACGGCAACCGTAACGGGAGGTTTAATCCAAGTTCTTTGAGAATCCACAGAAGGAGTCTTTTTGTTGAAGAGAAAAGGGGACCAGATTAATGGACGAGGTGATGTTTGATCCTGTTTTTGAAAGGGGCTACGAGTTTTAAAGCCACATTAAGGGAGATGCAGGGCTTTCTAAGAGAGGGAACGGCCTGAAGGGAAAAGAGAGAGGTAGAGTGCTGACGGGCCATGAACAGGAGAGTCGTCTCGCTGGAACTTAGGGAGGCAGGAGGGAAGACACAGAAAACGGAGTTGAGTCCTAACCGGTTTGGCTCAGTGGATAGAGTGTCGGCCTGCGGACTGAAAGGTCCCAGGTTCGATTCTGGTCAAGGGCATGCACCTTGGTTGTGGGCACATCCCCAGTAGGGGGTGTGCAGGAGGCAGCTGATCGATGTTTCTCTCTCATCGATGTTTCTAACTCTATCCCTTTCCCTTCCTCTCTGTAAAAAATCAATAAAATATATTAAAAAAAAAAAAAGAAAAGAAAACGGAGCTGAAATGAGGTTGCAGGTAGAACTGAAAGGGCTGTGAGGCCTGAAGGAGGGTTCGCATTTCCCTTACTGGACGATGAATGACAGGCTCCGAGTAGCCCTTTAAGGATATCAGCAGAGCAGCGCCTTCAAGGCTGAATTACCGGGGAGGGGCCGCTTTTCCTGGCTAGAAAGCCGGGTAGACTGTCCTTATCCTCACCGAGCAAAGCGGGCTGTGAGCAGAAGATAACAGAGATGGGGAGGATGGAGGAGAGTGTGGGGTGTGAGATATGTTGGGGTCAGTGACGCCTGACCGAGTTACTAGTAGATGGTGGGGCCGTCGATTGGGAGAGGGAACCCAGGCAGAGAAACCTGCTGGGGGAAAACCAACGGGGCCAGCCTCTGTCCCTCTGGGCATGAGTACCTATGGGGCCTGCAGGTGGAACGCCCAGGAGGTGTGTGTCCAGCACTGGAGATGCTGGTCCATCCCGTGTTAATGTGTCCCATCTCAGACCCAGGGGGTCCTTGGGAATGATCCTCGCCCTGCAGCAGGCCCAGCAACATAGCATGCGGGCCTCCAATTCATTTACGCCCCACCCCCAATGTCACTGACACCCCAACACCCACCCAGGGCCACTCCTCTTAGTCCTCAGCCTGGGACCTTCGGCCTTTGGGAGGCATAGCTTCTAGTCTTCCCCACTGAGGTCGAACTTTCCCATTTCTCCAGTCCTCGATTCCCTGGAGGCCTCGGGGGCATTCTTTCTTCCTCAGCCTCTATTTTCCCCAGTCCCTGGGCTCCCTTGTGCCCATTTTTCACTCCTTCCCGGGCTCTACTCCACAGGGGACTGTCTAAGTCCCTCTCTCACCCCAATCCTCGATTCCCCTGTACCTCCACCTCCGCACGCGGGCAAAACTCCACTGACCCAATCCCACCTTCTTCTCCGCTCCTATGCCACATCGCTGAACTGGAGGAAAAGAGTACAGTTGCACTGACGGGTGCTGAAATGCATGGTCCTCACTCCAACAGGCTACCCCACCGTCGTCAAAAACTTTTCCTTCTACCTTTTCAGCTCCCTTTTCTAGTCCACGCCTCTCTCCTTGCTCCATGAACGCCCTGTCTTTTCCTGCATCTTTAACCTCCTCTTTCCCACGGGCCTCATGTTCAGTCCCTTTCACCAGCTATCCCCCAATCTCTCCCTCGTTTTCTCTTTCCAGTTGTCAAAAAAGTTGTCTTCAATGCCCCTCACCAACTGCCGTTCCTCCATTCATTTCTGAGCCCATTAAACGGATGGGTTTGCTCCCGCCCCTCTGCTGGAGCTGTTCTCATGAGGGCACCAGTGAGCTCCCAACAGCGAGCTTCTGAGAACCCACGGGCACACTGCCATGCCGCCTCTCACTAAGCCCGGCCCCTAGATTCGACTCCACTGACCACTGGGTTTTATCCTGAGTCTCCTAATCTGGTTTCCACAGCACTGCACCTTCTGGTTTATCTCATACCACTTCCATTCTTTCCCAGGATTCTTCACTCCTACTTAAGCCCCTCCTCCTCTTCCCGTTCATTCAATGTGATTCCTAACATTTGGTCTGGCCTATGGCTCTTTTAACTTCACACCCGCCCCTGCTGGCGGCTCTTCCTCAGTGCCATTGCTCAAATTACCGACTCAATGGTGACAATTCCAAAGACTGTATCATCAGCCCGAACTTCTTCCATGAGCCAGACTCATATCTGTGCGCACACCAGCTCCTTTCCCTGGGACATGTCATGGGCTCCTCAGCCTCAACATGTCAAACAGCGCTCCCGCTTAGGTGGTGACATCTGCGTGGTTTCATCTGGAAGTCAGCCTTGGCTTTCTCCTCTTACCCATCACGTCCAATGGTTCTGATTATTCTGCCTCCTCGATCTCTCTGACACCATCCCCTTCCTCATTCTCTCCAGGGTGTTAAGCATCTTTAACGTTTCTCCCCCAATTCCTGTGACCCTCTCCTCACTGGTCTCCCACATGCAGCTTCGTTTCCTTCACATCCCCCTCCACATGGGCGAAGACACAGCCTAAAGAGTCACTCTCTTTCACAAACCTTTCAAAGGCTCTGGCTTGCCCATAACTAGTGTCTGCCAAAGTTTTAAAGACAGACTTTTCAGATTAAAAATTGTTAGCAAGCCAATACACTGAACAGTTTTCTCCGTTGTAGGACTTTCCAGTCCCTGATGCCCTACTTTTTGTAGGGAATCTCTAAAATGTTACCCACACACACGTGGCCTCAGGACATGTTCCTAAAGAGCAAGTCACGGGACTAGTTTTCTAAGAAACATGTTTGAGAACTTGCATCTACAGAATAGTCAGAACGCCAAGCCGGGCATCCAAGGTCCCACCATGTCCACCGAACGGGTCATCCTAGTCTTACTCCTGCCACCCTGTGCCTCGGCGCCCACGCTGTGGAAATGGCAGACACATGCGCATCCCTACCTTTGTCCCCCTGTCTCCCCACTCCTGCTGAGGCTCGTGCTGTGCTCCCTGTCCTTTCAGTCCATCTTTGCCAGAAACCAATTCCAGCATGACAACAGGGCTGCATTGGGAATGGCTGATGGCATTTCCCCAAACCTGAATAGGATGCGTTAAATTGATTGTTTGCTGCCAGACAGCTCAGGGCATCTTAATGTACATGTTATTGCTCCTACTGGCCAAACACCTGAACAGCCGTAGGCTAATTCCCCCATTCTGACCATGGACTCTGTACCAAACCCTGACCCTTTGAAGTGTATATCTCTGCCTCGCCTCAGGACAAATTGTGTAAATAAAAAGCATGGGGTCCTGGGACAAAGAGATTTTAGCTCCTTCAGCTAGGCTCCTCTGACCCCCAAAGTCTTTCAAAATTATCTTTTGTCTCTAGACTCCTATTGAATCTGCACACAGCCTTCTCCAGATTTCCTGAACCCTTTTTAATGCTGGAACAAAAACCCCGGCACATCTTCACTTGACGAATTCCTAATTCTTCCTCACATCTGAGCATGGCTGTCACCAAATACGGGAAGCCCAGATCATGGACTAGACACAGGGGGGAGTCAAACAGCTCAAGGAGAATTACAGAGGAACCAAGAAAATGCCCAGTGAGTTGCCAAGACTGGCCTGGGCCCCATCCTTCCAGCCCAACCTTTTGCTCTGTGGGATGGTGACAGCTCAGATGGAATTCACAGCCACGTTTTTCTTTAAACACAACTGAGGCACATGCGGACGCCTTGTCAGAAACGTAGTGCCTGGTGATTCAAGTGCCGTTCCTTACGGAGAGCTGAGAGCCGGAAAGAGAGGAGCCATGGCCCTCACATCCACACTCTCCCTCGGAAGCTCTCGAGGTAACAGTTCTCAACCAGGTAGATCCGGGAACTCCCTGGATCTGTGTTTACCCCCAGGGGGCATTGCCAACATCTGGACACAGCTTAAGTTGTCAGAGCTCGGGGAAGGGTGCTACTGGGACTTAGCGGGCAGAGACCTGCGCACTGCCCGCTGCCCGCCAACTGCCTCACCTGCCATCCCATGAGTGACTCCGCGGAGACTTGGTTTGAAGGTCAGGACAGGTAGGCTTCCAAGGGATAAAGATCCTTCGTATTCCAAGGTTTTTTCTTTGCCAAATTAACACTCTTCAAATACACGACTAAGCGTTGCATTTGCAAATCACGGTATTAGTTCAAAATTATATTAATTCAAATAAGATCTAACTCAAGCCCTGGTTTAGGCATTCATCGATCTGCCAACAGAACTGTGCCAGCACTTTCTGCCCCGAGACCTCCTGCTCCAGCACGGAATTCCAAATGAGGAGCTGCTCCTCCCTCCGGGGGTGAACCCTCTGGTGGGACACAGGCCTGCAGGGAACAGGATACACTGGGTGTGGAGCATGTGGTAGAGACGGGCCAGCTCTGTGCCTGCCTCCTTTCCTCCTGTGCACACAGCTGGACTCCCTTTCCCAGCGTCCTCAGTGGCTGGTCGTGCCTGGGTCTCTGCGCTCCAGACAAGGGGCCACGGGGAGCCAGAGCGATGGGAGTCACTCCCAGCCTGGCCCCTAAGAAGCTCTCCCCTTTCTCCTGGCAGAGGACTCTGAGACCCTAGGGGATGGCACAACCACAATATGGAAGGTCTCTGGTCATCGAATGGATGGGGAGTTTCCCACGGGAGAATGCCCACTTTGCGGTGACACGTCAGCGTGTTTTGTGCTAAACAATAGAAATGTGGGGCATTGTGTGCTACAGCAGCTTGTGTCACCTGTCCCAACACCAGATGTGTGCCCGCCATCCCCTCAAGAGGAACCTCAGTTGGTGACATCTGAGCCCCGCCCCTCCCAGCCCACCTGGGCATCATGGGAACTTTGGAATCTGTCAGAGCCCTGGGGGGAATCTAGGCCTCACCACTTGGGACTTGGGAATCCTCCTAGCCCCTTTCAAAACTCCTAGTCACCTCATTTGCAGCCCCATCACCCTTATTGAGACCTTTTTTTTTACTTTGGTTAATCCTCACCTGAGGATATTTTTTCCATTGATTTTTTTTAGAAAGAATAGAAGAGAGTGGGAAGGAGAGAGAGTGAGAGAGACAGGGAAACATCCATGTGACTCTCTCACCTCCATTGTATCTCTCTCACATTGATTAGATGCCTCCTGCATGTGTTCTGACCAGGCTGGGGATCAGATCTACAAGCAAGGTATGCGCTTTTGACCAGATATCGAACCCCTGAGGCTCTAACCACTGAGAAAACTGGCTAGGGCTGCTTATAGAGGCCTTTATCACAACACCTGGATGAGTGCTGTACTAATGTATTTGCTACATGAATGTATTTGTATCTGTACCCTGCGGTGGTTGCCATTGACTTTCTTGACAGAAGAGGTTTACAGGTGGCGATCTGACGAGGAGGGAGCTGGGAGACTTGTCGAGGAGCCGACTGCCCAGCAAATGCCCTGGTCACTGCCAACCAAAAACAGGACGAGTTTCAGACACATTGTACAAGAATGAGAAGTGCCAGCCACTCCATCTAAAGAAAGGGCAAGGGCCTCCCTAGCAGACTGCTGTGTGGTGTAAAGATCTTATCTAATAATAGACAAACATGTAAATTAATTGTCCCTCCGCTACGCTCACCAGCCAATCAGGAGAGTATGCAAATTAACCCAACAAAGATGGCAGTTAATTTGCATATGTGAAGACTGAAGGCTCTGTCCGGATCTGCGGAGACTGAAGGCTCTTCGGATCTGCGGAGACTGAAGGCTCTGTCCAGAGCAAAGGCCTGGGTCCCAGGTGCTGGAAGAAAACTGGTGCTGGTAGCTAGGGGAAGGGAAGGCCATTGCACGAATCTCTTCGTGCAACAGGCCTCTAGTTCTGGAATAAAAACTGAGTTTCAATCTAGCCTCTGCCATTTACTGTTTATGACATTAAATAATCCCTGTAATCACGTTCCGCCTGCTTCTTCCTCTATAAAATGGGAATCATAAGAGCACCTCCCTCGTGGTGGGTGGAGGGTTGAGAGAGAATGAGCAACTGAATTAAAAAAAGAATTATCTGAGTCAGAGGCACAGCGGAGGAAGATATGCTCACTCATTGTTGAGTCAGCGATCATCATTAATTTCAGAGATACACTGTGTCGGCTTTTCCCCGTAAGGAGTCTCCCCTAGATTTAATTAGGAAGGCACATTCCTTGCCCTCCCAGGGCACTTCTCCTTTTGTGTCTCCCCTACAAAGTCTTTCACAGACAGGATGCTGCTTTGTTTAGCACAGCAATGCGACGCCCTGGGTCCCCGTGGCAGCTGTGAACGCTGCATTGAGGAGCTGGCCGCTGTGCTTCGGGCTTTTGGAATAAAAGACCAAGGACAGCCCTGGGGATCTACGAGCCACTGGAAGGCTGCATGGGAGACGGTGGTCAGGCTCAGGGGCGCAACAAGAACTGGGGGGATGGTCTCCAAGTCACAGTGGGGAACCTGAGGCCTAGGAGGGCCTGTTGCCAAAGGTCCCCAGCGAGCAGGCCATAGGTGTGACTCCAAAAGGTTCGTCCTTACACAACCCGAGTCCAGGTGAAAGCGCCGGGGTCCCCTCACGACCCCCCAGCCCCTGGCCAGGTCCAGTGCAGGCAGAGGAATGCACTCTGGCTCCCCCGCAGCAGGCCTGGGTGTCTGGGGACCTGGCTCCAGTATGAACCCTGATTGTCACACTAGAGGACCTCGGTCTGAGCAGCTCAGTAAAGCTCACGCCAAATGCTTCCAGGGAAGAATCACCTACAAATCCGGGAAGAGGCGGAAGATGTTTCCTCTTCAACTGCCTTGACGTCATGTGCTTCCTACAGGTGAGGAGACTGAGCACTGAGAGGCTAGGTGACTGGGTCAAGGTCACTCTTTCACTAGACCAGGGGTGGGCAAACTTTTTGACTCAAGGGCCACAATGGATTCTTAAACTGGACCGGAGGGCCAGAACAAAAGCATGGATGGAGTGTTTGTGTGAACTAATATAAATCCAAAGTAAACATCATTACATAAAAGGGTACGGTCTTTTTTTTTTAGTTTTATTCATTTCAAACGGGCCGGATCCGGCCCGTGGGCCGTAGTTTGCCCACGGCTGCACTAGTGTGTCATCACCAACAGACCTCTTTAACTGTAACACAGTATAAATGTGTTACCTTTTCCTTCATCATTAGTGACTTTATGTTCCACTTAATAAACCTGCCTACTTCAGGGTCATAAAGATGTTCTCCTACATTTCCCTTTAACAGCTTCATTGCTTACCTTTCTCACCTAAACCCACCTGGGGACATTGTGAACTTTGTGTGAGGAACGGATTGAGACTCCTTTTGGTTCTGTCTCCTTCACCGGGCACCGCCGTGGAGAAGATGGCCTGTCCCTGGGCTTGGTGAGCCCTTTGTGACCTGTTCTCTGGGCTCTCTGTGCCAGCCCACTGCTACACTTTCCTACCTGGCGCCCACCACGCCGTTGCCACCATTGTAGCTTTCTACCTGCTCGCCCGCCAGCTCTGCTCTTTCTCTTCAAGGTGGCCCGTCTACGTGAACTTTCGAAGCTGCTTGTCCAGCCCTGGCCTGGAGGTTCAGTTGGCTCGAGTGTCGCCGGGTACACCAGAGAGTTTGGTCCCGGGCTGGAGTGCATATGGATGGCAATGGGTGGATAATTCTCTCTCACATCAATGTTTCTCTCTCCATCTCCCCCCGTCTCTCTTTCTCTCTCTCAAATCAATGTTTCTCTCTCTATCTCTCCCTCTGCCTTTCTCTCAAATCAATAAAACATATTCTCAGGTGAGGATAAAAAAATCCTCTTGTCTAGTTTCTGAAAACACACACACACACACACACACACACACACACACACACACACACACTTTGCTAGGATCTGGACTTGGATGGCTTTGGGTGACACCTTTATGGTATCGAATATTTCAACCCATCTCTTTAGGTTTCCTTTCACTTCCATCTGTAGGTTTTGCAGATTTCTACATCAGATCTTGCTCATATTTTGTTCTACTCCTGTATTTGATTTTGTGCTACTTTATAATAGCTTTTAAACTTTACTTCCTGTTTATTGTTTGCATTTGACCATCACATTGAATCTCGTGTGTGTTGCTTTTATATCCAGTGAGATGGGAGATTAGCTTCACAGCGCTTGTGCCTTATTTCCCCGGTGGGCTGCGTGGCCTGGAGGCGCAGGGCTCACAGCGGGACACAGCGTAACTCTCACACCAGCCCGAGGAGCTGGGCTCAACGGTCCCCGATTTACAGATAAGGCAACTGGACACAGCGAGATGAAGCCATTTGCTCAAGGTCACACAGCTTCCTTCCATCCTTGCAGGCCTGTTTCCAGATCTCAGCATGCCTCCTGGCCAGGGGCACTGAGGGTTGGACCCCTGCATCCTGCCCCCACCCCCAATATTGCATCTGTATGAGTAAGGGTTCTTCAGAGAAACAGAACCAACAGAAGGTAGCCATCTATCTATAGATCAGTCAATTGATATATATTTATCAATTTATACATATATATCATATATATATCCATATCCATATATATATTTACAATCATGGAACTGAGAAATCCCATGGTCTGACCTGTGGTCTGCAGGCTGGAGACCCAGGAAGGGTAGTGGTGAAGGTCAAAGACCTGAGAGCTGGGAGCCGATGGTATAGTTTCCAGTCCAGGTCTGAAGACCTGAGGGCCGAAAGCAAGGAGGAGATGGATGTCCCAGCTCACACAGTCAGGCAGAGAAAGGAATGCCCCTTCCCTGCCTTTCTGTTCTCTTCAGGCCCTCAACTGATTGGATGAGGCCCACCCACCTGCTTTACTCAGTTCCCCGATTCCAACGCGAATCTCTTCAGGAAACACCTGCAGGGACACGCTCAGAAATCACATGTAGACACCTATCTGGGCATCCCTTGTCCCTGTCAAAATGAACCATCACATCACCCCTGCCCACACTTACTCCTTTCATCCTTCATCCCAGGCCCTGAACAGAGTCAAACATCTCCGGGGGCCCCTGGTGTTTCTGCCTGGGCTGCTTCCCCCGAACTAAACAAAGAAAGAGCTGATTGATGGGCTGTTGTTCTATGACTCGAGAGGAAGTGTTCCTAAGGATGTGACCAAATGGTGTTTTGCAGGCCTGAGGCTTTTAAAGTTAGTTTTCTATTGTTATGGGTGGAATGGTTAAGTAGAGGACAATCGATGTGAAAGAAGACAGAATGGAAGAATGAAAAAATAAAAATAAAAAGGTAGATGAGGAGTAAGCCCTGTGATACTCCTGAGGCCGTCAAGCTACGGTTAATGCCCATGTTCTACTCTGATTATCCTCATCTCAGGTTCTTTACTAAACGTAAAAATAATGTCCACCTTTACGAAGTGGTACCTTGACCTCACCCTGCCCAGAGCTCACTTGAGCAGCAGCCTCAATTATCTAGAAAATTCCCCAGAATTCAAGAGTCGCTGAAAAGCTCTCGGTGCAGTTTTTGGATAATTTAATGTCTACATATGACAGCTCATGTCTCTGCTCTTAGGGAGCCTGCAGGCCCTGCTCAGAGCCCATTCCCTTGCACATCACACACAGAGTCCTAACAAATCCACGACTCTTTTGTTGACCGAGATTAAAAGCAGAAATTTACAAAGTGCAAGTATGGGGATGAGGGTAAGTATGTCTTGTACAGACCAGCCAGACTGCAAGTGCTCAGTGATCACATACAAACAGTGCCTACGTCTTGGACAGCTCATCCTTAGAAAGTTTACCATAGAGGGGTCTTCGTGAAGGTGCTCTTAGAGGCGTCACTCCATCCAGAGGTGGAACCAGGAAAGCTAAGGGCAAATAAATATTTGTTAAGTGTATTGCTAAGAAATGTCCAAATGTAAATTGGAAGCTCAAGACCACCAGACTTCAGACTCTGTCCCCGGGGTAAAACCACTTGGGTGGTCCATCACTTCTTTGAATGCCTACTCTCACTTGCGTTGGCTTCTGATGTATTACTTTACTGTCAGCTCCGTGATGCATTAAAAAGGTTTTAAAGACACATCTCGTCTATAATTTTCATTGTTTTCAGCTGAAGGATTGTTCAGACACTCTTTATCTACTTCATCCTATCTACTATCCTGAGATCAGGATAATTAGAGTAGGGTGTGGATATTAACCAGAGCTTCATTGCCTCATGAGTATTACACGGTTTATTTCTCATTGAACTCTTCATTCTATTTTTTTTCATTTTTCCATTCAGACTATCCAAAAATAGATAGCTCTGCACTATCCTCTGACCTTCTATTGGTTTGCCTGAACTTACCTACACACTTAAAGATATTTTTTTCATAAAACAATCTAAAGTTAATTAGTTTATTTATTCTCACCTTAAAAAAATACCCTTGGAATTTACTTACATTTCTTCATTCTTTTGACCCACACCTCCATTCTATGTTGGCATTATCTGGAACTTTATTCCATATTTTAAAACATTTTTAAAAAACTGTTTTTAAACAATTTAATTTTGGGAGGGTTTTGCTGCTTGTAGCTCATCTATTTCTTCTGGAGTTTTTCCCTTCCTGCTAGAGAGCATCCTCTTTATGGCAGGTGGAGTCTAGGGAAAGAGAGTTGCTCACATTTTATCCTCACATTTCAATGATAGTTTAGCTGGATATATAATTCTAGTTTAAACACATTATTATATACAAACATTTTTATATTGTAGCCAATGCTATCAATGAGAAATTTACATCCTGGTTTCTTTTTCCTTATTTAAAAAAAACCCAAAAACTTTTATCTTTTATATTCTACTAGAGCCCTGGTGCATGAAATCTATACATTGGGGGGGGGGTCAGCCTGGCCTGCACTCTCTCCAATCTGGGACCCCTTGGGGGATGTCTGACCAGCAGTCGGACATCACTCTCACAATCTGGGACCACTGGCTCCTAACCGCTCACCTGCCTGCCTGCCTGATTGCCCCTAACTGCCTCTGCCTACCGGCCTAATTGCCCCCTAACTGCTCCCTTGCCAGCCTGATTGCCCCTAACCGCCTCTGCCTCAGCCCCCGCCACTGTGGCTTTATCTGGAAGGACATCTGGAAGATGTCCAGTCTAATTAGCATATTACCCTTTTATTAGTATAGATTACAGTGTGCTTAGTCATCTTTCTCCTTATTCTATTCTGATGACATCAATCTTTTTTAGTTATGGGAATTTCTCAAGTGTTTTTTCAAATGTTGCCTCCCCTTTTTCCTCTTTTCTCTGCTTCTAGATTTTTGTTAAATAGATCTTGGAATTGTAAACTTATCCCTCATGCCTCTTAACTGAACACTTTTCCACCTTTCTGACCATCCCTGGTACAATTTTATTTTTTGTTTCTGAGACAATAAAAGCAAACATTGAGTACTTATGTATGACCAGTGCTATTTTAATATATATGTATATATATGTGTGTGTGTGTGTATATATATATATGTGTGTGTGTGTGTACATATATATACACATACATATATATATAATTTTTTTTTTTAATTTTTTACAGAGAGGAAGGGAGAGAGAGAGTTAGAAACATTGAAGAGAAAGAAACATCAATCAGCTGCCTCCTGCACACCCCCTACTGGGTACATGCCCTTGACCGGAATCAAACCTGGGACCCTTCAGTCCGCAAGCCGACGTTCTATCCACTGAGCCAAACCAGGTAGGGCAGACCAGTGCTATTTTAAACACATTACATGTTACCTATCCTATCTAATAAAGAGGGAATGTGCTAATGGACCCTCACCCCGTTGCAAAGATGGTGGCACCCACAGCCAATAAGGAGGGAATATGCTAATTGACTGTCACACCCTCAAAGATGGTGGCGTCCACAGCCACAAGATGGCAGCGCCCAGTCCCCTCAGCCCTGCTGGGGTGGCAGGTGCATGGCAAGGCTGGGCCCGCCGCCCCAGCCTGGCTGCGTGCCTGCCTCTGGAGTCCCCCAGTACTCTCAGCCCCGCAGCCGCCCAGGGCCACCCGAGGCTCAGGTAACCAGGGCCAGCCGAGGCTTATGCTGACGGTAGTGGCAGCAGCCGAGGTGAGATGGGGGCGTCACCTTCCCCTGATCACTGGGTCGCCTCCCGCCCCTGAGGGCTCCTGAACTGTGAGAGGGGGCAGGCCGGGCTGAGGGACCCCCCTTCCAGTGCATGAATTTTCATGCACCAGGCCTCTAGTTTAACCTCATAAAAGCCTATGAAGTGGATGTAATATTGTTATCCCTGACTTACAAGCAACAAACTCGAGACACAGAGAAGGCAAGTGACCTGCCCAAGGTTACAGACCTGGGAAGTAGGTGACAGGATGTGAATCCGGGCAAGCCGATCGCAGCACCTGTGCTCACCCCTACAGAACTGCTTCCCCAGGATGTGGCTCTTCTTATACTCGCATTCCCCTGCATCACCGCCATGCAGCAGCTTCGTTCCCTCCAGGCACAGCCACATGCAGAGTTAAGTGCGGTCCCGCAGCTCCAGAGCCCTTCCCTCGGGAGGAAGTTTGGGCATTGCCTTTCTCTCAGGGAACCTGTGTTTATACTTTCATTTCTGTGATTTTGTGGGAGACAGGCAGGTGAAGAACCGGGGTCCTTCGGGGATTCTTCCCTGTGAGTTTGTCAAAGGAAGGGGCCCCTGGGAGACTGCAGCTGTCCTGCCTTTGCTCACCTACCGGGGAGTTGGAGGCCCTTCTGCTGGGCTTATTGCTCCTCTCTTCCAGGGGTGAGCTTCGCTGGCATCCAGCAGGTAAGGTCCTTCTGCTTATGTGTGGACTCTCTAGTCCTCCTTCCAGGTCACTCCGCCAGCGCCCTGTCCCAACGCCTGTCCTGAGTGCCATTCATCCAGAGGACAGATGTCATTTCCCCCTCAGCCTGTGGTGGGGGTCACTGCTTCCGGTCAGTGGCACCAAATGCCCTGCTGCCACATTCTAGTTCATTCTTTTGTCGGTGGCCACCCCACTCTTCCTCCTCCCAGGTGTGACCATCCCTGGGAATGGACTCCCACCTCATTCCTGTCACCGCCTTCGGATGGCACTCCCCTGTGAGCATACGACACTGCTCTTACTCCTTTGATTGGATTTTTTTATTTTTGACTATTTCTCTTCATAAACCTTGAGTCAGTTTGAAAATGTCTTTGTAAAATATCTAGAGTTTGAGAAGAGAGAGAGAAAATGTAGCTTGTCTCTTCAACTGTTTATTGTGTTTTGCTAAACAAGTTTTCCAATTTATCATTATTTTCATTTTCGTTTGTGAGTCATAGAAATATTCTTATGTTTTTCTTTCAATCGTTTTAAAATTGTGTCCCTCACTTGCCTATCTCCAACAAAAATTAAGGAAATAAAAATATAACTCCTGAAATGAAAAACTCAGTAGATAAGCCAAGTTGCATAATAGATACCAGTCAAGAGTAAATTACTGAACTGAGAGATTAGTCTAAGGAAGTCTCCCCGGATGTATCAGCTAAAGAGAAGGAAAGAATAATGATGTAATGATGTTTACTTTGAATTTATATTAGTTCACACAAACACTCCATCCATGCTTTTGTTCTGGCCCTCCGGTCCAGTTTAAGAACCCATTGTGGCCCTCAAATCAAAAAGTTTGCCCACCCCTGGCACCACCCGCTTGCCAGCCCTGCCCCTGGCCACCACCACTGGTCGCCTCCCTCTGCGGGGCAACTGGCAGGGTAATCAGGGGGCCCCCACTGGCACCCGCCTTGGCTTGCCTGGGGCCCGCGGACTAGGGGCAGCTCCTACATTGAGCGTCTGGTCAGTGCACGTCATAGCAACAGGTCATTCTGCAGGTTGTCAATTTGCATATTAGGCTTTTATTATATAGGACAAAAGGGGTTTTCCTAAACTATACAAATTCAATGAAATGCCCCAAATCCCTAAAGTATTAACAAAAAATTCAGAGATGCAATGAGTACAATTTTGAAAAGGAACAAAAAGAGAGGACCTACCCCACCAAGTATTTCAAATTCAAACTCATAATTCTTTTAAAGTATGGTTTTAGCATAATGGCAAGCAAATGGGTCTGAATGGAGCCCAGAACAGATCCATTTCCACATGGGGACTTGGTATTCAATAGTGGTGGTGTCAGAAATCTTATGTGGACAGATCATGTACTCAGTAGTGTTTGGGAGATTGGCTAAAATATTTGGAAAAATTAAGATACCGCTATAACCAGACAACCAGTGAGTCCTCGCTGCCTGTCATTACTCGAGCCAATGAAGCAGAGACCGGGGTTTATCCCAATCCTGCCTGCAGTATGAGAGCAGCAGGTCATGCACAAACATCTGCTTACTAATATATTGGGTAGAAGGACAAAGATTCCCTGGGGAAGTAGGCTAAAGGGTGTGCCAAATGCGCAGTTTACAGGGAATGGGGGCTGGGGATTTGCAAAGGCCTGTGGGTATGCAAGGGCTGGGGGTCTTCAAAGGGCTGGCGATTCTGGTTCTGCAACAAAGTTGTTCATCTTTCCCTGGTAACAGGCAGCTCCCAATGGGGAGGCAGGGTTGCCTCCGCAGGTGAGCTCCCAGGTCCCGCGTGTAACTCCCAGGCAGGCTGGAATGCGCCTTCTTTAATCAGAATACAATGATCACGGTTAACAGAGCAGGATTGATATTTCCTACAATTAGCTGGTCCCCAGTATTCTATTTCTGCCCCTATCACAACTAGGGTCTGACCTAGGATATAAACATGGAAACTTCATTAAGTTTAAAGAGAGAGAGAGATAGTAGCGACGCAGCGGGCAAAGCCTGGATCAGTCCCCGAGTTCTATGAGAATATCCATGTCCCAGATTCTCTCTTAATCGAGAGAGGAACTTCCATCCCTTTGGAGAAAGGCTGTAACATCCCTTCTACCCTGAGCTCACCTGATCACCAGCCTTAATTATCTCCACTCTGGCCCAGACCTAGGAATAATTAAAAACCACCCTAGGCAGCCGCCTGGTTGCCTCCGCATCTCCATATCAGAATTCCTATGTCGGCAAGATCTCGGACCCTCACAGTCCTAATGACCCTGGTGCTATGGGTCTCTGCACGCAGAAGATTGGAAGCAGCCAATGAAACGTGGAGCAGAGGGGACGAAGCGACGGACGTGCGGGCTTTGAGGGAAGTTTACAGTGAGAATTGACGGCAGTAGAATAGCTCCAACACTTCCGAGGTTATTTCGTTTTATAAATCTTGTTCCCGCCTCAAGATCAGTGATTCAAATCTTAGAGAAACGGTCCTCAGCCAGGCTGCTCATTAAAGTACTGAGGAGCCCCTTAAAAAAAAAAGTGATGCCCACACCTCACCTCCATCCCAGAGATTCAAGGCTCGCTGGTCTGGGCGGGCCCCGGGCACAGGTGTTTCCGATAGGCTCCCCAGGTGACCCTAATGAGCAGCCAGGGTGCCACCCACCAGCTGAACGGTTTGGGCTGTTGTGGAGCCAGACACACCGGCGCCTTTGCAGGCCCTTTCAGCGCTGTGATGACGAACGAGGGTTGGGTGGATAGTGGCTACCAGGATTTTAAGAGGAAAACACTTTGCATATGAGAAGTGCTTTTAATAGTAGATAAGATAACCTGGAACTAAATGATACCGAGACACATACTCAGCTCTGTGACCAGTAGAAAAATCCAGAGGGGACTGGTGGGAGGAGGCGGGCTTCCCGCAGCTCTCCCCTCCTGATCCGCCCCCTGCAGACCCACAGCCACGGAGCCACCAACACCTGGGGACCTGGTCACCGTGCGGATTCTGACTCAGTAGGTCTGGGGATCTGGATGGGGGATACTGCTGGACCGCGTGTCAGCAGCCTCCAGCGCACACTCAGGACTCACTCACAGCCCCTTCTCTGGAACCCAAATCCTCTCCCTGAAGGAGTCCCACTGGGGTCTTGAATCCGAACCGCTCTGCTCAAAACCAACAGCTTTCCTGAACTGAGGTCATGAGCTGACCCATCTCATCTGTTAACCGTCCGCTCCTCCCACGAGGCAAGGTCGTGGGAAGGGTAGAGAGTGTTGAGCTAGAACAGTGATGGCGAACCTTTTGAGCTCGGCGTGTCAGCATTTTGAAAAACCCTAACTTAACTCTGGTGCCGTGTCACATATAGAACTTTTTTGATATTTGCAACCATAGTAAAACAAAGACTTATATTTTTGATATTTAGTTTATATATTTAAATGCCATTTAACAAAGAAAAATCAACCAAAAAAATGAGTTGGCGTGTCACCTCTGACACGCGTGTCATAGGTTCGCCATCACTGAGCTAGATCCAGGCTCGGAGCACTGGGCTTGGGCCACTCATGACGAACGTGTAGGCAATGAGATGGCAATGGAGGGCAGATTTCCTGGGACAAAGTCCACACTGGATCCGAGGCAGGGCCTGAAGGTACCAGTTAAAGGTTCTGTTCATAAGATGAGTCCAGAGAACTGCTTTGCGGTACTTCCTACAGGAAACAGCCACTTGATTATCCTCAGGCAGCCAGTGTGGGGCGGACGGGCGGATAGCCTGCTGGAGAGGCCCTGCCTGGGGTCACACAACTCCCTGCTTCCCCTCTCGTGTAATTCCCATGAAGAAGGCTCGGCCTCCACAGAAGCTGCCCAGCGAACCCCCGTCATCCTTCACTTGGCAGTTCCTGGAACCCCCTCTCACACAATTTTCTAAATCCTCCACAAGAACGACGCATTCTCCTGCCCTCCTGTGAAACTGCAGAGAATATTGTTCTTTGAAAGGCGGGGGTCACGCGTTCCCAGAACATGCAGGAGCGCGGCCCGCCTGACGGGTCTGGTTCTTGTCCCGCTGCTTGTTCCTCTGTGGCCTCTTTAGAAAAGCAGGTCAGGTGCAGATGAGATCGGCAGCCCTGGTGGCGGCACTCGGTCCCGGAGTCACGGATGTGCTGGGTCAGGGGCCCCATAGCTCCTGGGTGCCCCCTCCCTGGTCCCAGCAGTGCGGTTTAAGCTGGACTTGGTGCTTCGTTCTCAGAGCTCAGGGCTGAGACCTGCCCCACAGAGCACATTAGGCAGTGGCTCTCTGGGTCTGGAATTAAGAACAATCAAAGAGGAAACCAGCATGAAAGCCACCACCCGGAATGTTATTAAGTCCTAACACCCCTGGGGCTCTGAGGCTGGTGTCTCTTCCTCCCCCCCCCCCCCCAAACTTTACTTGGCTTTTGTCTCCTATTTTTACGTCCCTGGTAAATCCAATTACATCTCCATCACGCAGAGCCTTGGTGGGAAATGGCCAGTCTGGGCAGGCGGAGAGCCCAGAGGGGCCTCTGCTGTCCGAGGCCAGCTCTTGGGCTCCTTTTCCCTTCCACCACCTTTCCAAAGACCACGAATTCGTTTCCTGGTGCCTCGTGGGAGTGACAGGAAAAGAGCTGGAAGTTGAGGCACCAAAGCTACCAGCGCTGGTGTGGGCGATGAGGCTGGAGCCGGTTTGACAAGGTTCTCCTTGTTCTTCATTTCCTTAATTGCCTTAACGAGCCCGCGTCACTGCCTAACGAAGGAACATTGTTTTCCTTGTTTGCTGTAATTCACAGGGCGAAGGAACATTGTTTTCCTTGTTTGCTGTAATTCACAGGGCGACAGCTTGGCCCAGTAACCCTGGGACTTCTCAAACCCGCTGGTCTTGGGGCGAGAGGAGGTTTCCTTTGAAGTGTTTATTTTGTGCAATGTTTTCACTCATGAATTCAAAGCCGATGAAGAGCAGGCCATGTTTCCTCACCCCCGGGTTTCACAATGGCTCTGGGATGACCCCAGCAACGCGTGGAAGAGGCATGCCCTCTGTGTGGGAGGGGGTTTCGGGGGTGCATTTGCCGAGGAAATGGACTCTGACGCCCACACCCGAGGCTGGAGGTGACGTCCTGAACCCGGGCCGGTGCAGGCTGGCCCAGGTCTGTCCTGGTCCCCGAAGAGGTGGGGCGCCTGGCGTGGACTGGGAGTTCCAAGCAGAGGCTCGAGTCTCGGGCTGGGGTGTGGCTTGACGGGCCACACACAGTAGCTGACTCAGACAGTGGGGTCCCAGAGGCGGATGACGGGGGCACCTCGGAAAGAAGGGCCAAGGCCACAGGCCAGGGTACCGCGCCATCAGGGAGGGTGGGGGCCTGAGGACGCCCTGGTCTGGGGGCTCGCTCTGTGCTCCTGGATGCTGCCAGGGTCCCCGTGCGCAAGTCAGGCCTGGGCGCAGCGCTCAGGACCCGCTGGTCGCCCCATAGTGCCTGCACCCTAGCGCCCTGCCTGCGCTCTGCCTTAACTGCCCGCGCCCCGCCCGCCTCCAGCCCCGCCGCTGGGGGGCGCCCGAGCCCCGCCCGCTATAAAGCCTCCGCCCGCGGTCCAGTCCACAAGCAAGAGGCTTTTCGAGGCTGCGCTTCTGCTCCCAGCGTCCAGTCCACAAGCAAGAGGCTTTGCGAGTCTGCGCTCCCGCTCCCGCTCCCGCTCCTGCTCCCTAGACCGCGGAGGTGCCATGAGCAGCGGAACTGCCTTGACCGAGTGCCCGTTCACCGCGTGCAGGAGCCTGCACCCCGACCACCTGTGGATCTGGCGGCCCAACGTGTATGTGGACGAGAATGATCGCACCTGGCTGCCCATCATCATGGAGGTAAGGCCGCTTGGAGGCCCCGCCAGGCAGGGCAGCGGGGTGTCAGCACCCCCGCCAGGCCCTGGGTGCCAGGGACGCCCCAGGCGGTTCCAGGACCCCAGGAGCCCCTGGGTGCAGCGGGGCGTGGAGTCGGGACTGGGCGCCCGCGGGCTCCCAGGTGAAACCAGTTTGAGCTGCGCTCGCGGGGTGAGGTGCTCTCCGGTCCGGAGAGGGGCGTGGGAAACGGGGTGCGGGCCAGAGGATGGGGGCCCCGCGCCTCTGAAGTGTGTGACTGTGATCTTGAGTGAAAGAGGAATGTCCTGGGTTTCGGAGTCCTAACCTGTAAAATGGGAATGACAGCCCTAAAGCAGCGGTTCCCAGCCGGTGTGCCGCAGCACAGGGTGGGCGGCAGGAATGGTTAAAACGCGCGCACCCGGCGCGCACCCGGGGCACGGACCTCTTTGCCCTTAGATTGTCAAAAAGCTGACAACAGCCAACTCAACGACAGCCGTCCAGTGAGAAAGAATCAAGATTGTACCTTTTTTTTTTTTTTGTCAGATCGGCAAAAAATATGTTTTTTAGTGTGCTGCAGAATTTCAGTAAGTCGTGCGTGGGCCGGGAGATGGCAGAGGTTGAAAACCGCTGCTCTAAAGTGATTCGCACACGTGGTCCATCATTGGAGTCTCCTCGGGGAGCCCCAGAAATCTGGGTTTTAAAGGGACCCGGGGCAGATATGGTCAAGCAAGTTAGGGAACCACTGCCCTAGAGTTTGGGGTATTTCATTCCTCCTTGATGCTTTGGGGAGAAACAGACCCCACGAACGTGTGCCGGATAGTACAGTGGTCTAACCGCCCGTCCTGAGTCAACGTTTTATGTGTGATGACTTAACATGGAACTTCAGTTCCTGTTAACGTTTCTTAAAGAAATACATCTCCTACCCGGCCGGTGTTGCGCAGTGATTAGAGCAGAGGTTCTCAACCTCCTGGCCCTTTAAATACAGTTCCTCCTGTGGTGACCCAACCACAAAATTATTTTCGTTGCTACTTCATCACTGTCATGTGGCTACTGTGATGAATTGTCATGTAAATATCTAATATGCAGGATGGTCTTAGGCGACCCCTGTGAAAGGGTGGTTCAACCCCCAAAGGGATCGCGACCCACAGGTGGAGAATCGCTGGATCAAGGCATCAGTCTGCACACCAAAGGGTCTGGTCTGGGGTTCAATTCCTGATCAAGGCATGTACCTGGGCTGCAGGGTTGGGGCATGTGTGGGAAGAACCAATCATGTGTCTCTCTCCCCTCCCCCCTCCCGCTTCCACTCTGGAAAAAATGCCCTCAGGTGAGGATTACCAAACAAAAGGAGTCTCTCTCTCATACAATACTTCCCATCAGTATGTGTTTTCTCAAAGAAACAGGTGAAAAATGCTGAAACTTTCAATATGTGAACTGAAGTAAAAATGTATAAAAGCAAAATTCAAATATCTAGTATTGGGGCATTTATGTAATATGATAGCAAACAGCAAAAAGGTATTGATAGTGACTGCGTCCCCATGTTACAGAGGAGGAAACTGAGGCATAAGAATGTAAATTTGTCCGAAGAAGTGCTGCTTGCTAGTAGTTAGGTAATGGGGTTGGCACTTCAGGCTCTTGACCACCATCTACATTTGCATCTTTAGTGTCATTTAAATTTGCAAAATATACATATACATGCTTTAAAAAAATCAAGCTAAATATTTACTTTTTAAAATGCAACTATTTGAAGAAAATTTAAGTGAATTATCTTTTAAAATCTCTAGCTAGGGAATATCCTCAACATGGCACCAAAACCACAAAGCAGAGTTTTTTGCGTAATCATTATAAATTCTGCACAAAACACCCCATTAGCAAACCATGGGTCAGGAGTTGCTAATGGGTTGGCCAAAGGATGGGGGTCCCCAGTATTCTTAACATGTAAAAGTTTACTTAAAGCAACAAGCAAAAGATGGATAAGCAAACTGAAAATGGTGGGAGGACATGGGAGACTACACACTAAGAATGTAGTATGTAGTAAGAGTAGTGATTTCCACACTTATACCTTGCAGGATGAGCTGAATGACTTCTTAACAGTGAGTTTTCAATTATTTCATAGACAGAAAAGTTTAAAAAGCTGTTTCCACTTTGGAAAAAATAGTCATTGAACAAAAAAGAGTGCCTAGGACTTTGTGTGTGTGTTTTAAAATATATTTTTATTGATTTCAGAGAGGAAGCGAGAGAGAAACATCAATGATGAGAGAGGATCATGGATCGGCTGCCTCCTGCAGCCCCCTATTGGGGATGGAGTCTGCAAACCTGGGCCTGTGCCCTGACCGGGAAACGAACCCGTGACCCCCTGGTTCATAGGTCAGCCCTCAACCACTGAGCCATGCTGGCTGGGCAAGAGTACCCAGTGCCTGTGCCAAGCCTGATGCTGGGCTGAGGGGGTTGCAGTGAATGTGACAGAAGCCCCCTCCTTGTGAAGCTGGCATCGTCCTGATGGTTAGAAGGACCCCAGGTCATGGAGGCTGGTGTAAGTGTGGGGGGAAACTGAAGTGAGATGAGAGGCAACGGCCAGCGGGGTGTGGGTCTTCAGCAAGACCCTCGACAGTCTGAATTTGCATCTGCCTGTCATGCATTTGCCCATCACCGTATTTAACCCTTTCAGAACTCTGTTTGAGGTGCCCCTTGTGTATATCATAGAGTTGGGTTTTGCTGAAATCTGTCTTTAGAAGACACTAGAGGCTCGGTGCACGGATTCATGCACTGGTGGGGTCTCTCGGGCTGGCCTGCAGGGATCGGGCCAAAACTGGCTCTCTGACATCCCCCGAGGGGTCCTGAATTGTGAGAGGGCGGTTCTCGAGTGACACACCCCGAAATCGGGCTCCCTCCTCTCTGGTTCCGGATGCGAACCGCTATTGCCAAGTGACCGCAGCTAGGCAAATCCTGCATTGAGCGTCTGCCCCCTGGTGGTCAGTGTGCATCATAGTTACTGGCCGATCAGCCTGTCGCTTAGGCAATTTTATGTATATATAGATGCATTTCAGCAGATCCCTGCCTAAAAGAAAGGTGTAAGCCAGGGTGGGGAACTATTTTTCTGCCAAGGGCCATTTGGATATTTATAACATCATTTGCAGGCCATGCAAAATTATCAACTTTAAAACGAGCCTGCTATATGTGGTTAGACATTTAATTAACTCACCCCTGTGCCTTGGCAGGGCCAGACCAAATGATTTCTCCGGCCGTATAAGGACGTTCCCCACCCTGGCCTGCGTAGATCAGAGGAGGATGTTCCTGGCAGAGGACAGCGGGTGCAAGCGCTCCCTGAAGTGTGGCACATCCCAGAAGCAGTGAGGAGGCCTGAGTGGCTGGGACAGGGAGAGGGTGGTGGACAGACAGTCGGAGAGGAGGGAGGCGGGCCTGGCTCCGCGGGCCTGGCTCTGCGGGCCTGTGGACCACAGGCAGGATTCCAGTTCATTCTGCCTGCAATGGGGGAGCATTGGAGAGCGTGGAGCAGGGAGAAACATGTTGTGTTTTTTGGATACCTCACACCCCCCCCCCCTTCCGGCTGCTGTGCCAGGGACTGTTACTGTGGGGCACATGTCCGACAGGTGGCGAGTTAGGAAGTCCCCGCAGTGGTCCAGGTGAGAGGTGATGATTGAGGGGCAGTGCTGGGGTGGCGGAAAGTGGTCTGTCCCAGATCCTGGGGCCTGGGGGCTCTTGTTCAAAAGGAGACGTATGGCCCTAACTGGTTTGGTTCAGTGGATAGAGCACTGGCCTGCAGACTGAAGGGTCCCAGGTTCGATTCCGGTCAAGGGCATGTACCTTGATTGTGGGCACGTACCTTGATTGTGGGCACGTACCTTGATTGTGGGCACATCCCCAGTAGGGGGTGTGCAGGAGGCAGCTGATCGATGTTTCTCTCTCATCGATGTTTCTAACTCTCTATCTCTCTCCCTTCCTCTCTGTAAAAAACCAATAAAATATATATTTTTTAAAAAATAAAAGGAGACGTATGACAAAGAAAAATCACAGGAAGTCCCACATCAGCTGAAACAGGCACCAAACCGCAAAGGGGAGGCAGCTCAAGGCCCCATGGGACGACCTGGCAATTCCAGGTTTGCCGGGAAGAAGTGGGCTCTGTGGCCCCATCTGGGTGTCTTACCCATGAGCATCCTGGCCGCCCCGGCCCAGCCAGGTGCCTGAGAGGACAGGTGGGGCTGAAGGGGTGGGGCTTCTAGAGCCCGGTTCCCAGCACCTGGGGGGCCAGCTGTGCCTGGAGGCGCCTCGAAGGTGTACCCCGTCTTCTCTCCAGACAGAAAGCAGCCTCCAAGTCCTCATGCGCCAGATCGAGGTCTCCCGCGGGGAGGCCATGCAGCCCAGCCGGCTGCCCCCCAGCATGCTGCCCCTCATGTGGCAGCTCTACCCTGGCAGGCGGTACCGCGCCTCTGACTCCAGCTTCTGGCGCATCGTGTACCACATCGAGGCAAGTGTGTGCCCCACCCAGGACCTCGATCCTCTCCCATGGCCCTGCTCCCGGTCCCCATGCCTGGCCTCTGCACCAAGAACCAAAACAAACCAAAAAAAAGTGGGGAGGGAATTTACAACTGCAGCTTTTTAAAAGATCAGATTAGAGAGAGGTTAGAACTGAATGGCCAGACTACCTTCTGGGGTCTCTAACTGAAGTCCCCTCGGCCCTAGAGGGCCTCCTGGTTGGCATTCCGGGGTGGAGGTTGGTGGGAGGGGCGCCTGGGACCCCCTTGAGGTGCCTGCCTGCTGCTCCGGGGCGGGTGGCCGGGAGCCGGGGGGTGGAGGAGACCCGGCCGCGTCTCTGATTCCCTTCTCTCTCCATAGATCAGTGGCGTCGAGGACATGGTCCTTGAGCAGCTGCCAGACCCGTAGCGCAAGCCACGCTTGGTGAGTACCTGTGGGGCCCGACACCTGCGTCAGAACGGCCAGTCAGAAAGGAGGGGCACCCCTCCTGCTCCCCAACTCTGCTGCCCTCCGAGGGCCTCCGGGGCTGGGGACCCTTGCTCTCTCCCTTATTCCTTGGGAGCCAGTAACTTTGCGGCAGCCCCCTTAGCAATGGGGCACACACCTGCAGAGCGCTCACAGGTAGTGCCTGGCGCTGTCACCTGATCATCACAGCTGAGCTGGGGTGTAGAGGCTGCGTGGCTGCGTTTGGAGAAGGAACATGGCTTGTCCAGGTCACAGAAACGGGTTCCACACCGAGGTCTGACACCAAGCCGCCTGCCCCGTGTATGATCGGCCCGGGCTCAGACCCCGGCCTCACCTCCGGGGACCAGCCCTGCCCACCAGGCTCCCAGCCAGACTCGCCCTAGCAGCTCTGTCCCCACCTGCCCTCCAGCCTGCACCCCCCCCCCCCCCCCCCCCCCCCCGCCACCCCTTGCATCGCCCCCACCAGATGGTCGCTTTGCCTTTGACTGTCTTCTTTTGTCCTTGCTTTGGCGCAGGTCCTGCGGTTCCTGTTCCTGTTCCTGTGCCCGGAGCCGCAGTCCCACTGGCCTGCAGTGGGGATGTCCATGCTTCTGTGTTCCTTTTTACCAGCCCTGTTGTTCTGTCTGCCACCCCCGCCCGAGGGCGCGGCCGGCAGGGGATGAGCCCACCCAGGGCCCGCGGGAACCTGCCTGCAGCCCCCTCGGCCTCCCCGGCAGATTGGCCCGAGAGAGCACGGCTCCAAGTGCCCAGGCCCTACCTGTCCCTGGTTCTCTGAGCTGCCTGCTGGTTTGTGGCCGCGCTCTCTCTCTGTGTCCCTTCCTCCCCAGTCACTCATGTTCTGTGCTACCCACGGGGATACTTCTCGTTCTCCTCCCTCAGCTCTGTGCGCCTCTGGCTGCCAGGCAGCGGGGCCTACACGCCTGAGCCCAGGCCAGGCCCCACGCCCCTGAGTCAGCTCTCTCGTGGCGTGTGCCTGCTCACGGCCATGCCTGCAAAGTCCCACCTGCCACGCAGGTTCACGCGCAGCTCACGGGAAGGCCTGGAGGAGCCGGGCGCCGTGCTCAGCACTCGGAAGCTTGCGGGTCAAGCGTCCACAGCCCCTGACCTCGCCAGAGGCCAGGCCAGCGAGCCCCCCTGTAGGACAGAGGTGGGAAATCCCCCCTTTTATAGGCACCCACACCCCTGGATGTTAATGAGGTTGTATGTAGCATGAACACTTTGTAATATTGATCGATTAAATGTAAGACAACT
>JAWPEG010064502.1:3742980-3766646 GCA_035771395.1 Myotis vivesi | reverse complement strand
TCCCCCCCGCACCCTTAGTATTTTTAAATGTACACAGTTGCTTCAGTATGAGAGGCTGGAGGTCATTTGCCCACCGGTTGGCGATGAGAGTCCGAAGGTATGGGATGCTGTAGAGCAGGGGTCCTCAAACTTTTTAAACAGGGGGCCAGTTCACTGTCCCTCAGACCGTTGGAGGGCCGAACTATAGTTTTAAATAAAATATGAACAAATTCCTATGTACACTGCACATATCTTATTTTGAAGTAAAAAAACAAAACAGGAACAAATACAATATTTGTATTTGCATGTGGCCCGCGGGCCGTAGTGTGAGGACCTCTGCTGTAGAGTCACAAGGTTGGTTTTTCGTCCCAACGGCCTTTGAACTTGATACCAGCCCCTTCTGCACTGTAGTCACCTCCTCAGTCAAGGAAGGGTGTTGGACTAAAAAGTATGGACAGTGTACGAGTTAGTCCCATATGTGGTTAACAGATTATTCCCCTCTTAGCCCTTCGAAGAAGTGACTGCCCTTGTGAAGACACAGGCTCAGGGACACGGTTACTTGCCCAGAGTGGTGCGGCCCAGATGTTGCCAGAATCTGTCCTGTGTCGGGCTTCCAGTATCCATCTGTCCAACTCGGTCTTTGTTCCTGTGCCTGGTGCGGCAGACAGGAGCCCCATGGTACACATTTCAGCACAGAGGGATGTGCCCTTGTTGTGGCAAATGGCCCCAGAGAACGACAGCGGCACCAGAGGAGTCAGGAAAGGTCCTTTATGGTGCAGTGCTGCTAGGCCAGGGGATTTTGACCCAAAGCCTGAGCTGCCAAGTGGGGAGGTTTTAATATATGTATCTTCTTGTGGCGGGCCCTCGGGGTGGGCTTTGCAGCTCCCCCAAGTCCGTGAGAATGGGGAAATAAGATTACTATTTATTTATTTATTTATTTATTTTTATATAACCAGTTCTTTTTTTTAAAAAATATATTTTATTGATTTTTTACAGAGAGGAAAGGAGAGAGATAGAGAGTTAGAAACATCGATGAGAGAGAAATATCGATCAGCTGCCTCCTGCACATCTCCTACTGGGGATGTGCCTGCAACCCAGGTACATGCCCTTGACTGGAATTGAACCCGGGACCTTTCAGTCCGCAGGCCGATGCTCTATCCACTGAGCCAAACCGGTTTCGGCAAAATTACTATTTAATTAGATATTGAACTAGGCTGTGAGCCCCCAAAGTTGCCCCCCTATTTTCCTTCTCACTCTGATGGGGTAAGCCGGGGCAGATATAGGAATACAGGAAGAGCCCACTGTGGACAGGCCAGCGGGATGGGAGGAAGAAAAGGCATCATGAATTGGAAAATCATAGTAGATATGGGGTGTGGTACTATCCACAGTTTTAGGCATCCACTGGGGGGGGTCTTGGAACATCTCTCATGGATAAGGGGGGGCTACTGTAATCACTTTAAATCAGGAAAGCGATGCTCACTCTCCAGTTGTCCTACCCCACCCATGGCTAAGTTGTTTGGAGAATCTTTTCCTTTCCCACTGAACACTTTTCTTACGCTTTGAGAAAACTTACTAAAATACTGTGTCCAGGATTTTTTGCACACCTAATTTAGTGTAGGAATGGGAAATACTTCTTTGTTTTCCAACAAAAATATTCTTGATAACCTATTTGAAGGTTGCTAGGAAATGTATTGTATTGTTTGAATTGTTTGAAATGGCCTAAATCCATGGTCAGCAAACTGCGGCTCTCGAGCCATGTGCGGCTCTTTGGCCCCTTCAATGTGGCTCTTCCACAAAATACCACGTGCGGGCACGCATGTACAGTGCAATTGAAACTTCGTGGCCCATGTGCAGAAGTCGGTATTTTGTGGAAGAGCTGGTATTTTGTGAAAGAGCCACACTGAAGGGACCAAAGAGCCACATGTGGCTCTCAAGCCACGGTTTGCCGACCACTGGCCTAAATTATGGGGCGCAGCTACAGTGTTTGGGCAGGTTCAAACCTCGGACTAATGAGAGGGCACAGACCTCTCGTGGCCACGTGCAAGTCCCAGCTGGAGGGCAAAGCCTTCCCAGCACAATTATAGCCAACAGCTATGGTTGTAAGCTGGAACCTGTGGTCCGAACACGTGGCCCCATGTGCCTTGTGCTAGAGTTCAGGTGCATGTAGTTGAGTGGGGTTGGAACTCACGAGAATGCTGTAAACAACTTGATCACGCCCCTACTTTGCCTCGTGGCATCTGCTATAGAATAAAGACACGGCTTGTGGGCGCTGTCTCCTCATCAGGGAGGCAGAGTCCCACCGAGACCCAGCTTTCATTCTCTTGTCAGTCTTTTCGTAATCCTTTCATCACCCCCACTCAGGGTCACCCTTGGCTGTGCTGGCGTGGCACAAGTGGCGTCCGAACAGGCCTGAGTTCAGGGGGAATTTAAAAAGTGGTCAGGTGAAAGGAGCTCCAAGGCGCGTGCAGAGAGTAATATAAGAAGGCCAAAAAACAAAAGTAAGCTACGGAGCCGAGGTGTGGTAAATTAGCTCGGTGTAAAACATGGGATAATGCTTAATTGAAGCATTTTTAAAGTAGGCATTTTTAAATTTCTAAGGTAGAAATAAGCAGAAGCAACTTAGAGATTGCTATATAGTTGAAGGCCTACAGAAAATTCCTGCTTCTATCTTCAGTTTGTGGTCCGTGATTCGGGACTACCTAGAGCCCCTTCCTGAAAGAGAGGGATGAATGTGGCAGGAGATGTAAGACAAATAGTAGAAAGTGACCAGAGGCTTCCGACTCCACTTACTGTTACTCGTAAGCCTCTCCAGTCGCCTTCTAAACAAGCAAGAACAAGAGTGCGATCTCTGTCTCTACTCGAGTGGTCTCTGCATGAGGCTAGGCAGGCTGGGGAAGACACTTCAGGACTTAGTAGCCAATTGTACTCTTAAAATGCAATTACTAAAACAAAAAGGGGGAGAAGAGGTTGTGTTTGTGTCTTTCCAGAAGGAGCAGCGCAGCCAATTTGGGTGCCAGAACGGTACGTGCGACACCATAATGGACCCAGAGAAGCTCCTTGTCCCTCCATTCAAGAGACTGAGAGTTGCCCCATGACAGCAAAGGAGAAGCTAACAACTGAGGCCCAGTAAATAGCAGAAAAGCAAAGAGTGGAAGCTACTCCTTCAGCCATGTTTATGGCTGTGTTAGCAGAGAGAAATAAACAGAGAAGTAAGTGGTAGAAATGTAGAAATAAGTGGTAGAAAATAAGTAATTAGGAGGTACAAAATAAGGTAGAAATCTAGCCTTTGTTTAAGCCACTATAAAGTAAAAGATGGCTGTGGTTGATGTTTAAGGAAGTAATTTTTGTTTTAGACCTAGATTGTAAGCTCTTGCAGCAGCTGCATTGTTTTGGGGCTTTGGTTATCTTTGTGCGACCTGATAGCTCCCTGGGACTTTGGGTCTGTGTGAGACCCCAGACTCAGAGTTGGAGGTCTCCAGCTACCGAGGGTTGCTCGTTTCCATGCAGCAGCGGCTAAAGAAAGAGGCTGAGAAGGGACCAGACAGGGCTGATTTGACTGGGACTGGTGCGGACTCAGTGTCAAGGTCAACCGTCCAAACAGCCTGATCCAGGGGACTAGTTTTGCATCAACGACATCTTTGCATCGGCGAGGTATCAGCATGGAGTCAGCTGAAGAAGATGGCGACTGAGGCCAGGAAGATGTTAGAAAAGCAAGTGGAAGCTATGCTAGCGTTGGTGAACTGCTAGTTTTCTGTAAAACCTTGCGGAGCTAAATCTAAGGACTTTGAGTAAGAGATCCTGAAAACGTTAACGTGTTGTCGTTTGGTTTTGCATTGGTATTGCTTTGTTATTAGCCAGAGTTTTGTTCTCTTGTTAACATTGCTGTGTTTATGGTTTTGTGAATAGCCAGAAGTCTGTTTTGATGTTTTGATGATGCTGAATAATTTATTTAGAGTGTTTTGGATAGTGTAAATGGGCATGTTTAAAAACAAAAGTAAAGGGGGGTATATGGAGCACGGCTACAGTGTTTGGACAGATTTAAGCCTTGGACTAATGAGAGGGCACAGTCCTCTCGTGGCCACGTGCAAGTCCCAGCTGGAGGGCAGAGCCTTCCCAGCACAATTATAGCCAACAGCTGTGGTTGTAAGCTGGAACCCGTGGTCTGAACACGTGGCCCCACGTGCCTTGTGCTAGAGTTCAGGTGCATGTAGTTGAGTGGGGTTGGAACTCACGAGAATGCTGTAAACAACTTGATCACGGCCCTACTTTGCCCCGTGGCATCTGCTATAAAATAAAGACACCGCTTGTGGGCTCTGTCTCCTCATCAGGGAGGCAGCGTCCCACTGAGCCCCAGCTTTCATTCTCTTGTCTGTCTTTTCTTAATCTTTTTATCACCCCCACTCGGGATCACCCTTGGCTGTGCTGGCGCGGCACACTAAAAGACATTTTTGATACCTGGATAAACTTGGACCAGATCACACTGAAAACTCTGGGTTAGCAGTAGGTCTGTTTCTGTTGCCTGCTTTTTCTCTTGGTTTTCAGTTAGTACAGAGTCTGTTTTTGGAGTAATTTTTTAAAGAAATAGAAAATATTGTGGTAAAAGTACAGGAAAGGCTCTAGATCAGCGGTTCTCAACCTGTGGGTCGCAACTCCTTTGGGGGTCGAACGACCCTTTCACAGGGGTTGCCTAAGTCCATCGGAAAACACATAATTACATATTGTTTTTGTGATTAATCACTATGCTTTAATGATGTTCAGTTTGTAACAATGAAAATGCATCCTGCATATCAGATATTTACATGACGATTCATAACAGTAGCAAAATTACAGTTATGAAGTAGCAACGAAAATAATTTTATGGTTGGGGGTCACCACAACATGAGGAACTGCATTAAAGGGTCGCAGCTTTAGGAAGGTTGAGAACCACTGCTCTAGATAATGTCTTCTTTCCAGCCAGGTGGAGTTAACCCTTTCTTCTGCGGAACAGAGTGAAGTATTGAACAACTGAACTCCAATAACCGTGACTGAGTCACGGTGCGGTTGCAATTCTAATAAGAACCAGTCTATTTGCCTCCTGTCTGCCCTATTTCCATCGCGCGGCTCTCACTCAAGAGCCTGGAAAGTTGTTGTCTCAGCCCAGAGAGGCCGCAGGAGGTTCTGCCTGCCTTTGGGGGCTTTGGCTTTGCTGTTAGCATCCCCACCTGAGCTGCCTCCCTTTGTGCAAAGTCCTGGGGAAGCCTTGGGTGTGAGATCCCTCGCGTCACCACACGGTCCAGCTGCCTCAGAACCAGCAGGTGCTCCCAGGAAGCAGCAGCCGCAGGTGGCAATGGCTGCTGGCAGTTCACCAGTCCCTCCAGAGTCCTCAGCTCCTGCCGGATTGTTCTCAGAGCTGGGCGCAGGCTTCAGCCAGCTGGGTGCTGCCCCGTCTTACAAGCCTGGGAAGGGGGTGGGTGGTGGGTGCAGTTGGTCTGATGGGCTCCAGTCTGTTGGCCCAGAGGGAGCTGGGCCTCTCCGGTGCGAGTTTCCTCATCAGCAAGGGCTGTGAGCTGCCAGTTCTTTTATTAGCAGACTTATAGCTGGCATTTCTCCCAAGGACAGTTGTTTTCCCCCATAGGACAGGGCCATCTGAGCCAAATGGAGGAAGCAACAATCCCTCCGCTCGCCGGGTCCAGCCTGCTCGTGCACACTTCCGTCTCCATTATTGATTTCTTCTCGGCTCCAGCAGCAGCGGATGGGGTGGGGACGGTGGCACCATCCCTCGGGGCAGAGCCTGGCCGGAGGAGAACCAGGAGTTGAATTCACTGAGCGCAGCCATTCCTCTCCATAGACATGGAGAGAGAGGGCGGCAAGGGTGCCCACCCCTCCGGCCACACTAATCCCTTCCATTTGCAAAGGAGCTAGGAAACCAGGAGCACACGTGTCCAGCCGCTGGCAGACAGGCTCTGGTCTCCCACCATCCTGCTCAGACTTCGGTTACAGCATCTCTCCCTCGGCCTTGACTAGGTGAGGAGGGGTGGAGGGAACGCCCAGCCCGAAGGCTGTATGAGGACTGTGAAATCCTTTGGTCTGGCCCTGCCAAGGCATCAGGAGTGGGTTAATGAAATGTCTGGCCAAATAGAGCAGGCTCATTTTTTTAAGTTGAGACTTTTGTATCAGTTTTTAAATTGATAACAAAGAGCATCATCTATTTAAACTCTGGCCCATGAATGATGTTATAAATATCCAAATGGTCCTGGGCAGAAAAAAAGGTTCCCCACCCCTGAGTTTCCGCACGTGGGCTTGCGTGGCCTGGACAAGATTGAGGGCTTTCTGTCTTCCCATCTACTTGGCCCAGGCTCCGTGACCGAAAGGCAGCTCCGAGCACTTGCACAATGTGGGGCTCGCTGTGAAACACTCCCCTAAGCTTGGCGTCAGCCCTTGCAGGGTGCCTGGCCTTGAGTTCCCTACTTGACCTCTGAGCTTCCTACTCCTCGGCTATAACACAAGGCGACGTCCACCTGGTGAGGTTGTTGTGAGGAATAAGAACACTGGTGAAGCCCAGCACGTGGTCGGGCCTCAGGCCATGGAGAGAAATGAGATGGAAGGTCGGCTACCATTTCCTATTCATCGCTGTTCCCAGTGTCGGGCGGGACCAAAGGAAGGGCGGGCAATACCTGGTTCAAAACAGCTCCGCCCAGTGCAACTGCACCCACAGGTGCGCTGGGAATGGCACCCACTCGGGGCCCCTTCCTGCCAACCTCACGGGAAGCGCACTTGGAAGTCAAGGCGCTCACAGCACAGGCGGAGGCCTGGGCGCTGAGTGTGCACAGAGGGCCTGGGCCTCAATGTCTTCCTAGAAGGGCTGCTCGTTGGCTGGCCCGGTTCGGTTCAGCGCGCACCTGCCCAGGTGGGCGGCGAGATCCGATTGGCGGCGGCGCCCCTTTGTGCACCTGGTGCTCAGCCTCTCTGCAGAAGGCAGCGTCCTGCGCATGCGTGCACGGGCCGCCCTGCCTCGCCCCTCGGGCTCCTGGGCTGTGGTTTTAAATGGCTCTTCATTGAATGCATCTGGATGACCCGGAAGGATGCCATGGGCTGCAAGTGGGTCGTTCCCTGCAGCCCGCGGTGGCCTTGCCAGGATGCGATGCGAATGCTGTGTCTCTGCACAGAGCGGGCATCAAACCAAAGGCTGGGCCGAGCGGAGAGAGGCGACCGCCTGGCGAGGTCCCCAGGGGAACTGAGAGGAGGTGTCAGGGCTGAGACGCCGCCCCACCTGGCCGAGGTCACGGAGCAGGTTAGTGGAGGAGCTGGGATCTGAACCCCAGGGTATCTGATCCCCAAACCCGAACTCTCTTTCTCTACCTGCGGGCACAGGGTGGGCTCCCTGCAGACTATGTTCTGAGGGTGGAAAGCGGGCTGACAGTCACAGCAGGGCACACGCGCCTCAGGGGCGGGCAGAGCTGGCCGTCACATGGCCAAGTCCAGCCACACCTGTGTCCCCAGGGCTCGGGCTCCCAGCGGCTCCAGCCTCACGAAGGGCAGCGTCTACTTAATGTCTGGCCCCGCGGGCTCCGCCTTGTCCAGGAGACATTCTGGGGCTGAAAAGGAGGGGACACTGAAGCTGAATGTGTTCTTTTGTGGGTTTTGTTGTTGCTGGTTTTGTTTTTTAAGCCGAGTTTGCATTCTGATACTAGCTTCGGGATGCCTCGCAAGCTAGTCAGCTTCCTCCAGGGACCCTGGGTCTCCGTGAACCGTGGTGGACGGCAGTGTTGTGACCTCCCCTCCCCGAGCCGCCTGCAGGAGGGAAATAACTCAGAAATAGAAATCTTTCTTTAGGAGACAAATTAACTGTAGTTTTTTGTTGTTGCTTTTTAAGCCAGGAGGCTATCTCTTGGATCTGGTTTATCCCGTGCAAAAATGTTGTCTCCGCTCTGAAGTAGCTGCAGGCCCTTCTGGGTGACAAAACTGGTGAGCGGGGCCCTGCCTGTGTGGCTCCATTGGTTGGAGCATTGTCCCATACGCTGAAAGGTTGTGGGTTCGATTCCCGGTCAGGGCACGCGTGGAAGGCAGCAGGTCCTGTCTCTCTCACATCAGTGTTTGTCTCTCTCTCTCTCTCTCTCTCTCTCTCTCTCTCTGCCCTCTCTCTACAACCAATAAGCGAGTCCTCGGGTGAGGATATAAAAAACACGCATACAACTACCTGTTAGCTGGGCTGTTGGGACTATGAAATGCGAGGTCTCTGTTCATTCTGACTGTGTCTGCACACGATCTTCCGTCCACTCACTCTCCCTCAGCACCTGACCAGGAAGGTGAGCGATTGCTCAGCTGTGTCCGTGGTCTGTCTCTGTCTCTTTAAAATACAGGCCAGTACCCTCTGTTCTGTGTAGACCCAAGTTTTGTGAACTCCTTTTCCTGTAGCTCAAAGCTCTAAAACATGACAAGTGTAGATGACTGAGAGTGTGAACAAGGAAGTCGCTTACCGTGGGGGCGTGCGGGGTTTGCCTTTGTGTGGCATTGTTTTCCGCTTCCTTCCCTCTTGTTCCGGCCCCCTGTTCCCAGCCTCAGCAACTCCTCTGCCTTCGGGTCTCTGAGGGAGCAGCTTCCTCGGCGAGTCTCCCTGGGTTAGTGCTTTGAACAATCTCAGAACCTAAAGCACAACCCAACCACACAGCGGCCTGGTTATTGTACTTACGAGAGGCCTGATGCGCAAATTCATGCACTGATGCAGTCCAGCCCCAATGGGGGCCCTCGGGGGTGGGCTGGCTGGGGCAAGGGGCTGTGGACAGTTTGCCGGCTGCCCCACCCCCGATAGGAGTGGGGGTGCCCACTTGGGGGCGGGGTCAGGGGGGCGAGGGCCCGCAGGCATTCCTGTTGTTCCTCTGGTGTTCCATTCGTTCTGCCGTTCGGTCAATTTGCATATCACCCTTTTATCAGATAGGATTGTTACTGGACCTCGGATAGTGGCTGTTCTCAGATAGTGTCCTCATCCACGCTTAGGTGCCAAATTAACCTCTTTCCTGGTCCCCCTCCCATCACCCGCTTTCCTAATTTGTTCCGTAAAGATGTGCCCGGCCCCTGCGTTGTGCTGGGCACAGTCCTGAGGGCGGGGGGTCAGTGGTGCAGAAAGAGTCGCCTTTCTCTCTCCTCTCATCAGCGGCCATGCCAGTGGGGACGGCGGGTGATAGACAGAAAGCAGCTGGTGGAATTCTGCATGTGGCCAGGGTTCGGGAAAGAAAGCAGGCAGGGGACCAGAGGTGCCAGTGCATGAGGCCGCATGGTCTAGGCCAGTGGTTGGCAAACTGTGGCTCTCGGGCCACATGCGGCTCTTTGGCCCCTTGAGTGTGGCTCTTCCACAAAATACCACGTGCGGGCGCGTACAGTGCAATGGAAACTTCGTGGCCCATGCGCAGAAGTCGGTATTTTGTGGAAGAGCCACACTCAAGGGGCCAAAGAGCCGCATGTGGCTCGCGAGCCGAGGTTTGCTGATCACCGGTCTAGGAGGACCTCTCTGCAGGGGCACTGAGCGGACATGTCAAGAAGCAGCTGTGTGGCTGGGGAGCTGCTCCGGGAGGCCGTGCAGGGTGGGTGGGCCTGGGTATTGGAGGGGATGGGCGTGAGGAGCGGGAGAGCGTCGGGGGGAGGAGGTGGTGACAAGTCCACAGGAGCCGCCAAGGGCCCGAGAGACCGAGCAGAAGCAGGAGTGGGCTGTGGGCTCAGCAGCTCGGGCCGTCGTGTGTGAAGAATGAGCGGAAGGATTTGTGAGCAGAAGGCAGAGGCCACAGAGAGGTGTGGGCACCCTGGCAAGAGCGCAGGTCGGCGTCCGCGTGGTGGAGAAGCGTGAGGAGGACCATCGGGGAGGACGGGCTGGTGGGACAGCTGGTAGAAGGAGGCGGGTGTGACAGAAAGGGGAAGGACAGCTGTGGACAGCTGCCCAGCACTCGCTCGGCCGGCCTTCCCGGCCTCCTCCCAAGCCACGGGGACGGCCTCCACCCCGCCCAGCGCCATCCTGGCTCCCGCGCCTCCCAGTCTGGACAGTCCAGAGCCCTCCCCTCCCTCCACCCCCTCCATGGCTCTAACCACCCCAAGGAGGAGAGGTAGCACAGAAGGTCATGACCATCGTGCGCGCAGCGCTCCTGCCCCTGGGCATGGGTCTGCGAAGGACACCGGTGTCGCCTGGTAACACAGGAAGCAGTTCCTCCTGCAGACGCACACCTTGCATCCTCCCCTGGCCGCTAGCAGCTCCAGGAGCCTCTCCCGTGGCAGCTCTCAGCGGAGATAGAGCTGATGCTTCCCATCTGGCACTCTGGGGGAATGTGGGCAGCTCCCGGCTTAGTCATGAGCTTCCCAGTCCTGGCAGGGCCACGGGATTCATTACAAGGCAGGGGTGGAGGAGGCAGGAACAGCGAGAGTGCACCTGGGAACTCGGGAAAGTCATTTCAAGGTCAGGGGACTCAGACAGGGCCTGAGCCTGGTTACTGAGGTGCCTGGGGCTCGGGGAGCAGGTGTCCAGCAGCCGGCCCTGGGCTGGGGCTAGGGGCCAGGCCTGGGAGTCAGGATTCTGGGTTACACGCTAGAGCCATTGCTTCATTGGCTCATAAGTGTTTATTCAGCATTCACAGTGTGCCAGGTCCTGTGTAAAGTCTACATTAGGCCCCGGTGGCAGGTGGGGGGTGGGGGTAGGGAAGGGTGGATTGACAATGAAATAGAAAAATTCCACTGCAGGGTGATATGTGTTATGATGGAAGAAAGCAGCACCAATTTGGGTGCTGCTGAGCCCAAAAGAAATAACATCTAAGCACAGACCTCAGCTGAGAACAGGTGGAGGGCTGGAACTCCAGGCAGGGGAACAGCATAGGCAAAGGCAGAGGGCATTGGAGCTAAAACCCGGATTGTAAAGTGTGGGAGGCAGCTTCAAAATGGGTGCCCAGTGATCCCCACCCCTCACATTCACAGCCTTGCACAGCCCCTCCCCTGGAGTGTGGGTGTAACCTGTGACCTGCCCCGAACCCACAGAACATGGGGCAAAGGTGCCATGATGCAAGGGTTACAATGATAACGTGACTCGCTCTTCCCTCTGCAAACTCTGCCGAGTGTCAGGCTGTGGGGGCACAGCTCCTCAGACGCCGGGCACTAGATGGAGACATGAGAAGCCATGGGCCCCTACAGGAGAGACTTCACTGTAGACTGAGTAGCCATTGCTACTACAGGAGCCATCAAGACAGAGCAGCTCTTCAAAGCAGCCCAGCCACCTGGCTGCTCAGGGGCAACTCGCACACACACTCAAACAGACGAGGCCTCGTGCCGGTTCCTGACGCTCGTGCTACATTCACCACACAGGTTCCGTCCTCGCCTGCACGTGTGTGTAGGGCAAATTGGCCTGGATCATCCCGTGTCCTCCAATTAGGGTTCCCACACTGGCCCTGGAGAGACTAACAAGCGAAACATAAGGGCTGTGCACTGCAGCCAGACCACACATAGGAGTGGGGTCTGCAGCCACGTGTCTGCGTGGCCTGGGGAGGGGCTCTCACTCCCTGAGTCTCTCTCTCTCTCATGTGTGAACGAGGGATAAGACGGCTCGTCCACAGGCTGTGGAGATCAAATGGCAACAGAGGAAGGTGCGAGAGCAGCCCCTGGCCTCCGTGGGCAGTGCGCGGCGTTGGCTGCCGTAAAGGACCCGCTGCAGGCACAACAGTCAGTAGGTCACGGTCCATCCCCAAAAACTGCCTCATCCAAGCAGGTTGCAAGGAAGCAGCCACAGGCCAAGGAATATGGGCGGCCCCAGAAGTTCAAGATAAGAAGAGGGTTTCTCCCCCGAACCCTCCAAATAAATGCTTGATTTTAGCCCAGAATGACTCCTGTCAGACTTCTGACCCTCCCAGACCCCTCCCCCGAACTGTCGGAGAATCAATTTGTGCCGTTTTAAACCACTAAATCTGTGGTAATTTGTTACAGCAGCAATAGAAACTGATATAGTTACTTTCAATCCAAAAATGGGGCACCATGTGCTGGGATGTGGCGAGGGAGCTGCCTGGAGGCCAAGGACAGAGGCCCAATCGATGAGCCCCCATATCTCCTCTGCTCATGGCTCATGTGGGTGTAGATGGACTGTGGGGGGCCCTGAGTAATGAACAACTGAACAAGGACAAGCAGAGATGAGGCAAGGAGGTGTTAACAATCCCATTTTACAGATTAGGAGACTGAGGCCCTAGTGTTGAGCAGGGCAGATAGTTATTGGCAGAGGTGCATCTAGAACCAGGATCCTGACTGCTGGTCCAGTGATCATCTCCATCGCCCCCTGCCCTCCCTCCATCAGCCCAACACCTGAGACCTGAGGGATGAGCCAGTGCCAGCCCAGAGAGAGAGAGAGGAAAGGCAGGCACTTTACCCGTAACGACACATTGACCCTAAGAGGCAGCACTGTCATTACTCCCATTTTACAGACGAGGAAACTGAAGTACAGCCGGGTTAAGTTACCCTCCCAAAGTCCTCCACCCAGCGGCCGACCACACCAGTTACCTCAGTCACTGGCCTCCTGCACCCACTCTTTGCCTGTAATTCTGCAGTCCCCTTCCACACACACTCTGGACTTTGGCCACATGACCTGCTTTGGCCAATGTGATATGATGTAAGCAGAGGCTTGATGGCAAGGACATGGCTTTACTTATCCTCTTACATGTTTGGGCTTGTAAGACCCCCACCATCACCACAGAAACAGGCTCTAGCTAACCTGTTGGAGGGATGTGAGAAGCACATAGAAGAAGAATTAATTCATCCCATGCAAACTATTCTAGACCAGTTCCCCCCTGGCAAGCTCAGCCAAGGCCAGCTGAGCCCAGTCCTGAATGGAAAAGCCACAGGACTATCCTGAAGATCTGTGAGCAACCATCAGTGCTGCTGGATTTAGGCCACTGCATGTTGGAGCTGCTTGTTACGCAGCAATAGCTAACTGATACAACCAGGAAGTAGCAGAGTGGCATGTTTGGGAAGCAGAGAGTAGCCCCGCTTGGGAGGAACTTTTAATTTATGTTGGAAAGAAGCATCAAGAGAGCCAACAGTTTAAGAGCAGGGTGGGCGTGAGGCCTGGTGCTGGGGGTGGGGGTGGGGGGGCGGCGTTGTTTTGCTAGCACAAGAGAAGCCAGTGTGAGGACACAGCTGAGGCTGGGAGGAGGGAGAAGCAAGGATTGATGGAGACTCCTTTTCCCACCTGCTCCTTCTTTTGTGCTTGCACATGGCATGGACACCCAGAGCTGTGACAGTCATCTTACAGAAACAAAGACAGGAAGCGTGTACGACAGAATGTCAGCTCACGCCCGGACCTGATGAGCCAACGCCAGGAGCTCCCGTCCCCTGGTAGAGACAAGTCCGTACGTCAGACACATTGCAGCTGAAGGTGCTGCCTGGTGCCCGGTGGCCTTGGGTCCGGCCCCTCTGCAAGGCCAGGCCAGACCCCAGGAGGCTCACACTCAGCCCGTGCCAGAAGGCTGGGCCTGCTTGGAGCACTTCCACATTCGGTGAAAAGCCTGTTTGGTGCCCAGCCCAAATGTGGGACAGACATTCTGATTCAATTATTTTTCTCAACTGATTTTTTTTTTTAATGAAAAGTTCTTGACCTGCTGTGTCTTTTCAAATACCCCGTGTCACCTCTCCGGAATAGCACAACCTAATAAGGGGCTGGTACAGCTCCAAATTGCTGTCCACTTAACAGTCATAGGAAGTCCAGGGAGTGCGTGGACGGAAATGAACCACAAAGCACAGAACGTGCTGCGGCCGCCGTCCCTCCTGTGCTTCACACCGCCCCCCTCCCCCCCCCCCCGCCAGGACATCGAGGTGCAGCCAGAAAGTGCGTGGACACAGAGTATGAAGATGGGCAGCAGTGAGAGCACTGGTGCAGGAGCCGACTGCACGGATGTCACCTGGCGTGTGACCGTGGACATGGTGATCCCCTCCCTGGGCCTCCGTTTCCTCCTCTGTAGAGGGGCTGAGCTCCTCCCCTCCCTGCTCCCCGAAGTCCAGTGAGGGTCTGTGAGACACGCACTCACCGGTCCAAAATTCATAAGCGCGGACACGGAGACACAGAGCACAGCAGAAGCGAGGTGCTGAATGTCGGCCTGGCCACATCGGTGTCTGGTGGGCGGGCACGGCCAGAGCCGTGACAGCCAGCACTTTACTCCCCAGCGCGCGGGTCCCTCCCGGCTCCTCACTGGCTGAGCGCTGTGGGGTGTACAGTCTTCCCGGAGGCCCCCTACGTTCCATCATTTCCTTACAGGGCCTCTTCCTCCCCTCCGAGTTTCAGTGCCTTTGTCACTCAGCCCCTCCTCAGCATCCTTGCCCGGACTCTCCAGGCGCATGAGCTTTGCCTGCCCGCAGGCCGCTATGACAGCGGGCAACCAGCGATTTTCCACTCGGGGTCACATGCCTGGCCTTGAAAACGGACCACCACTGGCCTTATTCCTAACAGGCCTTTCTCCTCGCGCTCAGCCTCCAGCGCGTGAGGGGACCAGGATGTGCTGGGAGACAGGCAACCTCGGTTTCCATCCAGCTCGGGTGCCTTGGGGCTGATGCCTGCTGGGCAGCTCCCTCCCGCCCTGTCACCTACAGAAGGGGACGCAGGACCCACTGCCTTAGGAAGCGGAGAGGGTGCCTGGGAGCTGGGAGCACCGGCAGGTGCGCACAGTGGGAAGTGTTCTCCTGCGTCTTTCTCGTGACGTGGCTCGGATGGAAGTGCGACGGGCACTGGCTAGACTAGGGGTGGGTAGGTGGTGCTCGCAAGGGCGTGGGGGTACAGTAGCTGGAATGAAACAGAAAAGGAGGTGCCCATATGCTGAGGGTCATCGCGGCTGGAAAGGGCACAGGCCTCGGCTGGAGGCGTCATTAGAAACTTGGAAAGGAAGGGAGACAACTGGCACAGGAGGCGGGGCTGCCTCCCTGGGGGCCGGGGCGTCTCGTCAGGTCGGAAGGGAAGGCGGACAGAGCGCGTGCCCACGGCTTCACTTAACTCGGCTCCCCCACGTCTCCATCGTGTCGTCCTGGGTGGAGTCTCCCGGGCCACTTGCTAAGAGGAACAAAGGCTTCCCAGGGACCGTGGAGGGGTTGGCTGACTTAGAGCCCGGCCGACTGGAACCTACGTTGTAGATGCCATTGGTTAGAAAGCTTGTGGTAGAAACACATGTTCGTTCCCTGTAAGTGGAAGCCGTATGGTCATAGGTGGCTGTGTGCACCCAGCGTGCTTGGTGGTCGTGACCGCGCCGTGGCCCCCTCGGCCGGCTCTGGTCAGCCCAGCCTGTGAAAGGGAACCCCACAGTCTCACGGCGAAGACCGCTGACTCCATGCACGCGTTCATGATGCAAACAGACTGAAGTGCCGGTAGCGGGTGCAGAGCCGGGGTCTGCTTCCCCCACAGCGCACCCAGCGAGTGACCGGCAGGTGGCCTTCCCGTCCAGCCGCATGGCTGCGGGAACTTGTTGTTGCAGGACACGGGACAGCATGGGAGCCAGGCCCCACACGGGGCGACGATGACCCTGTGTGGGTCTGTGCTGTGCTGACTTAGCCAAACTGGAAACACCTTTTCCAGGGCTCCCCTCCCAGGTCGGAGATGCTGGGCACGCGACTAGGAGATTCATGAGGCCTGGGCAGTGGCCAATTTTTCTCCCACTCGGAGGGCCGGGCGGGGCTGGAGGTGGCAGCAGCTGGCACTGGTGGTGGCTGCCCGCTGGCTCCCCACGTGGGCGTGGAGCGGCTTGTCCCCTGAGGCCCTGACCCGATGGGTGTGAGCACCAGTGGCTTCTGCACAGACCCCCAGGCACTGGCTAGTGTCCAGCTGGGTGTCAGACTTAAAACTCTGCAGCCATGGCCACTGCCTTACGTAGCCCTGCCTTGGCCACGCTCATCAGCCCCTTATTCATTGATTTATTTGACAAGCAGGGTGGCATCTACTCACAAGGCACCAGCCCTGCTGTGGGGCCTGCAGTTGGAGGGCCCCAGGTCGGCCATTGGCCTTGCCCTCAGCATCTGCCGTCGGGGCATTAGGCTTGGCGCAGCCCTGCAGCCAGCACACCGGGACAGATGGGAGGGGCTGAGAGCTGCGGTCACGCTGCAGTCATGCTCACATGGCTCTAAGTTGGCCCCCAGGGCTGGTGTGGGGACTGAACGACCCCCCAGAGGTATCCGTACTCTAGTGCCTGGGACCTGTGCGCCTTCCCTATGTGGCCAGACTCTGCAGAGGTGGCTCAGTGAGGGGTGCTGAGACGGAGAGGACCCTGGGGCACGGGTGGGCCCTGAGTGCAGTCCCGGGTGTCTCTATGGGAGGAGACCAGAGCGCAGGAGGGAAGCAGGGGGTGGGGAAGGGGGGAGTGGAAGGTGTTGCATGCTGCTCTGAGAGGGGGAGGGCGGGCCCTGAGCCAGACAGCATGGCTCCGGAAGCTGGAAGAGGCTGGGAGTGGGCCTCCCTAGAGCCCCGTGGGGAGCGCGGCCCTGCCTCTGTTACCACTGATCCCTCTGACATTGAGAACCAGCCGTAAGAAAATGAACACGTGTCGTGTGGCAGCACCGGTGTGTGTCTGCGCCACAGCGGCCGTAGGAAACTGCACGTCGGTCGTGGTCCTGGCTTTGGCAGATCAGGGCTAGAGGGCAGACCCCTCGGGAGCGGCCTTAACCCGCGCCTTCACCTCCAGGAAATCCAAAGGGCAGGCCTGGCAACCCGTTAGACGGGGAACCTGTCAGACGCCCTGTCGGGGATCTGGTGCGTGTGTTAACGGTGTCACCACGCATGAGGCAGAGGCGCGCCTGGGACGTAGCCCCAGAGAGAACAAAGGGTGTTTGAAGTGCACGCAGCGCGAGCGCCCCCATGGATAACACCCAGGAGGGCAGCGGAAGCAACAGAACAACTCGGCGGCCTGTGAAGGGGGCGTCTTTGGGGGTATCCCAGGATGGCTGTCCCTTTATCCGTCTCTGCGGGGGCTCTGGCGACAGGTGAGCAGCCACAGCGGCGGTTTTGAAGAATCAGCAGCCGCAGAGCTCTGAGTGGCCCAGGCCTGCCAGCTGCGCAGGGAATTGGGGATGGGGGAGCAGAGGAGAGGAGGATAGAGGACGGGGAGGACAGGGCACCTAAGGGGGCAGACTGCAGGCCGCCAGCTCTGCCTGGTGTGCGAACCCGCGTGATGGTGTCGTCAGTCACGTCCTCTTGCAAAGGGAAGGAGGAAGCACAAGGCCTACTTCCCCTTCTCGTGGGGCCGGGACCCCCAGGGTCGCACACCCAGGTGCCCAGACGAACACAGGAACACAGGCCGTAGCCAGGCTAGCTCCTGCCCCCACGCTGCTCTCTAACCCTGGGCTGCCTCTGCCCATGCCCCAGCGTGGCGGCCTCGTGCGGCTCCACACTCAGCTGGGGCTCCTCCCGCCAGGGCCCCAGGCTGGAAGGTGACTTTTTCCCCCGAAAAAGAGGCTCCTTCTCTCTTTTTTAAAATATATTTTTATTGATTTCAGAGAGGGAAGGAGAGAGAGAAACATCAATGATGAGAGAGAATCATGGCTCAGCTGCCTCCTGCACGCCCCTCACTGGGGATCGAGCCCACAACCCGGGCCTGTGCCCTGACCGGGAATTGCACTGTGACCTCCTGGTTCATAGGACGACATTCAGCCACGGAGCCAAGCCGGCTGGACAAGCGGCTCCTTCTCTCCATGCAGATCCAGTGGGAGGGAGCCCAGACCCAGGGAAGAGGGCAGCGCCTGCAAACACTGGCTGCTGCTATGTGCCACCCTGTGCCCCCTCCTGTGCCCAGAGGAGCCTGGGTGACAGGCTGAGTTGGTGCCAGGACTGTACTCAGTCTCGACCAGGGGCACAGTCCCCCCTGATGGGCAAGGGGCACAGCCTCCCAGCAGACCCAGGGAGAGGCCAGGCCGGGGTGCTGGGTGGGAGGCCTCCCAACTCTGGGTGCTGGGAATCGAGCTGAGAAGGGCCTTCCAATCTGGCAGAGCTGTGGCGGGAGGCCCGGAGCCAGGGAGCTGTCACTGGGCACTAAATTAGTTGCGTGGGAAGCTGAGGCGGCTGTGCCTGCCCAGCAGGTGCCGGTGTGGAGGGAGCGCGTCTATTTTTACCGGGAGTGTCACGTCCTATTACACTGTCTAACGGAGGTGCTCCTGTTACCAGGGCAGGGAGCACAGGCAGCTCTGCAGGGGAGGACTGCACTGCAGGGTGTGTGCGTGGATGTGTGCAAATATGTGCGTGCATACGAGTGCGTGCGTGTGCGTGTGCATGTGTGAGCACCCACGGGGCTCTTCAGAGAAGCCAGGAAATGCTACCACAGCCATTTCCAGCCCCTGCAGCGCTGGGTGGGGGGAGCGTGTGCTTGCTGGCGATTGCGCCCAGCATCGCTCCGGGGCCCTGCCTTTCGCTCCAAACTCCCCAGGAGCCAGTGGAGTGCGCCTCCCTCAGGGCCCAGCCTGCTCCCGGGCCCCATCAGCCCTGCACAGCCCCGATGCTGGCTTCCTCCTGCTCCGTGTCCAAACCTGCGCCACTTCTTCTCAGCCCGCTGCTCCCCTCCCTCCTCCAACCAGCACCAGAGTAAACAGACTGCACCCCTGCCCACCCTTTTCCTCTCCCACTCCCGGAGCCTGAGCATCCGCTCCCCCCCTCGCTGGCACTCCCACACCCTGCGGCTTTCAGCTCTGCCCGCCCCCCCTGCCCTAGGAGCAGGGCAGGTGCTGGGAGATGGGTAGGATGACTGCCCACAGGATCCCACGGAAATGACAGCGACGGGGAGCCCACAGGGACAGGTGAACAGGAGCTCAGGTGAGGACAGAGCAGACTCCAGCACCTCTGGAAGCAGCCTCACCAGAGTGGATCGGTGTGTAATAAGGGGGAGGGTGTGAGGGAGTGGGGGGAGGGAAGTCAGGGGAGTGAGTGAGCCCCATGAGCAGAGGCTCCCTGAGAACCCGGGTTTGGAAGCACCAGGACCAAGAAGGCCAATGGTGAGAGCATGGGAGTGGCCCTGGCTAGTCTGGCTCTGTGGTTAGAGGGTCGGCCCCCGACCAAAGGATCGCAGGTTCTATTCCGGTTAAGGGCATGTACCTGGGTTGCAGGCTCCATCCCCAGCCCCGGTTGGGGCACATGTGGGAGGCAACCAATCGATGTGTCTCTCTCACATCAATGTTTTTCTCTCTGTCTCTCCTCCTCCCTTCCACTCTCTCTAAAAATCAATGGGAAAATGTCCTCCGGTGAGGATAACAAAACAAAACAGAGACGAAAGCATGGACTTGGATGCAAGTTGGTGTAAGTTACCAGTAAGAACCCTCCAACGCCTCCCCCACCTGCCCCAGCGGGCCACGCCTCTCTTCCCAGATCTCCCAGGAGATGGGCATGTTGTGGAGAAATTGCGCCTGTCCACACCTGAGACCCCAGGTGCAGGGAGGCGAGGGGGGCTCCCAGCTGACAGAGGAGGGCAGGGTGATCGGTGAGAGTCCACACCCTGAACAGCAGCCTCTGCTCCATCCCCTGCTGCTGGTTCACAAGCCCTACCCAGAACGGAAGGGGAAAGACTCGTCTCTGAGAACTTGTGCCAGGGAGGGCGCTGCTGCCCCTGACATCTGCCCCCACCCCCACCCCCACCCCCGGGAGAAGTTCGGCTTGTGATCCAACACCCTGGCTGGCTAGGTGACACCCCCATACACGCAGAGCGCCCCTCTTAAAAAGGAGCAGCTGGGCCCTAGCGGGTTTGGCTCAGTGCACAGAGCGTGGCCTGCAGACCAAAGGGTCCCGGGTTCCATTCCGGTCAAGGGCACGCACCTCCGTTGCAGGCTCCTCCCCGGCCTGGGCCCTGGTCAGGGTGTGTGCAAGAGGCAACCCATCTTCTTCACATCGATGTTTCTCTGTCTTACCCTCTTTCTTCCACTCTCTAAAATAACCTCAGGTGAGGATTAAACAAGGAAGAAAGAAACAGCTGACCCAGGAGAGACTGAGGGAAACCTTGCCAAGAAGAGAGACGGAGACCGAGGGGAGAGACAGAGACCGCCAGGGTCCTGGGGACAGAGACAGTGCCTCACCCTTTGGGCCACCAGAACTAGCCGAGGTCGAACCCCGGGCCTCTGGGGGCACCCACTAAATGCCACGCTGAAGTGATCGCACAATAACCAGACTTCATCTGGGCCACCTGTCCTAGTGCACCTGCTTAACCCTTCTCTTCCGACGTCCGACCTGTGGTCCCCGGTTCAGATGCCGTGGGCATCCCCTCTCCGGCCTGTGGGCGCTCAGCTCTGGTGCCCCCGTGGCAGCCAGGACCCAGGACCGGTCGCCCACAAGTCCTGCCCAGGTCAGCTCAGTACGGCATCACATGGTTTTTATAGAGAACTTTGTGGAACCCAGGCCTCCAGGTTGGTGTTAAAGGAGGGTCCTAACCTGGGTGCTGAGTGAACTCCCTGCGACCTGCAAGCCCTCACTGCCTCTCTGTGGCTTTTCCCCAAAGGCCCCTGCGATGGTCCCCCAGGCTCCACGGCAGCAGGCACACCGGGCGCTTCCCTCTCGCACCTCAGAGGCGAACACTGAGGCCACAGAGGCCCTCCGCCTGTTTTAACAAAAAGGCCCGTCTCACCACCCTTGTCTGCATCGGGATGTTTCCAGATGTTGGCGGGAGGTCGGACTCCCTGGGTCTCCTCGGACCAGTCTGTGGTGGTGTCCCAGGCGGCTCATGTGTCTACAAAGCAACCAGGTATTCTCTGCTGGTGAGGGCAGGGGACCTCGGAAAGTGTCCTTTAGAACGCAGCTCGAACTGTGCATTAGGAGCTTAAGATGAGTGTGTGTGTTCTTGTGTGTGTGCTTTTAGTATATATTTTTATTGATTTCAGAGAGGGGAGAGAGGGAGGGAGAGAGAGAAACATCCATGATGACAGAGAATCATTGATCGGCTGCCTCCTGCACGCCCCACACGGGGGATCGAGCCTGCAACCTGGGCCTGTGCCCTGACCGGGAATCGAACCGTGACCTGGCTCATAGGTCGATGCTCAACCACTGAGCCAGGCTGGCGGAGCTGCTTGTGTGTTTTGATCCTGTAATTTCACATCCTAAGAAGGTGACCTGATGTGAAGGTTCGTGTAAGAAGGGGCACAGATGGGGGCTGGTGGCACCTGAGCTGGGCTGTGCAGAGCCCTCCTCGCACCCAGCTCCCTCCCCGTGGCCGCCTCATTCCGGATGATTAATGTCTATTCCAGGCTCAGCGCTGGCCGCCTCGCTTCCGCCTCCCTCTGTCGTGTCTAATTGGTGTGCTCTGCAAGCGCTTGGCACTGCGCTCGCCTTTCAAATGCCCTCGAATTCTGTTGGCTCCTCTCTCCTTTCTATTTAAATTCAAAACCCACAGTGCTCGCCCGGGGCTCCCACCATCCCAGCGCCATGAGGAGATTACAATTCTGCAGCAGCTGACTCCGCTGCTCCCAGAGTCCCACGCTCCCCATCACGGGAAGCAAGGGCCATGCCACCTGCCACACAGGCCGCATCCTCCTCCCGAGCCGGGAGCGACGCAGGACGGGCTTTCTAATAATAAGGCTGACGATTGCAGCACCTGGTTCACTTCCTGGACCTGCAGGAGCCGTGAAGAAACCCAGGGAGTCGGGGAGGCAGGGTGGGTGGGGGTTCCGTGCAAGGGCCCGGCCTGGAGGCACAGGGCCTGGCGCTAGTCCCGCCTGCTTCTCACTCTCACTCCCTCCCTGGTCCTGGGCAAGTCACGGCTCCTCCGGCCTCGGTTTCCCCATCTCTGAGAAAGATGTGGGACTGAGCATTCTCGAAGTGCCCTCGAGACCCACAGCCTCTGTGGCCTCCCGCTCACACGCGAGGAGACGGATTCCTGGCGGGGCCAGGGCTCTCTCCGTCCGGGATCTGCGGTGATCCGTGCACATCCCGGAACACACATCGGTGCAGCATGGGAAACGGGGACTGTCTCCCCTCCTGAGAGAGCGAACTCTCGGCCCTCACAGCTCTCCAGCCGGGCCCCGCTCCCTGTTCCCTTCACTGGGAAACTCCTTGATGGAGTTCCTGGAGGGTTTTAATATACGCTCCTCTGTTCCCTGACATCCCCCCATGGAGCGACGGGGACGTCTCCCTCCCTTGAAACTGGGCAGGCTGCTGGGAGTGTGTGGCCAGCCGAGCAGGGCAGAGGCGAGGGATGGGATGTGGCTCTAGGCTGAGTCCTCAAAGGCCCCACAGCCTCACTCTGCTCGCTGACCAGAGAGCTCGCTCTTCAGGGGTCTGACTGCCTGAGGCCACCATGCTGGGAGGAAGCCCAAGTTAGTGCACATGGAGAGGCACTGGGACTTCGTGGGGTGGGGGTGGGGGGTCGAGAGAGAGAGAGAGAGAGAGAGAGAGAGAGAGAGAGAGAGAAGAGATGAAGAAGGAGGAAGAGGAGGGGGAGAGGAGGAGGAGGAGAGGGGAGGGGAGTGGAGGGGAGAGGAAGAGAGAGACCTGGTCACCCCCCAGCTGCCCGGCTCCCGCCCCTGTGGTCCTAGCCATTGCACAACAGTCCCGGCCAGAACTGCCCAGCGAGCCCTCAACGCACAGAAACCAGGACAGATTCTGGAACAATGCTGCCATCATCTGTGCCACTGAGCTTTAGGACAAGGCAGCACCCACCGCTGGAGCCTGTCTGCTTGTGCTGCCCAGTCCGCTCCCACCCGCGCCTCTGCCTCGCCACCTCCGCAACCACCCGGGTGCCACCGCTTTCCACGTCTTCCTGTTGCCTGCCAGCAGCACCACAGCCCGGAGGCCGCCCCTCTCGGAAGCACTGCCAGTGCCCGGGACTCGGCCTGCTGATCCTCCTACCCACGCTGCTCCTTTCGGTCTCTGCCCGCCCCTCCCTCGCCTCCCTGCCTGCTCACATCGGAGCACCCTGGGCACAGGCTCCGACCTCTTCTCCCCACTCCAGCTTCTTTGGGAACTTCTCCCACTCGAGGCTTTAGCCGCCTCCGTGTGCCCAGAACTCCAGCCTGGCCCGTCCTCTGAACTCCGGACTCTCATAGCCACATCCCCATGGGGAGTCCATGGGGTCTCCAAGTGACCGAGTGACTGGCTCCACCCCAGCTGCTCAGACAGAAAGTCTGGTCACCTGGACTCCTCTCTCTCTCCATCATGCCCCACCCAACCTCTCCCCCTTCAGCTAGACCTGCACCCGGCCCCTCCCCCACCTCCCCCCTGTGCCCATAGGACTCGCTCTCATCTGCTGACTCATTCCCAGCATTTGCCATTGCCCCTCTTTCCTTTAATTTGTGGCAGGAGCCAGGGTGACCCTCTTAACGCTGACGTCAGATCCTGTCACTTCTCTGCGAAACGTCTAATGGCTTCCCGACTCGCTCAGACTAACAGCCGGGTCATCATGACGACCAGGGCCCTGCGGGATCGGCTCCCTCCCCTTCCCTTTCTCACTTTGGCTCCCCTGCTTTCCCTTTGTCTCCTCTGCCTGGTCCTCTAGGCCTCCAGGCCACCCTCAATCACAGGGCAGCGTCCCCACTCCCTGGCTGTGCACCTGCTGCTGCTGCTGCTGCGCGGCCGGAACTCTTCCCTAGGACCCATCGCTCCTGCCGGCCCTCCTTCACTTGCTCGCCTCTTCTCTCAGCTCCACCATCCCCGTCTTCCAAAGGGCACGCTCTGCCCTGGCCGGTGGCTCTGTTGGTTGAGCATCATCCATGCACAGAGAGGTCGCTGGTTTGATTGGGGGGGGGGGGGGGGGGGCACCCTC
>JAWPEG010064502.1:3729129-3742960 GCA_035771395.1 Myotis vivesi | reverse complement strand
CCCCCGGGCACCCTCTTGCTGGCTCAATCCCCAGTAGGGGGCGTGCAGGAGGCAGCCGATCAATGTTCCTCAAACATCCATGTTTCTCTCTCCCTCTCCATCTCCCTTCCTCTCTAAAATCAATAAAAACGTTTTTTAAATGGACACACACTGTCCACACACCTGCCGGACTCTCCCTGTCCTGAGATACTTTACGTGTGTGTTTGCTGTCCGCCTCCCTCCACATGATTTTAAGTTCCATGGCAGCAGGAGTTCTGGTTGCTCTGTGCCTGCCCTCTGCCCAGCTCCTAGAGCGTGCCTGGCACAGAGAAACCCTCGACATTGGAACGAATGGATTGTGTGCTTGTGCTCCAAATGGCAGCTGCCGGAGTCATCTGCCAAACACAAATCAGCACCCTCGCCAGCAACAGCCCTTCCGTAGCTCCCCGTCATCCCGAGTATAAGCCTCCACCTCCTTCATAATCTGGCTGCTGCCTCCCATGCCAGCCCCAATCCCCACCACTCCCTGCTGTGCACTCCCCCTTCCAGCAACGCCAAACTGCTGGGTCCTGTCACCATCACGTGTCCCATCTTGCCTGGAAGGCCAGCCTTGCCCCTTTCTCCTACGTCATTTCTTCTCACCTTCAGGGTCCCACCCAGCTCTCCTCACTGACTAGCCTGGATTGGGTCCCTCTGGTTGTTCTCTCACCCGTTTCTCCGGCAAACAGAATGAAAAATGACAGGAGCGTGTGGATTTCATGAATGACAAACCTTTATTCAAACCATTTCTGCTCTTTTGGGCTCCACACCGTGACGCAGGCTGTTTTCTCACTGGAAGTCCCTTCTCCCTTTTGCTCTTCCAAACCCAGCATACAGCCCCGCCCCCCCCCGCCCCGCCCCTGGCCACCCATGGGCCTTCCCTGGATCCCTTCCTCCCCTCCCCCCAGAGCAGGTGCAGACATGGCCCCTCCAGGCCAGGCCCTCAGCCCCCAGATGTTGGGAGCATTGGATGCTGATGGCTCACGGCTGGGTCACTCCCCAGGAATTATCAGAAGGACCTGCCTTTCTCAATTCCCGGTCAGGGCACAGGTCAGGGTTGCAGGCTCCACCCCCAGGAGAGGTGTGCATGAAGCAGCTGATCAATGCTTCTCTCTCTCTCCCTCTCCCTCCCTCTGCCTCTAAAAGTCTAAAACATCTTTTTTAAAAAACGAATGAATGAGTGGGTAAACACATGCGGCACAGATGTACAATGGAATATTATTCCGCCTTTAAAAGGAAGGGCCTCTGTCACCTGCTACACCATGGACCAGCCTTGAGGACACTGTGCACAGTGAAATAACCCAGTCACACAAAGACAAACACTGTGTTAGGGGGTAGGGGCTGGGGGAATGTCGGGGGGTGGGGGGGGAAGGAGACATATGTAATACTCTCTGTAATACTTCAAGAAATAAAAATTATATATATAAAAAAAGACAAACACTGTGTGATTCCACTTAATGAGGGGCCCAGAGCGGTCAAATCCACAGACAGAAAATAGAACGGGGGTGCCAGAGGTGGGGGTGGGGGTGGGGAGTTGACAGAGTTTCAGGTTGGGAGCATGGGATTCTTACTCCCAGTCAGACGGAACGTTTTATACAAGAAGTATGCCCATGCTTTTCTGAGGAAGGAAAGGTAAATGTAAAGGCATGGGAGAAGGTCGGCCCAAGGAGCCTTATCCTTAACCCCACTGCAGCCTTTCTACCCCGGCAAAGTGCAGGATTGGCAAGCTCTCCCTGGGGTGATAGATCAGGACTCAGGTAATAGCGGAAAGCGCCAATCCTACTCTTAAAATGGATACAAGAGAGCATTTGGGGTTTTTTTTTTAATGCCTGCTTTGGATTGAGTAAATGCATTACGTGTGTCACCACAATGGACCCAGGGAAGCTCCTTGTCCCATCGTTCCAAAGACTTAGAGTTGCCCCAATGACAGAAAAGCGGAAAAAAGAAGAAAAGGAAGGCTATGCAAGGGACTGAAGTACCAACATGGGGTCAGTTGAAGAAGTTAACAACTGAGGCCCAGCAGATGGTAGAAAAGCAAGAAGTAGGAGCTACTCTCTCTGCCAAGTCTGAGGACTCTGAGTAAATTCTGAGGGAAATTCCCCGATGTACAGACATTGGAACCTTGATCTAACTAAACCTAAAGCCCTTGTCAAATGGACAGACTTACTTACAGGAGCCTGGAAGGGACCTGATGAACTTTTAACCTGGGGGAGAGGATATGCTTGTATATTTCCACAGGACGCAGACTCACCTGTGTGGATTCCAGACCGTCTAATCCGACCTTATGTCACACCACCCTCCATCTCTGCTTCATCCTCCTCCTCCCCGGTATCATCCATGTCGGCTGACCCAGAGGGCACAGCTGACTCCTCCCTGGACACCGACACCACCATCAAGCACGGCCCTGATGGACACATGATCCAGCCCTTCAACTTGCTGACGCTCCAGGAAGCCTGTTGCCAATGACACCGCCCACTAATAAGGACAACCAAAAGGACAACCAAACCACCAACTTGAGGACAGCTGAAGTCCCTTGACTGAAGAGGCCAGCAACCTTCTACAGGAACAAGGCTCCGTGTGCACTCCATCCACTATGTTTATAGCTATGCTCGCTATCATTGCTTGTCAGTTTTCTTCTAAGTCTTAAACAACCGAATCTGAGAGGTGGCCACTGATTTACACATGCTATCATTTAAAAAATAAAAAAGGGGGAATTTGTCAGAAGCCGGTCCATCCTTGCTGCTTGACACAGTCGCTGCAGGGAAGAAACATCTGCACAGCATATGTTTCAAGGGACCTGGTGTATATGGCATACTGCTCTTAATATGTTTGCTCCCCTTCTTAGCGCTATGTGTTTTAACCAAGGTCACCTCTACGAGAAAGGTTGTTTCCCCAGGTGGGGATTTTTTTCCTGGAGTTAGGGATTAACAGGACTAAGGACAGGAATAAATCCCCTTAACTAAATGCCAGGCAGGTAATTAATCACTTTAACTACGAATAATCACACTTAAGCTACATAATCTTTACTTAGGATAATCTCTTTCAGTCACTTCCTTGTAGCTTATCAGTAGAGTAGTGACCTTGGAATAGCCCTTATAATGGAACACAGAGATTAACCTAGACAGGATTAAACTCAACAGAACTAGATTAACAAATGCCCTAACCTTTGGAATAGAATGGATAGGATTAAAATCAACTGGTATAAATACAGATGTAACAGGACAAAAAAGATAGAACTTGGCTGGAGATCCTGGCTAGAACCTGGCTGGAGAACCAACTATACTGATCAACTGAACGCTGCCTCCGTGTCCTCCATTCTTCGCCGACTCCGTCCACACCTTTGGGAACCCCTGGACCCGGTGGGGTTGGACCCCAACAAATGGCGCACCTCCCGCTTGCGCAGCCCAAGTCCCTGCTGCAGCAGCTGCAGAGCTCCTTCCAGGTGGCCTGGCTGCAGGACTTCCCCTGGCTGCGCTACTGCAAGGACACCGGCCTCATGTCCTGTGCCTGGTGCCAGAAGACCCCCTCGGACGGCAGCGGCGGGGACCTCCCCCTGGGGGGCCACGACGAGCTGTCGCGAGGGACCCGCAACTACAAGAAAACCCTGCTCCTGCAGCACCACGTCTCCACGGAGCACAAGCTCCATGAAGCCAACGCCCAGGAATCAGAAATACCTTCAGAAGAGGGATACTGTGACTTTAATAGTAGGCCAAATGAAAACTCTTATTGCTATCAACTTCTTCAACAATTAAATGAGCAGAGAAAGAAAGGTATTCTTTGTGATGTCAGCATTGTGGTGAGCGGAAAAATCTTTAAAGCTCATAAGAACATCCTGGTTGCAGGCAGCCGTTTCTTTAAGACTTTATATTGCTTTTTCAACAAAGAAAGCCCTTACCAAAACAATACTACCCACTTAGATATTGCTGCAGTTCAAGGTTTCTCCGTCATCTTGGACTTCCTGTACTCTGGTAACCTGGTGCTCACAAGCCAAAATGCCATTGAAGTGATGACCGTAGCCAGCTATCTGCAAATGAGCGAAGTTGTTCAGACTTGCCGAAATTTCATTAAAGATGCCTTAAATATAAGCCTTAAATCTGAAGCTACGGAGTCTGTGGTTGTGGACTATAACAACAGAAAACCAGTCAGTAGAGATGGCCTGTCTTCATCACGGGATCAAAAAAATGCCAGTTTTTGGGCAACATGGAATCTTACCAATTTGGCAAGTAATGCAAAAACTAAAAATGATGGTGGCAATGTCGATGAGGGCCAAATGGAGAACTACCAAATGAATGACAGTGGTTGGGTCCAGGATGGTTCACCTGAATTGGCTGAAAGTGAAGCCCCAAGTCAAACAAAAGTGTTTACTTGGAATTATATGGGCTCCCAAGGAATTCAAGAAACTGGCAACAAAACAAGGAGGAAAAACCAAACTCCAAAGAGATTTATTTATAATATACCACCTAATGATGAAACAAGTTTAGAAGTTTGCTCCGTGATGCAGCCACCTGTTGCCTATCCAGAAGAAGACATGTCATTCATTAAGGAAGAACCGGATCTGGATGGTGCTCTGCTCCCGGGGCCGGACTGTGACAGGAATGTGAATGCAAACGTGCTGGCAGAAGCCAGCTTGGGGCAGGATGCAGGCGATGCTGGTACTTCACATGCTTTCAAGTATGCCCATCAAGTGATTTCAAGTATGTCTTGCCACCAGGTGCTGCAAATTATTTCAAGGATGGATTGTGGCCTGAATCTTGGCCAAAACAAGAAACTTGGGAAAATGGTGAGTCATCTCTAAAAAGGAACAAGTTAAAATGCCCTCATTGTACCTATGTAGCCAAATACAGACGAACACTCAAAAGGCATTTGCTCGTTCATACGGGAGTCAGATCCTTTAGCTGTGAGATTTGTGGAAAACTGTTTACTCGCAGAGAACATGTAAAAAGACATTCCCTGGTGCATAAAAAGGATAAAAAATACAAATGTATGGTGTGTGAGAAGATCTTCATATTAGCTGCCAGTGTTGGAACCAGACATGGATCTCGACGCCATGGTATTTGTGTAGAATGTGCAAATAAACCACGGCCAGGAAGGCAAGAAGGTGTAGATCAGGGACAGGAGACAGATTTCCCTCGGGATGAAGAGTACGAGGAGAACGAAGGGGGAGAAGCCAAAGAAGAGCTGGCTGACGAGGGAGAAAATCAGAACCACCGGTCAGGATGGGACGAGTTGGGAGACATCTGTAAGTCTCAGGATGATTAACTGGCCTACTCTGCTCCTCAAGGATGCTGCATTGGGATGTGATATGCAGCGACAATTTGAATTGTTGAACTTGAAGGCTTGCAAATATGGTACATGCTGGATGGTAGCTAAGTTGCTGTGAAAACTGTAGGGTCAAAGCCTTATAGCAAAATTTTTTTATATTTGCACAGGACTGGACAGCAACCAACCTTGCGGTTGGATTACATGGAGTCCCCACATCTTCAGTCAGTTATCAAAGTAAAAACATTTTTTATTTATAGGATATACAGTAACTCTTTGGTCCTAATGAAAATGGATTACCTGTCTGTAAAGAGCTGAGGTTTACATACCAGTTTAACAGGAATGAAGAAAATCCAGTTAAGAGAATACAGTGACAGCTGGCCCCACTACACTGTCCACCAAACCACTCAGGCTAGTTTGTACTAGTAGAGTTTTGTTTCTATTTTTATTTTTATTAATTTTATTTTTTTTTAATACAGATTTTCAGTGAGGAGCCTTTTCAACCCCATTGGTTGTACTTTTCTGTATTTTCCATTTTGATTTGCTTCATAAGTTAAACCAAGTCTCTTCTAGTCTTAGGTATTATTTCTCAATTTTGTGCTGATGGGCATGTTTATAAGAACTGGAGAGGTAATTTATTGGAATGAACTAATTGACTTCCTCCGTTCCCCCTTCCTTTTTGACATGGATTTTACTACTTCACAAATGAAGAATGATGTTGCAAAGTTACCGTAACGAAGTTGATAAATACCACTAAATGATTATTATTTAGAAGTCACTTCCTCTTGCGGCTCCAATCTGATAAAATGGTTCTATATGATGTTTTCTGACATGGTATTCAGTTTTGGGTATCTGTTACTTTGGCACTATTCTTGTTTGCCTTTTTTTATTTTTGCCAGTGCACTATACCTCAGTCCTATGTGAAAAGACAGAAATCTGATCGAAAGAAGAGTCATAGAAACAATAAGTAAAATGATTTGTTTTATGATTTATCTTCCATGTCCAGTTTGGTTAGCTTGTTATGCAATATAAGTGAACTGCCAAGTTTTTACTCTTGTGACCTTTTACCAAAAAAATATTGATCTGAGAACAAGATGGCGGCGTAAGGTACAGACCTGTGCGTGCTGCCTCCCACAACAACCTCGAGACTACCAACTATAAAACAAACAGTTATCATTCAGAACCATGGGAAAGCTGGCCCAGTGGAAGCTCTACAACTGGAAGGAAAGAAAGAAGAGCATTGAGACTGAGTAGGTTGTGCAGAGGCTCCAGGAATGGAGGTACGGAGTCGCGCGCCAGGCTAGCTGCAACTGGATGCAAGTTTTTTTTCAATCAGAAGGGGATGCAGACTCTCAAATCCACTGAGCTCGTTTGGGGCGGGATCCTGGGGTCCCAGACCCCTACGGGGAGAGGCGGGACAGAGGGCCTTGAAACGGGCCGGGCCTGAGAGCGAGAGTGGCTGTCTTGCTGGGCTGCTCTCAGGCACTCCGGGATGCAAGACGAGGAGTCACGAAGACATCATTGCCCCTTGCTCCGCTCTGGTGATTCCCTGGGACCCCACCCTACTCAATTTACATCCCCACCCAAGCTGTGCTAGTGGCACAAAGAGAAACCAGCGCTTTTGCAGCCCAGCCCAGTGGAATGCAGATTTCAACTCCTCGCATACATAAGGGACACACTCAAGAAGCAGAACCAGGTTCGGAGGAAGCTGGAGCTGGACCTGGCTGGGCCGGTGACGTGGAACTGCTGTACCAGCAAACGAACAGGCAGGCCCACCAGATCCAGTATCACATGGAACACTGGGAGACGACAGACAGGCAGTCTGTGCACTTGGTAGAAAACGAAATACAAGCAAGCATACCAGATATTCAGCCATCAGGAACGCCTGGAGATTTTGTCCAGCAAGGAGATTTTGTCTGTCAAAGGACAGAATGCCAAACTTCGTATTGCTGAGACGGCCTCCATGAGGCCTAGATGGCCCCCGTGAGGCCGAGGCGGTCCCCGTCGGACCAAGGTGGCCCCCACGGGGCTGGGGCGGCCCCCGAGAGTCTGGGATGGCCCCTGTGAGGCTGAGATGGCCCCGGTGGGGGGTGGGATGGCCCTGGTGGGGTTGAAACAGCCCTGGTGAGGCTGAGACGGTTCCAGTGAAGTTGAGATGGCCCTGGTGAGCTGCAAAGGCCCCGGTGAGGCTACAATGGCCCTGGTGAGGTTGGGATGGCCCCTGTGGGGTTGGGACGGCTCCTGTGGGGTTGAGATGGCCCCTGTGAGACTGAGACGGCCCCGGGGAAGCTGTGAAAAATACCACATGAAGTCACTCATTTGTGGATAATAAGGACCATTATAGACTGATAACAAAAATGGATACAGAGGCAGAGCAGCATTGAGCAGACTGTCAAACTACAGTGGGAACCCTGGGGAGGGTTGGGGAGTAGGAGATCAAACGAAGGACTTGTATGCATGCAAATGAGAATAACTGATGGACACAAGGCACTGGGGGTGGGGGAAGCCGGGGGAATGTCAAGGGAGGGGGGTGAGGGGAGGAGACATGTGTAATACTCTTTGTAATACTTTAAGAAATAAAATAAAATAAATAAATATATTGATCTTTTAATGCATATGTTTGCTACCAGAGGAGTTAAAATTACTCCCAGTGTCATTCCTTCTTCGCCGACTCCGTCCACACCTTTGGGAACCCCTGGACCTGCTGGGGTTGGACCCCAACAGGAAGAAAAGCTCTGCCCACGTCCCCACCACACCCACTGCCTTCTCTGCGCCCTGCAGGTCAGGCCGGGCTAAGTCTCAGCGAGGAAGGCCCAGGCCCCGGGGTCCAGCCCAGACACCGACCCAGTGTCCCATGACCCTAGTTCCACCACCTCCCTTTCTGCTTCCAACCTCCCGCTTCCTCTCTCACCTGACCTTTCCCTGCCTTCCTGACCCCCTGCCTTCCTCTCTTTCCTTCCTCTCTTCCGTCCACAGACATTTCCATGACAGCCTGTCCCACTGAGAGAAACAGTGTGCCCCCTCCTCCTGCCTCCACGCTAGACCTCCTGCTGTTTCTCCCACAACTCCTGACAGTGAGATTCTGAGCCTCGGGGGGGGGGGGGGGAGGGAGAGGGGCGGAATCCATTTTTTCCATCCTCGCTCATTAAGTCACCTGGCCAGAGCACAAGCCCCCAAGGACACCCCCTTTTCCTGCACCATCTGCTTTTCCTACTTGCCATGCTCTTTCAAGAGGACCGCCTGACCTTCTGACCTTGAAGAACTATCAGCACCGCCAGAGGGACAGCTCCCTGCCCTCCCGCAGGTGCAGACAAACCAGGGAAGCTCAGAAGGGGGCTCTCACTTCCTGGGTGGGGAGGGAAGGGAGCTGGTGTCATGGTGCCTTTACGAATAGGCGGGGCTTGGGCCTTGGCAGGAGGGTTCAAGGGTAGGGCAGGCAGGACCGACGGTGAGCTACGCAAACATGCTCTGAACTCTCCCCGTGCGTCACTGGAAGCATAGCCGTCCCCGCAGACCTCGGAGGGATGGAAATACTGGGCGATCATAAAATTAGCACCAGGAAGGCCCGTGATGCGTCTGGAACCACCTGGAGAGTGAGATGCTGCTGACGTTCCGTTGGGAACGTTATCCAGGTTGATCTGTCCTCTGCTGGGACGTTCCGCTGGGAACGTTATCCAGGTTGATCTGTCCTCTGCGGGGACGTGGGGAGGTAGAGGGGAAAACAAGGTCACCTTGGGGACCAACATGTCCTCCCCAGGCACAGAGTCCAGCAGCGCCTAAACCCTGTCCTGGGTCTTCTTAGGACTGGGGCTCGCTGTCTGAGGGGGGTCCTTTAGGGAGACAAAGTAATTGTCTACACTGTAAGGACAGTAAAAACGTAACCATGAAAACCGAGCGCAAAGACATGGAAGCCTTTTTTAAAAAAATATATTTTATTGATCTTTTACAGAGAGGAAGGGAGAGGAATAGAGAGTTAGAAACATCGATGAGAGAGAAACATCGATCAGCCGCCTCCTGCACACCTCCCACTGGGGATGTGCCCGCAACCAAGGCACATGCCCTTGACCGGAATCGAACCCGGGACCCCTCAGTCTGCAGGCCGACGCTCTATCCACTGAGCCAAACCGGCTTGGGCACGGAAGCCTTTTTGACAAATGGTGATGGGCACCTGGGGACAAGACCCAGCGCAGGGCCCCGCCTCCCGGGGGAGCTGGGGCCAGGGGCCGTGGCGGGTCGGGGCGGGGGGCAGTTCCCAACTGGTGGGAGGTTTTGTTTTGTTTCTGAGTTTTTCTTAGAAAAGTTCACTGTTTGTGTGGATTCGCACAGCGAGAGGAAAGAGAGACCCAGATTAACACCCTAATTACTCCTGGGTAATTAAATTAACGTTAATGGACTCCATACGCTTGCCCTTGTCAGAAACAAAAGCTGTCTCCGGGCCTGGCGTCGGTCTTGTTGCTTTAGCTCTAGCATTTAACATGCAGCCAGTGACTCCTCAGAGGGCCTGTGTCTGAGGGGCCACAACAGTAGCACAACAGAGATAAGAATAACTAATACTGCTGCTGGGTGTGGCTCAGCCACTGAGCATCGACCCAGGAAGCAAGAGGTCACCAGTTCGATTCCTAGTTGCGGTTCAGTCCCCAATAAGGGGCATGCAGGAGGCAGCTGATCAATGGTGTTTCTCTCTCATCAATGTGTCCATTTCTCTATCCTTCTCCTTTCCTCTCTCTCTAAAAATCAGGAAAGGGGGAAAAAAACCACTAACACTGCTAAGAATTTTATCCTGTGTCCAGCCAACCCTGGCACAGCTCTTGTATTCATTACCTCCCATGTCATCCCAAACAACCCTGTGAGTAGGTACTGCTCACATTGGGGTGATGGTGGCTCCAAGCCCAGGAACATCGCGGATTGTCAGGAGCTGGAAAAGGCCGGAAAGTGTTCCTCCTGAGAGCCCGCAGAGGGGGTGGCCCTGCCGACACCCTGATTTTGGACTTCTGGCTCCTGAACTGAGGAAAATCCATTTCTGTTGTTTTAAGCCCCCAGTGGCCCTAAGAAACCAACACGGATTTCTAGGTGGCACTTCCAGTTGAAAAGGAAAGAGAAGATGGAATGACAATGTGAAGAAATCAGTAGCTATAGAGGAAAGATGTGAAAGATCCGCACGGCTGGGCTGCCAGGGCCCGCCGCTAGGCCCTCAAAGGGTTTACCGAGAGATGAGGGTTCAAAACCAGCCTTCCCTCTGCCTTTTGTGTCTTATAAATGAGGACTTTTTATAATAAATAAAATTTTAAAGATGCCGTAACTGGTTTGGCTCAGTGGATAGAGCGTCGGCCTGTGGACTGAAAGGTCCCAGGTTCAATTCCGGTCAAGGGCATGTATCTTGGTTGCGGGCACATCCCCAGTAGGGGGTGTGCAGGAGGCAGCTGATCGATGTTTCTCTCTCATCGATGTTTCTAGCTCTCTCCCTTCCTCTCTGTAAAAAATAAATAAAATATATTTTTTAAAAAATTTAAAGAAATGCAGGAGCAAAATATGAACCTATTAACAAAATGTTTTACAAAGAGACCAAAATAAACGGCAGGAGCCATTGCTGGGGTTCTTGCCCCAGCATCTAGAAGGGTTCAGGAATCTGGAAAAGGCGCTGTGTGTAGATGACATAGGAATCCAGAGACTAATAAAGAGTCCGGAATCGAGATATAATTTTGAAAGGCATTGGGGGTCAGAGGACCTTCAGCTAAAGGAACTGAAGACTCCCTCCTTGTCTTGGACCCTTGCTTTTATTAACACAATTTGTCCTAAGGCAAGGTGGAGATAATACACCTCAAAGGGTAAGGTTTCAAAGGGTACAGAGGCATTGTCAGAATGTGGGAATTAGCCTACGGCTGTTCAGGTGTTTGGCCAGTAGGAGGCAATAACATGTGGATTAAGATGCCCTTTAGCTATCTGGCAGCCACAATCAGTTTCCTATTCAGGTTTGGGAAAATGCCTTTAGCCATTCCCAACAGGTGACTCCATGTGTCACTCAACCCTGTTGAGTCCCCAAGTCTCATCAACCTTTTGATGAAACTCTTGAAATGATGACACGCTGGAATTGGTTCCCGGGAAGCCATAACACACACTTTATAGAAGGGACATGCCAGACCTCAGAGGTGATCCCTCCCTATCACCCTGCCCAGTAAGCAGACTCCAGGGGTGGGCCAGGTGCCCAGTTACAAAGGATTGTTGTCATAAGCAACTGAGTTTTTTGGGGTTATTTGTTACACAGCAGAACACAAATAAAACTAGTGAATACACTACTGCCTAGAGGAGATATTTTATTCTCCATCTGCTGGACTCACCCTGGGAAAGAGAGGTGTTGCGTATTGAGCACTCAAACAACAACAACATGCGGCACCAGGAGGAAAGGTCTGTAGGGGAGCCCCTTAGGGTTGGGGGGCCCCAAGCCACGTGTCCACACGGTGAGGAGACTGGCTTGCCTCGGTGAGTCCCTGCAGTGGCTGGAAAGATCCTGGTCCAGGAACAGATGCTGTTCTCAGAGGGGAGCTGGGGATAAAACCGAAACCCTCCCACTAACCCGATTGGCTGCTTGGAGGAATGGCTCAGCGTCAGGGCTACTGGGGGCACTTTCCAAGCCACTGATTTTCTTCATTTTCTATTTCTCCCCTCGGAGTGCCTTTCGAGGCTGCTCCGCTGCCTGGAGGGAGCTGCACCTTGATGCCCAGTGGGAGCTCCGAGGGTGCCCACTGTGTGCTGAAAGGGCTAGGACTACGCCCTCCATCTTACCCTGGGTCCTCCATCTTTGGGCAGCCATGTGTTCGGCAAGGCTTCTTCCTGGAAGCCCAAGCGTCTGCTCGCCACACCCAGGACTTCTTTAAACTAACCAATGACAATCATTGATATGACCACATCCTGTGTAACAAGATACCGACTTGCGCCTGGCCAATCGGCAGGGCCCACAGTCCTCTCTTCTCCCCTTACTATAAAACCTCTCTCCCCACAGGGCTGGCCCTCTCTCTGCCACTTGCTGCTGTGTCAGTAAGGAGGGTAGGGGAGCCAAGCCCAGGTTTGAATAAAAGACTCTTTGCTTTTGCATCGGACACAGCTGGCTCCCTGGTGTGATCTCTTGGGGATCCTGAAATCTGGGCATAACATTTGGGGGCTCGCCCGGGGTTCCCAAGACCATCGAGGGACCCCTGATTCAGAGAGTCTGACTGACCGCGGTAGGTGTCTGTGTCGTTGTGTGTTCTGTTCTGTGCGAGCTCGTTTCTGAAATCTGTAATTGCCCGAAACGGTCTAGATGGACGCACTGGGGGATCACAGGCGGGAGGAGTCAGGGGACACCCAGATCCTCCATCTGGAGGGGCGTAGTTTTGCTTCCAGAGAGTCAGAAGGTCTGTAGAAACCCCTCAATCTGAGACGAGGCGGGTTGCTCCCACTGGTTGGCGTGCAGTCATCATCTAGCTTTCGGTTTTTGCTTCCATGGAGTTGGAAGATTGTTTTGGTTTTGCTTCCATGGAGTTGGAAGATTGTATTTTCGGGCCCTTTAGTTGTTTGGGTTTGTGTTTTTTGGTTTTATTTTATGGACTTACTGGACGGACATTATGGGACAGACTCAAACTAAGTATTATGATTGATCATTTCAAAGAAATTAGGGTAGGCTATAGAGCTCCCTCAGGAATTGGGAAATTGTTAGGAATTGGATGGATTGTTTAAACTCTGAATGAATGTCTGGTGAAAGTGTGTGAGTGTGGAGGGAGGGGGCCTGCCCTCTCCCCTCCTTTGTGTGGCTATCTGAGTATGCCTAGTATGAAGTCTAGATGATAGAAGTTAATCTATTAATTGAAAATGCCTTATATTTTATTTGAAATGTTTCCTTAAATGTAAAAGTATTGATTTGAAAAATGCTAAGTATTTAATTTGCTAAGATTTAAAGCTCTGAAAGTTTAAGGTCTCTTTTCTTGCCATTAAAAAGTTTATTTTGGTGGAGGGAGGGGTAGACATGCCCTTCCCCTAGCATGCAGGTAATCTATTAAGCATGACTTTGGGAAAAATATGCCATCTGAGTCATTTGCTGAAACTTCCCCCAAAGCAGGATGTGGGGGAAGGGAAGAAAGAAGCCCACGTGGCCATCCAATATGGACCTCATTCCCCAAGAAAGCCACTTCTTCTCCTCATCTTCGCCATCTTTATCTTTTTTTTTTCCAGCTAATGACTTAAAGCTTTTACAAATTCATAAATGCATCTGGGATTTCTGTGCACATGTAAAGGGAAAAGGCCAGTTTAAAAATGAGTGCGCATAGTTTTGAGCTGAACTTGACCTTTTGCTGTGTATAGAATAAAAGCCCAAGAATGTTTTGGCCTTAAAAATGGTGGAGATTGCCGAAACCGGTTTGGCTCAGTGGATAGAGCGTCGGCCTGCGGACTGAAAGGTCCCGGGTTCGATTCCGGTCAAGGGCATGTACCTGGGTTGCGGGCACATCCCCAGTGGGAGATGTGCAGGAGGCAGCTGGTCAATGTTTCTCTCTCATCGATGTTTCTAACTCTCTATCTCTCTCCC
>JAWPEG010064502.1:3704951-3724550 GCA_035771395.1 Myotis vivesi | reverse complement strand
CACGAGCTCTCGCAAGCTGTCACTGTCAAGCGCAAGTGTTGACAGAGCACAGGTTCCCGGCTCCCCTCGTCTGCTCTGCTCTGTGGGAGATCCCGGCCGAATGGATCCAGCTGAGCTCCCAGGACCACTTCCAGTGCTCCCCGCGAGCACGGGAAATGCGTGATTCCCTGCAGAGGGCACTGCAGCCGCGTTTCGGAGACTGTGGCGTGCACTTCCTCGGGGGCAGGAGGTCGCAGATGCCGCCTCTGCCCCCTGGCTTTGGGAAAGGACCTAGTCTCCTTGAGCCCCATCCTTAGAAGGGCCCATGCCGCCTGCCACGGGCACTTGAATCGTGCATCACAGATGCGAAATGTCTAGCTCCGAGTAGGCACTCCTTACAACAGTCTTTTAAAACATATTTTTATTGACTTCAGAGAGGAAGGGAGAGGGAGAGAGGGATAGAACCATTGATCGGCTGCCTCCTGCACGCCCCACACTGGGGATTGAGCCCACAACCCGGGCATGTGCCCTTGACCGGAATTGAACCCGGGACCCTTCCATCCGCAGGCCGACGCTCTACCCACTGAGCCACACCAGCGAGGGTTCGATGGTCTTTTTTTAATGTTTTGGCAACAGCTGAACTTTTAGCTGAACGGGCTGGCTTTTTATAACCTCTTGGCCCATAAGACTGGAAAGATAACTATTCTATTTCAGTGCATCTTGAATCTGCCTCATTTGACTGGATGGAAAGCAGAGAAATGCTGATTTCTGACTATTTTAAGGGTTCTGAGACTATGGCACGTCTTTCAATAGCGTATACAAAAGTTTGCAAATTGGAAATGAAAATGGTGGCTTTGAGCCAGAGTCTCACCTGGCGCCTGGCCCCATCTGCCTTTCCAACCTTCTTGACCATGACTGTCCTTCCCAGGCGGCCTGGGCCCTGGCTGCTGCTCCCACCCTGGGCAACCCCTCTCTGGCTGGCAGCTCACCCTCTTCTCCGTGGCGAATACCAGCTCCTGCCTGTCCATTCTGTGTTTCATCTTGAAGGGGGTGTGGCTGCCACCTCCTCCAGGACGCCCTCCCTGAAGCACTGGGCATTTCCTTTCCTTTGCCTGGGCTGTCACGCCAACAGCTTTAAACAGCCCTGGGTTTGCAGTCTGGGTCCATCTCTCACTCACGGGCTGGGTGACCTGAAGGCAAATAACCTAACCTCTCCAGCCAGCCATTTCCTTGTGTGAAAATAGAACCATCCCTTAGCCTGTAGGTCACTGGGAAGATTAAATGACAGTCTTAGGAAAGGGCTCAGCCCCGAGAGAGCACTCAGTAAACATGACTTCCCTTCCTCTTCCTGTCGCTGGCCTGTGGCACCATCTTCTCTCTGACAGGAATGCTCAAGCCCAAGGCTTGTCATTCAGCCATTAAACATGGCTCCTTGATCACCTGCCACTGGCCAGGCAGTGTCCTAGCATTTAGGTACAGCTGCACGTGAAGATCCCTGGCAACGTGGGACTTAACTTCTAGAAGGGAAACAGGAAACATATAGTGTCATCAATAAGCACATTATTTTTCTGTCAGAGGTGATAGATCTGTGGCATAAAGAACGAGGGCAGGGAACAGGGGATCAGAAATGTTGGGGGGCAGGTTTGCAGCACTAAACAGGCAGGTGAGGAAACCTCATGGAGAAGGTGAGATTGCAGCCCAAACTTGGAAGAGATGAGTAGATTACATGTACAGTGGGGCCTTGACTTATGGGTTTAATTCGTTCCGAGACCGAGCTCGTTAAGGAGCTCGTTAACTCAAATTACTCTATCCACTCAATGCAAAGAATTGGCCGAGAGACAGCTGGTATCTCAAAAAACTCGTTAGTTGGGACACTCATAAGTCAAGGCCCCACTGTATTTGTTGAATGAACGAATGGATGAATGGATGAATCAGTCCATCAATCAATAACTACATTTTATTTGGTTCTAAGGAAAAGTGGCTTAAGAACTAGGGCAGGGGTCCTCAAACTACGGCCCGCGGGCCAGATGCAAATACAAATATTGTATTTGTTCCCATTTTGTTTTTTACTTCAAAATAAGATATGTGCAGTGTGCATAGGAATTTGTTCATAGTTTTTTTTTTTAAAACTATAGTCCGGCTCTCCAACGGTCTGAGGGACAGTGAACTGGCCCCCTGTTTAAAAAGTTTGAGGACCCCTGAACTAGGGCTTGACATTTTAGAAGATTTCTACCAAACCCAGATTGGCCTCCCTGACGGAGGAGAGGCGACTTCTAAAAGTGTTCGTCCTGCCAGCCACACGCCTCTTCATAAAGAGCGACATCCTGCTTGGCCAGCGGGCAGGGCACCGAGGCCTGGGCCCGCGGTGACAGGCAGGGCACCGAGGCCTGGGCCCGCAGTGACAGGCAGGGCACCGAGGCCTGGGCCTGGGCCTGGGTCCGTGGGGGACGTTCTAATTGACCTCCTTTGTGAATGATGTTTATAATCGCCTTTGACCAGGGACATCTGTTTATTAGCGAGTCATCCTTCCAGCTCATTCCACAGGAAGTGGGAGGCCTCTGGGCTGAGCTGTGAGGACAGCTGGGGAAGATCCAGAGCCAGAGGAGCATCGGAGACCGGCGGGGATTTTCCCAGTTCTCTTCCCCCCTTGGCTCCAGACGGCTGAGAAAGGGGCTTTGATCACATGGCCTCTGGGTCCCGTGTGGCCTGCCCAGGAGCCACCTGCAGAGCCACAGACACTGACAGACCCTACAGATCCATCTTCATGGGTCTTCCGGCAACCCCAGGAGGTGGCAGCCACGGCTCAGAGGGGGCGTGTGATCCCCCACGGCACACGGCCACACTGCCCAGCAGGGCTGGGCCTCGGACTCAGGTCTACAGTGCTTTCCCTGACTCTGATCCTCCCTGCGCTGCTGGACTCCAGTCCAAGGAGGGGGACCAATGAGAGGAGGACCCACTGGCTGACCCTGCCCTTGCTTTCTGCTGGGCTGGGGGGAGCGTCCACAGACCATCACGGAACGGTAATACCTTGCTCAGCTCCAGCAGGCGTGTGAAGCCTCGCTGGGGTCCCCCTGGGATCTGGGCCATCTCAGGTTCCGAGGGCCAGTAACGGAGACTGTGAGGGAGAAAATGCTGCAGAGAAGGGCAGTTTGGCTGGTTTTATACGTTAGAACGACAGGAGGAGGTGTAGGGAGGGTTATGAGAAGCCCATCCGTGGTAGATGAGGGAGCCGAAGAGAGCAAAGGGGGCAAGTCTCTGGGGTTGGGTAAAAGGCAACATGGAGAGACACATTCTTCTGCATGGGCGGGGGCAGGACATTAACAAGTAGCACCCACAGCACAGACGGTCTGTGGGGGGAACAGATAACCCTGCTCTGGAGGGAGGGTGTGCCCTGAGGGGTCTGGGAAAGATGATCCCTCTGACATTTCAAAGGTGTGCAATCCCAGACGCACAAAGACAATGGGCAGACTCAGTGAAGATAAAGATCGACCTTTGCTGAGGGGATGGGAGGGGGAGATTAACCAAAGAACTGATATGCATAGATGCATTGCCCTGGACACAGACTGTAAACAGAGTGGTGAAGGCCTAGGGCAGGGCGGAACCAAGGGGAGGGGGGCAGGGCGGGAACAGAGGGGGGAATCTGGACTATTCTCAACAATAAATGTGTTTTTTTTTTTAACAAAAGGAAGCTACAGGCCTTGGACATAACTTCCCGCCGTGACCCACTTTTTCCGCTCGGAGTTTGTACATCAGACACTCCTGCGCGGTTCCTTTCAGCTTTGCGTCTATAAAGCCTGCCATGCGGCCTCCCCTGAGCGCGTTAGGGTTAGTGTGTGGCCCCTTTTTCAGCCACAGAGCGGTTGGGCCGCAGAGCCCTGGGCAGAATCATTCTGGGATTCTGGCAGCTGGACCAGCCTGGAACCGCCTCCAGCACGCAGCTCTCTGCTGCCCCCCTCTGTCTGTAGGAGGCAAACACACCCCTCCTTTGGGCCTGGGAGGCTTTTTCTTTCCCCCTTCCACCCTGGCCCAGGAGTAACAGGTTTTTCTGTAAAAATGGAATCAACGTAAAATACCTGGGATTTGCAGAACACGCGGTCTCTGTCGCAGGAAGGGGGAGGGGGGGGGTCTCTGCCACTGCAGTGAAGGGGCCGCAGACAAACTGAGCCAATGAGTGCCCGGGCGCCGATGAAATGTCATTTATGGGCACGACCATTGGATGGCAGATAATTTTCACGCGTCACAAAATACTCTCCTTCTTTTGTTTTGTTTTAACATTTAAGAAAGTTGTCTAACCCTTAACAACAACAACAACAAAACAATTTAAAAATGGGTGAAGGACTTGAGTAGACATTTTTCCAAAGAAGATCTACAAATGGCCATAAGCACGTGAAGAGATGCTCTAAGCCTGAGGGGAATGCCCGTCACACCACACAGATGTCGCCTCCGCTCGGTAGGATGGCTGCTCCTAAGGCAAAACCGAAGCAAAACCGTGTGGACGAGGACGAGAGGAATCGGAACCTTGTGCCCTCGCTGCTGGCGGGGATGGACTGTGCTGCAGCCCCTATGAAAACAGTGTGGTGGTTCATAAAAATATTAATGTGGCGAGCCGGCACGGCCATGGCATACTCAGCCCCACGTGGGCGCCATACATGCCGAGCCGGCTCAGCCAGGTTCGGTGAGCCTGAGAGGGGGCGATGAAGGATTGAGAAAAGTCAGACAAGAGAAGAAAGCTGGGTCTGGGTGGGACGCTGCCCTCTCTGATGGAGAGCTAGCGACAGCGCCATGGACCACAAGCCGTGGTCTTTATTTTACAGCAGATTCCTCGAGGCACAGTAAGGGCGTGGTCAAGACGTTTACAACATTCCCGTGGGTTTCAATCCTACTCAACTACATGCACCTGAACCCTATCAAGCCCACATCACTCAGGCTCGTGGGGCCACCTGTTCGGACCATAGGTTCAAGCTCACAACTACAGCTGTTGGCTATCATTGTGCTGGGAGGGCTCTGCCCTCCAAGCTGGACTTGCACGTGGCAATGAGAGGACTGTGCCCTCTCCTTAGTCCAAGGTTTGAACCTGTTCAAACACTGTAGCTGCTCCCCACAAATTAAAAATGGCCGTGGCTCCTCACAGCAGTAGGGTGAGGAGTTGCCATAGAGACCAGGTGTCCAGAGCCAAAAATACCGGCCCTTTTACAGAAAAGGTCAAAACCCCTGCACGTCCAAAGAAGCGGAAACCCCGGTGCCGCCCAGGCTGGCGGAGAGGCCCGGAGGCGCTCCTGGCCCCGCAGGTGCCCGCAGAGGCGAGGTCAGCCAGCCGGGCCCTGGGGAGGGAAGGTGGACGGACGAGGAAACAGGTCCGCCACAGGGAGCCTGGTTCTGCGAGCTGGGGACGAGCTGAAATCACAGCGACGTGTCAGTGCCCCGAATCTCTGTAGGTGGCATTGCAAAAGCTAAAAAGAGCATCTGTTGACAAATGAGTCTAAAGTTCATGAGGAAAACGGTGCTGGAAAGACTATCCGAGAAAAGTTCGGGAAAGGGAGACGGGAAGGATGAGAGGCGCTCTGCCCAGAATTTGAGGTTGGAATGTCTCCCTTCACCCTCACAGGCGCTGCACTCGGGAGGGACGGGAGGGACGTTAGCAACCCCACTTGGGGGATGAGAGCTGGGTCAGACATCAGAGGCTCTCCAAGGATGACAGACTCGGTGTATTTTTATCGCTACGCGTCCCTCTGCCTGCACCTAGACTTAGGCCGAGAAGGCATTTAAGGGAACGTTTTTTCAGCCGGACCCTAGAAGCGTTGCATCCAGGTGATGGCGGTGTGTGGCCCTCTCAGCGTGGAGCTGGCGCAGGTGCGTTAGGCGGCGGGGGACATGATGATGGGTGGAGAGAAGAGAACCAGAGAAGAGACCTCGGGGCAGGTGCCAGCAGGCCCGTCTGCACTGGAAGAAGAAAAGGGTGTCTGGTTTGAGCAACTGGATGAAGGTGGGTTTAGACAAGACTAATCGTCGTAGCATGGAATACACACGCGACAAGTCCCATGTTCCAGCACACCACACGTCACGCCTGTTCTTCAAGCCTCGTGGCCACACAGGGAGGAAGGAACTGGGCAGGCCCCATAAGGGAAATGGTGCCAACCTGCAACACGGGAGTCGGACACAGACACAGGGACGCTGTCCTGAGTATGGCAGAGGCAGCCCCCACGTGTTTGGAGACCCATGAACAACTCGGACTGCGCTCTCTGGTGACCCAGCATCTCACCTAAGAGAGAATGAAGTTGACCCTCTCCCTTCCGCCTGTCTCGGCTATAAACCCTGTCTCTGCCTTTGCTATGGTTGGTTTCCCATGTAGAGCAGCAAATTAACATCTACTTATTACCTGTGTCTGACTTCTTCCTGGCAGGAGGCACGAGGATTATGCCCATTTGACAGATGAGGACACTGAGGCTCAGAGAGCTGGCTTGTCTGAGAGAAGTGTCAGCCAGGATTAAGATCCTGGTCTTTGGCCTCCCAATTCCTTCCTCTCCACCCTCCCCACCCCGGTACCCCCCAATTCTCTCACCCCCCTTACCCTGGACCCCTGGACGGCTCTCAGCCAGAGAGGACAGAACCACCCAGTTCTAGCCGGTTAAAGGAGGAAATGGACTTGAAGCACGCTGGGCGTTTCTGATAGGATTGTGCTGCCTGGTGACAAACACACCGAGCGGGTTCACTCAGGTTGTGACAGGGGAAGGGAGCCTGGGGGAGGCACCCTCACGTGGAGGCACTCAGTCCCGGAGCGACAACGCCACCTGCTGGCTGCGTGTGGTCTGACACTGTGGCAGCAAAACCAAAGCAATTGGAAAATAGCAGCACAAAGACACAGAAAAGCCTAACTTGACGTCTTACTGTTTGGAGTTACACTGAGGAATAGGCCAGGGCTTTATCCACTTAAAACAAAACAAAGATGGCTGTTTATTATGCAATAAATATGTACTGAGCAGCTATTCAGACAGACACGGTTTCTGCCCTTTTGGAAGTTGTTCTGGCAAGGGGTACCCATACCATCTCTCTCTCTCTCTCTCTCTCTCTCTCTCTCTCTCTCTCTCTCTCTCTCTCTCGCGCACACACACACACACACACACACACACACACATGCTTGCTTTAGGAACTCCTAAGTAGTTATGGCCTATAACCCATATGTGTAACTGAATTAATAGGGTAGCAGCTAGGGTCATGGTCAGCCTCAGGGCCGCTTGCCTGGGCTTATATGCCAATTCTCTCACTATTTATTTATTTATTTATTTTTAGCTCTGTGTCCCTTCTCTCTGCCTCAGTGCTCTCATTGGTAAGCTTTTAAATTAATGGTAAAATATATTTAAGATGGTTGTACTGTATAGTTAATATATTTGAGTATTCCATTAATGTACACTTTAAAAAATTAACCAAAAAAAAACCCAACTAACCAAACTTTTAAAAGTTTAAATTAACAAAACTTTTTTAAAAGGCCCAGGTGAGTGTGGGGGCCATTCACAGTAGCCGATACTCAGACCAGTTCCCCAGATGCAGGTGCAAGAGCAAGGGCACAGCTGTCTGGTGCGTGCAGCGGTTCCGTTTGTGTTGGGGTCTTAGTTTCGGGGGAACACAGCCCCAGTCCCTGCTTCAGAGCAGGTTTCTGTGAGCAGCTCCGCTGACCTCAGTGTCCACACAGAGGAGTCTTCAAACATAAACAGCTAGTTAAACAGACGATGATGAAGAGGAGCAGCGTGCCCAGCGCCACCGCCAGACAGTTCCCACCCCCGCAGGGCACCCTGTGCCTGGCATAGGGGTCGGAGTCCAGCCCAGGGACATGAGAGCCAGAGGAGGCTGGAGCCCAGACAGAAACCCCAGCTCCGAGACTGGCTCCAGGGAGCAGGGAGAGGGGCTTGCAAAGTCCCTGTCTGCAAAGGGTAGGCCCAGGTGGGCTCTGGGGCGGGGTGGGGGTGGGAGCGAGGGACAGGGAGCGGGGTCTGGGGAAGGCAGGCTCTGTGGTGAGCGAGCCCAGGTGCGCACCTGTGCCGTCACCGGTCTCCGTGCAGTTTCCCTGGTCATTTCCGTGTCCTTGGGAAAGTCATGTTCAGTCTCGACAGAAAGGAGAGAGAGGGCGTCCCGGGGGTCCGTGGGTCCCTGGGCCATGAGGCTGGCCGGGTGCTGGTGGCTTTGCAAGTTAACGAGACGTGGTCCCTCCCAGAGGAGGGTGTTGGGGCTCAAAGCCCAGCCGCCTGGAGATCCTTCCAGTGTCAGGGTCCCCAAGACCACCTGAGAGGAACCCACAGCCTTTTTAAAAAGGAAGGTAAGAGGTGCACAGAGTGGCGTCCCTTGGAGACCAGCAGGGGCTGTGTTACCCTCCCCTGTGGGCCAGCCAAGGTGTGACAACGCCCGCCCCATGAGTCGCCAACCCGGGGAGCCCTGAGCCCTGAGCCCTGGGCCCAGGCACTGTGGTGGAGGCCAGCTGTGTGGGTGCTGAAGGCCAGCTGCGTGGGTGCTGTTTACTCAGCTTCTCGCTCTCCAGCCCCTGAGGCCAAAGTGCTATAGTGACCAGGGGGCCTCGTCAGGGCATCTCTGGGGACAAGGCCCCAGGCCAGGCCTCTGTGTGGGCCTGAGCTCTCCAGCCTGGGCATGGACAGCTCTCCCCCCTCGACCAGCCTCCCACCCCTCCAGGTGCTACCAGAGCTCTTAGGAATCACTCTGGCCATTTGTGAGATTTACTAAACTATCCTCAAGTGGAAAATGAAAGTTTCTAATATATCACATCAGCTACTTCCGTGACCTTGCACCGAATTCACTTTCCCTGTCACTCCCTTGGATTTAAACTCCCTTCAGCAGAACCCTGCCGCACCAGGGTCGTTCCTGTCACAACAGGGACCCACAGGACACACTTCTCTCTCAGTAGCTAGTCACTAAATCACCAGCATGCTCTCGGCGAGCTGTGCTGTAAAACCACAGGACAGCGATGTCCCCGACAGCACCAGGTGACTGCGACAGGCCAGTGACATGTACCGGGGACTGCTTACAGACCTCTGCCCTGGATCCCCTCCCGACTCGGCGCTTACAGGCGTGTGATGAAACTTCTGTCAGGAACGTTTATGGACAGAAACGGCCTGGAATCTACAAAAGTTTCAGCTCCCGAAATAACTTCTTCTGTTTCTTTTTTTGAGACTTCTCACCAGAGGGAGAGGGAGAGCAGAGAGACACACTGATTGGCTGCTTCCTGCACCCAATCCGACCAGGGGCCGGGCTGGAGCCTGCAACCCTGGTACCTGCCCTTGACCAGAATCGAACCCAGGACCCTTCAGTGTGCAGGCCGACGCTCTATGCACTGAACCAAACTGGCCAGGCAACTTCTATATCTAAGGGGTCTGATAACAGGGCACTTGGAGGTGTGACAGGGACCCGATACGTCACCCCGAGTGTGAGCAGACCGCGTGTGACACTGCTGTGTGACGGGGGGCCCCGGGCTGCTGCTCCGTGTCAATTCTCACTGGGTGCACCATTCAAACCCCTCGCCTGACCTGGACAGCACGCCAGTGCTCTGCGTGGTGGGGACTGTTGGGCACACGGGACAGCATTCATGGACTTCTGGAGAGAAGCCCACCTGCAGAGCTGAGTCCTCAAGCTCCGAGCTCTGGCCACTGGGCCATCGATGGCCGAGCCGCCGGGTCCTTAGTGCAGGAAGGTTTCTGACGCTCTCGTGCCCCCGCTGGTAAGTTCTTGCTGTTTCCTTTTTCAGATGGACCCGGGGGCATAAAGGCAGATCTAAGAAAGAGGCCAAGGACGCAAAATGATGGAAAAGGACCCGACTGCACCAGCTGTGGAGGCGAGGGACGATCTGCAGCCCCGGGGGCCACGGCCTGGCGCCCACAGGGGGACGGCATCCAGTGACTTGCTGACGGTGTTCTGTGCAAAGGGCAAGGCCGAGACCTTGGCTGGGCGCCGAGTGGCAGTGGCCGGGGAGATCCTGGGCGCCAAGCCTTCCTCCCAGTGCCCTGGCGTCACCTGTAACACAGTGGCTCTCCCCGAGCCCCAGCCTCCCCGAGGCCCTTGGGAGCGCTCCCCCTACAGCCGACACAAAGTGCACGCATGGAACAACAGCCGTCCTGGGAGCATCACCTGCTGTCCTTTGCACGGAAGCGCTGAGCTGATTACTGAGGGGCGTCCTCTACTCTGACAGGACAGTCACCAGAGGAGTGGGGCAGGGCTGCCACTTCCTTTCCTTTCCTTTGGGAACCCCAAAGCCTGGGGAGGGATGGCAGCAGGAGCGGAGAGGGGAGAGGGCAAAGGGCCTCCAGGTCAGTCCCTGCAAGGGCAAGTTCAGAGCCTGCAAGGAAGGGCATGCAGCAGCCACCCCAGAGCAGGCCTGGCCGTCATGTTTGCCCTCCACTAAACCGTGCCCCTCCTGCCTCTGGGGAGGAAGGCTTCTGGGGCCCCAAAGGCACGCCAGCCAGGGTGGGGTTTCCCCCAGGACCCACTGCAAGGCACCTCCACTCCAGCCCAGCCCCCATCCCAACCCGGCCTTGGCCCCAGCCCCACCCACAGCCCCAGCCCAAACCCAGCCCGGCATCTGGCAGCATGGGGGGGGGGGGGAGCCAGACACAGGTGCAGAGACGCAGATGCACTGGGAGCCTTAGAGATACCGAAGAACCGCTGCTCTGACTCCCACGAAGCGTCTTTTTAGGAAATAAAGTGCTCATCAGATCCCGCCTTCGGAGGACGTCCCTGCCTCTCCTCCAGGGCCCAGGCTGGTGAGCAGGCGGGGCTGCCCCTCCAGCCTCACTGGTGCTTCTGGCCAGTCCACCCAGCCCCCACCTGGCCTTCCCACATTCACAACATCCTCTCCCTGGGAAATGATAGCAATTTTAAAAAGATTTAATAGAAGGGTGTGAAAATCACACTTAATTTCTAAAATCAAAAGATCACAGGAACTAAACATCCTGATCGACTGCTCTGAATTGAACGTGTGTCCCTTCGGAATTCCTATGCGTGCGCCTGACCCCAAAGTGTGGGCGTTAGGAGGTGGGGCCTTAGGGCAGTGACTGGGCGATGAAGGGGGAGCCTCACAGTGGGATTAGCGCCCTAATAAAAGGGACCCGGGAGCTTCCTAGAGAGGACACGGGGCGGAGGGCCGTGAGCCAGAGCAGGGCCCCAGGACACCGGACCCGCCGAGCCACGATCCCCGACGCGCAGCCTGCAGAGCTAGGGAGTGACGTCTGGTCTGTAAGCCCCCAGGCTGTGTGGTTACCTGCAGCAGGAACAGACTGAAAACAGACCATCACTACTCGGAATGAACAGCTCACACACCGTATCCCTCACTGTTTATTTTGAAAAACAACCCCTCGGTTATCATGTTCTCTCCCTTGGCCATCATTTTTCTTAAAGAACAAGTTACAAAAAGTTGGGGGGTATGTTATCTTTGCAGACTGACACACTGGCGGGGGATTCATGAATCACGACCCAAAAGCTCCTAGTCTTCCTCCTGAGTCAGGCAACAGCAAACGGCTATGAGAAGAAATCTGCTTACAGCGACGCCCAGCGATGACAGTGCAGTGGTTATAATGAAGTTCACAGCCCTCAGCCCACACACCAGACACACAAACCACCGCTGCTTCCGGAGGGCGGGAGGGTGGGCGCCGGCAGCGGCCTGAGCAGCGACCCGCACGCGGTGAGGCTCCGGCGGCCCCTGCGCGGGGGCCGCCCTCACTTGGAGTCCTGGTCTTGCTTTTCGTCTAGGAGGGCAGAGCGGATGCCCAGCTTTTTCAGTTCCTCCACCAGGTCCCCGTTCTGGTGCATCTGCAGGAGGATGTCACAGCCCCCCACAAACTCGCCGTTGAGGAACACCTGCGGGATGGTGGGCCAGTTGGAATAGTCTTTAATGCCTGTGGGGAAAGCACAGTTGTGTCACGGAAACGCAGAGCTGAGCTGTCCACAGAGAACGCGTTTACCCGCCCCTGGCAGACGGCGCCTCGGTGCTCCCCCCGCTCGGGGACAAGTGCTCGCTGAGGAGAGCAATGGCCGCCACTTAAACCCAACCCTGCCCAGGACCAAGCGTGAGGCCTCAGGTGGTCGCTGAACCTCTGGCTGGGCACCTCCCCTCCAGCTGTGATGGGACAGGAGTGAGGCTCCCGCGAAAGGCCCGGCACAGGCTGTGTTAACAGCAGGGAACCGGATCGGCTGTGGACGTCACACAAGATACCCACGACCTAGAAGCAATGCCACAACTTCATTCCCAAGAGGGCTGGCCATGGAGCCATCGTGGTGACACTGCCGAGTGAGGCCGGCCCCCCCTGGGCCTGTCCGGGTTAGTGAATGTCACCAGCCACTTACGCTCAGACATTAGGCACTGCTTTTGCCTTTATTAACCTTTGACCCAAAGAAACGCCCTTGCCCACGGCCGCAGACGGAGCCCTGTCCTGTGCAGCTGGAGGGGCGCTCGGCTCCGCAGACTCATGGGGTGAGCTGAGGAAGGGCGGTCCAGGCGAGGACCACTGGCCGGTGAGACAGGTGACCTGCAGCACACGTGCCAGGAGACCGCGCAGCCAGCGACCATTCTGTTCTGAGCCCAAGGAGACGGTTATGACATAGTAAGAAGGAAATGTGGTTTCAACCCTGAGACAGAAAAACCCATTCCTTTCCCATCCATCCTCACCATTATTCGGCCTGGGGATCGGGCAGAAACCGGCAGTCTGACATCCCCCAAGGGATGTAGCAGTGGGGCAGCACCTCGCCACAACTCCACTGGGTAGGTAGCACGCACCACTGCAGCTGCATTCGCCAGCCCTGAGCCCGGAGTCTGTTGCTGGTCAGTCAGCTGAGCAGTGCTCCTGCTGTGGGAGCACACTGACCACCAGGGGGCAGCTCCTGCATTGAGTGTCTGCCCCATGGTGGTCAGTGTGCGTTGTCATAGCAACTGGTCATTCGGTGCCTTAAGCTTTATATATAGACTAGAGGCCCGGTGCATGAAATCTGTGCATGCGGGGGTTGGGGGGGTGGCCCCTCAGCCCGGCCTGCACCCTCTCCAATCTGGGACCCCTTGGGGGATGTCCAACTGCTGGCAGTCAGACATCATACCCCTCGCAATCCGAGACCGCTGGCTCCTAACGGCTCACCTGCCTGCCTGCCTGATCGCCCCTAACCCCTCTGCCGGCCTGATCGCCCCTAACTGCTCTCCCCTGCTGGCCTGATCACCCCTAACTGCCCTCCCCTGCTGGCCTGATCGCCCCTAACTGCCCTCCCCTGCCGGCCTGATCACCCCTAACTGCTCTCCCCTGCTGGCCTGATCACCCTAACTGCTCTCCCCTGCCAGCCTGATCGCCCCTAACTGCCTCTGCCTCAGCCTGGCCACCATGGCTTTGTCCGGAAGGACATCCAGAAGGATGTCCAGAAGATGTCCCATCTAATTAGCATATTACCCTTTTATTAGTATAGATGTTGAGATGAAATATTCTTTTTAAAACATATCTAGGCAATAAACTTCTGTGTTGATTATGTTGAAGCAGAGGATGGTCAAAAGCATGACATAAAAATCACTACAGAGTATATGTGATATTTTCATTCTTACATAGATAGGCAGTTATTTTTAAATGGCCAAAATGAGCACAAAATAAACAAAGCAGAAAGGTCAACAGATTTTGCAAACAAAATAAAAACACAAGAACTGGTTCTTGATGCCCTATAATTTATTATCAAACATTTACTTTCCAAATAAAAGGACCAATTTGAGTTCTATCACTGCCGTCCAAAAAACAGCAACTCGCCCTAAATGCAGCACAGCGAAGGCCCAGGCGGCCGAGGCCTTATCTTTCTCTCCCAGATGCACTGGAAGAAATGCCTGCCCCGTCACAACCCCGCCGAGCACACTTTTCCCCTGAACTCTTCTTGCTGAGGCACCGCTGACCTGTTATGTTATCATAGTTTCAGAGGCACAACATGATGTTCGCAGACACTGGTCACACAGTCAGTCTAACACCTATCACCACACACAGTTACAATGTTTTATGTATGTATGTGATGAGAACTTCTAAGATCTATTCTCTTAGCAACTGCAAAACATACTTCTGAGTCACTCTGGGTGTCAAAATAAATAAATCAGCTAAGAGGTATGGGGTGACTGACAAAGGGCAAACTCCATGAAGACCAGAATGTCCTTATTTTACAGCGATGCCAGTTACAAATCTTCTTTTACTTTTATGATGACAGGATGGGTGTGGGAATTAAGACATGTTTAAAGTAAGTACGAACTTCTTTTTAATTCTTCTAACTTTCTTAAATGTCTTGTACATTTATGTACGTGAGCCATTTATGCGCGTGATATATCTGGTTTTTTTAAATTATTAATACACTGTATTGAGCTTTCCATGATAATACCTATCCATTGACTCTTTAGGTGAGTGCCTACAGTTTTTGAAACACGCCAAAAATGAAAATAAACTGGCCGTCTGTGGGTCCCCCAAAACCACACATCTAACCTAGACGGTACACTGCTGAGGAGGAGGCAGATTTTGCTTCCATGGAGCATGTTTGAGAACCACAAGGACCAAAGCACTAGGCCTGTCTCATTCATTAGACGTCATGTTGCAGACTACAGGTCCCGACTGTAAGGGAAGAGAAGGCTGCGCCACCAGGACCAATCCCACCGCCCAAACCACCAAACACGCGGGCTTTCCAACCCTCTGAGCACCCGGCACGGAGCCAGGGGCGAGGGGACTGACCCCTTGCAAACCCTGTGGGAGCAGCCACGGTGTCCACTGGCTGACAGTTTATCAAAACCCACCTTTCCTGCTGCTTTAGTGCTTAGATTAACGAGTGTGATGGGCAGCTGAGAGCTTTGGCATCTTTCTTAAAAAACATAAAAAGTCTGATTACAAGTTTAAATATTTAAGGAATACCCGATTCCTATAGAGCAGCAATTTCCAATCTTTTTCATCTCATGCACACATAAACTAATTACTACAATTCTGGGGCACACCAAAAAGTATTTTACATTTTTCTGCCCATCTAACAAAAAAAAGAGAAAAGGTATAAACTTGATTCATTCACACCGAATGGCTACTGTATTAGCTGTTGTCATTTTTTATTTTATTTACTTTTTTAAAAATTAAATTTATTAGGATGACACCAGTCAACATGAAATGTAGGTTTCAGGTTGTCATTTTTTATCTGACATCTAAGGGAGCAGAGGTCAGTGCCCCTGACTAAACGGTCAGGGCTGCATGTTTTAACAATTCTGCGGCCAGCGGCTGAAAGCTGTAGAGAGAAGTGAGACGTCCAATGATAAAGACCACTGCCCACCAACTGAGAGTTAGAGTCCCCATGGGGCACAGTGAACTGTTTAAACGTGGCTACGTTCTCTCATACCTCAATTTTCAAAAACTGCAATTTACAGCGATAGTTCTTACAAACACCACTTGGAATACTCAGAATCAAAGCTAAACTCTTGAAAACTCAACAATTACACCCCAGAATGGATTGTAATGACAATCACATTTTATAAACAGTAGACAGTGATTCGATGTGGGACAGAAAGTGTCGATGGCAAAGCTACGTAACTGGGAAACATTAGGAATCGGGCGTTAGGAGGCCGTCTCATACACCGACTGCTCCCCCCCAAATTTAACACTCCAAGCACCAAGCCCGGGAGGAGAACATGCACTGGATGACTCCCTTCCAGCACTTTCAAAAGGGACTTTTCAAGTCCATCACATTTCAGGACATCCTTCGTTCCTGGTTTGGACAGTAAGTGTTAAGGGACCATAACCAGCCCTTTTCCTGTAGGTTTCACTACAGGAGCTTCGGAGTCCGATGCAGGGAATTCCCACGCTGCCACTTCCTTGGCTCTGGGACTTGGACAGTCCTGTCACCTATTTCTCCAGCTTCCCTGACCTAGGAAAGGACGCGGGGGGGGGGGGGGGGGGGGGGGNAGGAAAGGACGCGGGGGGGGGGGGGGCGCGGAGACCCTCGAAAGAGGGGAAGCGAAGCATGGGGCAGGGTGCACAAGGCAGCCACCGGCCTGTGGGTCAGCGGCCTGCGGCCTGCCAGTGTGGACCCGCGGCCTCAGCTAAACCTGCTGCTCTCTTAGCCTGTTTCCTGACCTACAACACGGGAATAACTCTACGCCTCAGACTTATTATGAAGATGGAGTAACACATGACTGGCGAGGTGGATTAAGCTCCCACAGGGCCAGGGACAATGATTTTCTGCAGGCTTTAAAGGGCAGGCTGGAACGGTCCCGTCTCTGCTCTATACCTTTGGGCCAAATCTGGTCCATTTCCTGTTCTTGTAAATAAAGTTTACTTGGAGCTTAGCCATGCTTATTCATGTATGCATGATTCCTGACTGCTTTCATGCTGCAACAGCCGAGCTGAATGGCTGCCACAGAGACTGCACAGTCCATGAAGACGAATGTATTTACTCTCTGGCCCTTTTCAGAGGACTAGAGACTACACTGAGTGGCCGGATTATTACGACCACACCATCAGTACTTCGTTGGGCCACCTTTTGCCTTCAATACTGCGGCGATTCTTCTTGGCATTGACTCCACGAGATGTTGAAAGGTGATGCGAGGAAGCTGACACCATGCCTGATGAATAGCACTGTCCAGTTCTGTGAGATTTGATCGTTGTGGAACCAGCTGCCTGATGGCTCTTTTAACTTCATCCCACAAATGCTCAATTGGATTGAGATCTGGTGACTGTGAGGCCACCTAAGCAAGGTAAAATCTCCCTCGTGTTCTTGAAACCACTCCTGCACGATACGAGCACCGTGGCATGGGGCATTGTCTTGTTGGAAGAAGCCATCTCCATTGGGATACGCCATCAACATGATAGCATGAACTTGATCAGCAACGATACTTAGGTATGTTGTGCTATTCAGACGTTTATAATGGTCTGGCCCTTTAGCAACTTCAGCGCGAAATTATAGCTAATTTGCCTACAAACGTCCGGTGGTCACAAAAATCTGGCCACTCAGTGTATATACTCGGGAGTGAAGAGCTGGCCCGCATCTGTGTTCACCTTCAACTCGACTAGGTGCTGACAGTCATTGCCCCAAAGTGAGGAAACTATCTTATACTCTCACCTCCCGCGTAGGCACACACACACACACACACACACACACACACACACACACACACGCCTCCTGATCGGACTTCTGAAGTGCGCTGGGTCACTGTTTGTTACTGTTGCCTCCCCAAGCCCTGGCCCCCACACCCTCCCTGCCCCGACGGCACGCCCATTCTCCCACACCAGGCCCCGCTCACACCAGCCCAAACGCGGAGGCAACAACACAGGATGGTCCCTGATACCCTGAACCTGGAAGCCCGAGAGCCCAGCCTCGGGCGGACCTCACTGCCCAGGACAACAGCGACTTCGGCCTCACCGCCCACCGCGCACCTCCTTCTCCACCCACCAGACAGGCCGGCGTCCTCCAAGGACCCCCAAGTGCCCACCTCCCGGGCTCTTACTCTCTCCCTCCCCCTCCCACCGCCCCCGCCTGCAGAGCCGGGGTCCGGCCGCTGACCACTCTCCTGGGGCGCAGCCTGAGAACTCGCCCCGAAACGCCCATTTCAGCTCCGCGTGAGGATCGTGAGCCGCGGGGACTCTCCCCGCCGCCCAAGCTGGCAACAGTGCCCGAGCCCAGATCCTCACCGCGTTCAAGTCACTCCCGGCCCCACCCAGGCCCTAATGCAACGGGACCCCGCGCCCTAACCCCGCTCCAACCCCCGACGGCCCCCCCACCCCGCGCCCGGCGGCCCTGACCTTGCCGGAGCTGGGGGTCGTCCAGCACGTTGTAGGCCGCGTAGTCGCTGACGCCGTGCAGCCGCAGGATCTGCACCACCGCGTTGCTGAAGCCGCACTGGGGCTGCTCCGGCGTGCCCTTGAGGAAGACCACCACCTTGTCCTTCTTCACCATCGCGTCCAGCCGCTCCGCCGAGCCGCCACCGCCGCCCGAGCCGGCCGCCCGCACGCCCGGGCCCAGCAGGCCGCCGCCGCCCGCGCCGCGCCCCCAGCGGAGCAGAGCCGCCGCCGCCCGGCCCAGGGAACCACTCATCCCGCACGCCCGCCGGAACGCTCTACGGCCGGGGACCTCGGCTCGCCACCCGGAGCCTTGCCCCGCCCCGCCGCGGCCCGGCCCGCCCCCCGAGGGCCCTCATTGAGCCGGCGCCGAGCAGCTCTCCGTGATTGGAGAAGGCTGGCTCACAACTACTCGAGTTTTCCAATCCCGTCACTCGCCCCGCCCCGACAGGTTGAAGGTGGTCCTTACGCCTGAGCCGCATCCTGCAGCCTTCTCATTGGTCCTCGGCAGCCGCTTTGCCAGCTGATTGGAGAGAGTGGATGTCCATCAGGGTCACGCTCCGCGGCAGAGAGAGGCGACCCGGGAGGGTAGAGGGGCTTGCGGGGATGGTCGCGGGGACTGGGAAAGGCTCGGGGCGGGGTTCCGCCGCCCCGCGGAACGCCGGGAAGGGGTCACTTCCAGAGAAAGGTTCCGGTTCCGGTTCAGGTAGTGGTTGAGTTGCTACGGCAACGCGGCTGGCGGGTTCCTCAGTGGGGGGCGGTAACTGGGCTGGAGGAGGCCTAGGTGCACCTTTCCCAGCCTTGGTGAGCGGCTCCGGTGCCTCCCTAAGGCCGCGACCGAATGCGGCCGTTCTTGGCGGAAGCCGGGCCGGGCAGTGGCGGACAGGCCTGCCCGGGGCTGCGTCATCGGGCCTGGCCACACGTCCCGGCTCTCCTGGCCTCGCCGCCCACGTGGGGGGGGGGGGGCAGGTCCAGACCCGGCCCGCTGGCTCCGGCCTCTGGCTCTCGTTTATTTTTCTAAAGAAAAAAAAGAAAACCCTTTTATTTTAAAAGTTTGTAAAGCACTCTCGTCTGAGTGATCCCACCTGGGTTTGGGGTTCGCTGACCTTCCTGTTGATTGGGCAACGGAGACGGGAGCTGGCTCGTTTAGACCAACGTTTTGTGAACAGGTGCGTGCGCGGCACGGAGCGAGCGGGGACGTGAGAGGCAGGTGCACGGCCACGTGGGGGTGCGGAGTACAGAAAGGAGGGCCCGTCACCGCCTCCGGTCTCCGTGGCATGAGATGGGGGCTGACTTTCGCGCCCAGGCCCGCGATTTGAGTCTCTGCTCCTGCGGGTGGGAGTCGGGGAGGGCGGGTCGCCGCGTGGCCTGCAGTCTTGGAGCCGCGCTGGGTTGGCGGTACCCGAGGGCACACCGGACTTGCAGGAAAAGCAAACCCCGGAGGAAGCTGAGGCATGGCTGCTCGAGAGCCAGCCTGCCATGTGCAATGTTCCTCTGATAGTTCCCGGGCACTGTTGCCACGGCGATAGTGACTGTCCGTGTCATTATCTATCCACCAACAGTGAGAGAAGCCTTGCAGTCGAGATATTGTTTAACAGATGGAGTGGTTTCTGTTGGACACTAAGTACTGCTACAAAGGACTGGTTTTTAAAAAGTTGTGTCTGGGTGTGACCTGTTTATGCTTTGGAGGTGCCCGAATTCAGAAAGTAAGTACAGGTGCTGTCAGCAAGGGAACCTTCCAACTCTTCCTTCAGTGTGAAACTTGAGCCTGATAAAGTGAAAATAAACTCAAGACTATGTGTGTGTGTGGGGGGGGGGG
>JAWPEG010064502.1:3670860-3699847 GCA_035771395.1 Myotis vivesi | reverse complement strand
AGCCGATTTTAATCCTGTCAATTTCTATTACAAGGGGTAAGGTGTTTCTCATCTCCATTCCAGGGAGTAAAGACCATGTAGCTTAACTACCCGCCTGGCACTTAATGAAGGGGTTGTATCCCCTCCCTAACCTCAGGGAAAGATCCCCACCTGGAGAAACAACCTTTCTCGGAGAGGTGACCTTGGTTAAAACACATGGCGCTAAAGGGAGCAAACATATTAAAAACAGTATGCTACACACGCCAGGTCCACGGAAACACATGCTGTGCAGATGCCTCTTTCCTGCAGCGACTGCGTCAAGCAGCAAGGATGGACCGGCCTCCGGCAGCTAATAGCCAAAAGTCTCTTTTGATTATACTGAATAATTTATTTAGAGTTTTTTGGATAATATAAATGGGTGTATTTAAAAACAAAAGTAAAGAGGGATATATGGGGCGCAGCTACAGTGTTTTGGCCAGCTTCAAGCCTTGGACTAATGAAAGGACAGGGTCCTCTCATTGCCACGTGCAAGTCCCAGCTGGAGGGCAGGGCCCTCCCAGCACAATCATAGCCAACGGCTGTGGTTGTAAGCTGGAACCTATGGTCCGAACACGTGGCCCCACGTGCCTTGTGATAGAGTTCGGGTGCATGTAGTGGAGTAGGGTTGAAACTCACGAGAATGCTGTAAACAACGTGAACACACCCCTACTTTGCCTCGTGGCATCTGCTATAAAATAAAGACACGGCTTGTGGGTGCTGGCGCTGTCTCCTCATCAGGGAGCAGCGTCCCACCGAGACCCAGCTTTCATTCTCTTGTCTGTCTTTTCTCAATCCTTTCACCCCCCCACTCAGGGTCACTGAACCAGGCTGAGCTGGCATGGCACATAAGGCACCCTGGGGCTGAGTATGCCATGGTCGTGCCGGCTCCCCACATTGAACAAAGGAAGCAAAAATATAAAATGTTGAACAAAGTCATTTCTATCTTTGAGTTAAAACCACTCTTGGAATATTGGCTTCAAACATCACTGATTTTTAAAAGCAGAGAAAATAGTATTCAAAATATTTCTTTGAAAGCATCAAACTCCTGTATGATTTGGCATTTTAGTGTTGAGATCTCTCTAGGAATTCTATAACAAAAACATGATACAAACGTACTCTTCAAACAGTTGCCAGAAATCTGCACTTGTGCTCAAACGTGAGTGTTTTGAACACATTAGTCAATAATCTTTATCCGTTGCTGATCTTTCCCCTGTGGGCATTGACGGGAAGAGGGGTGGAAGTACACAGAAGCTTAGGAGAACCCTGGCATGGTCACAAGATATAATCAGACCCCAAACAAAATAATCAAGGCATGTAAATGTGCTGACTCAGGCATCCTAAACATGTTTTTCTTTCCTGCACTTATTTATAGGTAAGGCTGTACTATATTTGGTAAAATTTCTCCTTTCCACCCACTTCTCCAAAAGCAAATTCACATGGAGCCATAGTTACAAGCCTTGCCAATTTGTGGTGGTGTCTTCCCAGATACCAGCTGCAAAGGAGGACGCGGTCACAGCCTGCGATGACGCTTTCTGTGACCTCTGGGCGCGTGTGCTCTGCGCCCTGGCGTCAGTGCTGGCCATGCTTCCTCTAGACAGAGTGTCTGCGCACAGGACGTGCGACACAGGAGCGGCTGCGTCCGAGCTGGCACAGCGTTCTGTAAAGTGCCCTTTTAAGACAAAAGTAGCTGCTTGGGCTGCACAAGGGGGAGAGCCGCACACACTCCTGAGCTGAGCTGGCATTGGGGACCCAGAGTTGCAGCGGGAACCTGAAGCCCTGGGGCACCTCGCTGTTGTCAGGAACTTCAGAGCCTCACTGCGGCCCTGGAAGCGCTGACTCCCCACCTGCCCTGAAGAGCAGGTCACGTGGAGAGCAAGGCCGCCCCCCCCCACTCCCCCACCGGGGGAATCTGCTAATCCCTAAGGCAAAGACAGAAATGCCTGCTGGGTTTCTCTCCCTCTCCTGACACAGGCAGCTGTTTTTGTAAAAACTCCTCTGGCCCTGGAAGTGGCCTCTGTCAGTGGGCTCTGCTGAGAGACCAGCAGGCAGGCCCGCTGGCCCCGGCTCCCTCCGTAAGGGAGGGGAAGCCGTGTGCTGTCAGTGGGTTTCTCAGCCTAGGACCAGAGGGGGAGATGCGGTGGAAACGGATTCTCCGGAGAAGTACTTATGAAAAGCCCCGAGCCCACAGCGGAACCGGATCCAGCGCCGGGAGGTGAAGTGTAGACATGTGACGTGAGCCTGGGTTCGGGTCCCTGAATGCTTAGGAGTTCTTGATTCTCCGTGGGATTTTCTACCCTCTGTGTTCCTTGGTTTGTGAAAAATGTGTGATGTCTGCCAACAGTTATTTTGAGGCATCTTTCCCTAAGGGCTGCCAAGTTGAAGGAGCCGATCGATCTGTACTCTGCTCCGAAATATTCACCCCCAGAACCATAGTCTTGTACGGGCAGCAGCCGTGTTGCTCTTGAGACAGACGTTGTGCGCCTGCACCATTCGGACCTCACCCCTAACCCTGGCGTAAAGGTTCTCGGGTGTTTGGTCCCAAAATTAGGTTCGAGTTGCGGTGTTGGTGGAGGGCATCTTTGTGACAGACTTGAGCGCTCTGGTTCCTCCGGGAGCTGTGTTGCTCCGTCAGCACTCCTTGAAGTCGTACTGCTCGGTCCTCCCCTCGCCGGCAGGTCCCACGGAAATGAAATCCTCCCGAGCTGCCTGCACCGGTGCTGCCGTGGGTGCATCAGGCACACGTGGGGTTGTTACGCCTCGGAACTAAGAGGACACACTTTCAACCTGAAGCCCAATGAGAACAACGGAAACCGCAGGTTCCGCGTCTGCGAGCTTCCCTTTCCTTCGTCCCCTCGCGTCTGTTCCGCATGGAGGCCCAGCTCCAGGCTCTGCTGGGCTCTGTCTGTGGGGACCTTATTTTATTCTGAGGGAAACAGCCCAAGTCACAACTGCAAGGTACCCTGGGAGTCCAGGGTGGTCACGAACATGCCCAGGCCGGGCTAGAGGTGAGGGGAGGGCTCCGTTTCCCGGCCTGGCTGTGGCGGAGACTGGGATGCTTGGCAGGACGTGTTCCTGTTTCTGGCAGCTGATAGTTTCCGTAACTCGGAGCTGTTACTCCAGCCCAGCACAGGCAGCAGGAGAGAAGATGCGAGGCAGCGCTGTGGGCAGGCCCGCTGGGGAGAGTTATCTGTTAACAGAAGTTTATGGCTCCTTCTGATAATCACCGGGCATGCAGCCAGGCAACTTCATTATTTTTCTTTGAACGAGTGCTAAGATGTATTGCCAAGGTCTTAAATACTCTTTATGATGAGTCAGAATTCCCCGTGGGGCTTCTACCTTTGAGTCTTAGTAATTTAATGGCTTCAGAGTGACACCTTGCTCTCCTGGGAATGTGGCACCAGCCTCTGCCACAGCCCATCCCGCAGGACGGGAACCCCGCCCGTCTCACGTGGAGTGGTGGTGGGGGGGAGGGGGCGGGGAGGCTGGAAATTGGAGGAGACCTACGCTGTTCATTTTCTTTTACAGGAAAAAAAATTGGAGGATTTTAAATATTTTTCTGCTTTTATGGCCTGAAAAATTCCATTTGTTAATTCTAACTTTAAATTTTTTGAAAGTGTGCCTCTTGAGATATAGTTAGTGGTTACCAAATTTCAGTGAGCCTGAGTTCCGAGTTTTAAAGAAGACTGATAAACCAATTATACTCTGTTAAAAAAAAAAAAAAGGCAAAGGGATCGCTTTGCATAGACCTCACCTGCTAAACTGGTGACCAAGGGATTTGGTATTAAAAGCCTTGACGAGAAGGTGCCACCCAGCAGGCCCCCTCCCCCCGGGCACATGGGGACATGGCATTTTCCCGTCTAGCCCGCCCTTTCCGCGCAGCGCTGAGTGGGTGTCAGTCAGTTGGCGAGATAGTCCCCCTGGTGCATCTTCATACCGCGCAGCTGCGGCCCTGACAGCCCCCCGCGCTGCTGGCCGCCCGGGGACAGGCCGGGACATTCTCTTACTTGAAGGGCTTTGCTTATGTCATAGCACAAAGGGTAGTCTTGAGAAACATGGAGCATTTCATCATGAGCCTGCCTTACCCTGCACGGCAGGTAGGGGGCGCTGGCCTGCTTCCCTTGGGGAAGGGCGGGGGCGGTTTTTCTGTCCCTGTCAAGACTGGGGGAGCAGAGAATGAGACTCAGTTCTCATCCAGGGCCTGATCTTACTTTTTTTTGTTTGTTTTTTGACTAATTTTTTTTTATTTTTTCTTTCTTTATTTTTTTATTGATTTTTTACAGAGAGGAAGGGAGAGGGATAGAGAGTTAAAAACATCAATGAGAGAGAAACATTGATCAGCTGCCTTCTGCACACCCCCTACTGGGGATGTGCCCGCAACCAAGGTACATGCCCTTGACCTGAATCGAACCCGGGACCCTTGAGTCTGCAGGCCGACGCTCTATCCACTGAGCCGCACCGGTTAGGGCTGATCTTACTTTTGGGAATGGCTAATGCTTCATTTTCTAATGTCACAGCCACAACACATTAGAAGCAGTGAAAGTTTAACACTAAGAGCAGGAAAAGCAGTGACTAACAGGTTAATAAGAGATATTTAAAAATAAAGAAGCAAACATTCTGGGATTTTTTTTTTTTTTGAAAAGCAGCATTCTGGGAGCATTTGTTGAAGCGGGGCCACCAGCTCTCACAGACACTATTCCTCAGGCCTTGGAGCCTCAGGGAGAGATGTCGAGTCACCAAGGAGGACACTGCGTTCCACGGGCTCCGGGGGAGAAGTCAGGCTGCGACAACAGGTGTGCGCACACGTGGCCTCAAGGGGCAAAGTGAAATAAGCCAGAGGGATGCCTTCTCCCCTCCTCACGCCGACAGCTCTATTCTGCTTCTGTGACGGACTTCCTGTTAGCCCATGGTAAGCCCCTAGAAATAATCCCGTGGGCGGACTGAGTGACGCTGGCGTGAAGCTGGGTCTTTCTAAGCGGCGTGAACCACGTGTTGGGCTTGAGAGAGCTCAGCTGACATTAGGCCCGGCGACGCCACCCATAGAGCCGCACTGTGGGTGCTGTGTCCCGCTCAGTCCTGATGCGCGCAGCTGCACCCCAAGGAGGGGTCTCCCCAAAGAGCAGAGCCCGCCTGAGTTCCGCTGCCCCAACTGGGGCCAAGGCCGGGCCTGGCCAGCCTGCCAGGGGCTCTGAGCCTCCCCCGGCTTCCCGGGCACACTGCCTGTCACCCTCTAATGCAGCGAGGGCGAACCTTTTGAGCTCGGCGTGTCAGCATTTTGAAAAACCCTAACTTAACTCTGGTGCCGTGCCACATATAGAAATTTTTCTATATTTGCAACCATAGTAAAACAAAGACTTATATTTTTGATATTTATTTTATATATTTAAATGCTATTTAACAAAGAAAAATCAACCAAAAAAATGAGTTCGCGTGTCACCTCTGACACACGTGTCATAGGTTTGCCATCACTGCTCTAATGCTATCACAGGGCGGACGGGGATCCGCTGAGAGCAGGCCCAACACTCCTGCGGGTTTCAAGCCAGGATCCAGGCCACAAGACCAGGTTTCTCCCCCTTCGCGGGAAGCCTTCCTACAGCCCGCAGCCTGCTGAGGTCTCCGCCTGCAGTTCCCTGTGAATGTGGAGTGACTGAGGTTTCCTTTCCCTGACCGCGCACTTCTGCACGGAGTGGCCAGCCGGTGGCGCTCTCATTCTCTGATGCTCAGGACAGCTCCCCAGGGGGCAGGGCAGGAAGCGCCCCATCCAGACCTGGAGCCACGGGGAGGGGCCATGCCCCCCCCCCCAGCTCCAGCAGCTGGGCACACGCACCCAGAGAGACCAGGAGCTTCTCGCTGCCACCCCAGCAGGGTTGGCAGCTCTGACGTTGTCAAGGCTGCATTTAGGCATCAAAACAGATAAGCCGGGTTCCTAAAACGCTACTGCTTCCGCCCATAGCTGGAAGGGCAAGCCGCAGCCATGGCCGTGTGGAGAGCACGGCCCAGCCCACGGGTTTAGTAACCGAGGAAGTAGCCGAGCGTGGGTGTGACGTCCCTGGCACGCACAGCGCAGTTCGGAGAACAGAAACCGCATCTGTCATCTGTGTGGCTCAGCCAGCCTCGTGCTGCATCTCTGCAGCTCTGCTGCTGTGCTGCCACCGCCGCAGGTCCCCAGCCTCGCAGAGGGCACCGCCCTGCTGCACATGCATGCACACACACACACACACACCCCACACACATACACATGCACACATGCATGCACACACCATACCACACATGCGCACACACCACACACACGTACACACACCACACCACACACACATACACATGCACACATGCATGCACACACCACACCACACACACACACACACACACATACCAGACATCTCGCCTGTCACTAAAGCTGGTGCTGTTCTTTGCAAAGTACTTTAATTTCTCACCATAACCTTGACCATAAAGAACTCATCACTTGCATGAAGCCAGAGCCCCCCACGGGGTCGGTGTAGCTCTGTGTAAAACCAAGCCTCAGAAGCGGGCTGGATCCATCGTGACCAGAAAGTGGCCCTCCACTATTGCTGCCTGCCACCCAGGATGCACAGGGCCAGGGTGCGGGCTGAGGCCGAGTGCCTGGGTCAGTCATGTGACAGCTGTGTGGCAGTGGGCCAGTTATGACCCTCTCTGTTCCCTCATTTGTAAAATTAGATCATAACTACCATCAACCGGAAGGTGGTGATGAGGAGCAAATGGGTTAAGATAAGTAAAGACTTAGGACAGCACTCGGTGTTCGTAACCCTTTAATAAATGTTAAATATTATTACTCTCCATCAATCAAAAGGTAGCTACATCTCCCCTCTCACGCCTTTCCCCAGATACTGGAGTCCACGCCTCCCTCCCTCTCTGGACTCCTCCAAGTTATGCTGGCCTTCGACGACTTGTTATTGCAGGGTTTCCGTCTCACTGACGCTTCCCCAGTGGACTGCGCGTCCCTGATGGTAGGAACCACGTAGTTTGCTTTGGCTGGACTCCCAAACGTGTGGCCAGCCCCGGGCAGTTCCCCGACACTCACACATCCTTGGGGTGTGCCCACCACTGTGAGTTAGCAGGTAGGAATCCTGGTGTGGTGTTGTGCATGGATGCTCTACGGGGCGAAAACTCACACCGACACAGAAACCTGCACCACATGTTCATCAAAGTAAGAAAGTAGCCCCAGCTGGAAGCAGCCGGACGTCCTTCAGCAAGCAAATGGTTAAACTGCTCTGTCCATACTGTGGACTCTACTCCGCAATAAAGAGGCATGAACTCAGCACACACACAGCTGGGGGGGACTCTCCAGTGAGTCATGCTGGGCGGACACAGCCCTTCCCAAAGGATGCAGACTTTATGATTCCACTTATATCACTTTGTCGTGTTTTTTAAAAAAATAATTTTTTAAAATTGATTTCAGAGAGGAAGGGTGAGGGAGAAAGAGACAGAAACATCAATGGTGAGAGAGAACCACCAATTGGCTGCCTCCTGCCCGCCCCACACCAGGGATCAAGCCCACCACTTGGGCACGCGCCCCAATTGGGAATCAAACCTCAACCTTCTGGATCATAGGTTGACACTCAACCATTGAGCCACACTGGCCGGGCCATTTATATCACTTTCTTGAAATAGCAAAAGAATTGAGAACAAAAGAATGGTTGGGAGGGTGGGGTAAGGAAGGGCCGAGGGCAGGAGGGCGGAGCATGAGAGACCCGTGCAGGGGGGGGGGGGGAGATGCTGCATCCTGAGGGTGTCGGTGTGGTGTCTGTGACGTTGTTGGTGTAGTTTTGCAAGATGCTGCCAGTGGGGAAACTGGGGGAGGCCCAGGGTGAGCCTCTCTGTCTCTTTGGTGACATGGCATAATATACAACTACCTCGACATCACATGTTTAAGAAGCAGTTAAGGTGTTCCCAGCAGAAGCAGAAAGAGTAGATTGGTTTGCCCGCTCATGGGAGAAATATAGCAAACCTCTTATTTTATTTTTTTAAATATATGTTTATTGGTTTCTGAGAGGAAGGGAGAGGGAGGGAGAGAGAGAAACATCAATGATGAGAGAGAATCATGGATGGGCTGCCTCCTGCACGCCACGCCCCACACTGGGGATCGAGCCCCCACCGGGGCCTATGCCCTGACCGGGAATCAAACTGTGACCTCCTGGTTCATAGGTCAACGCTCACTCGCTGCGCCACGCCAGCCGGGCTAGCAAACCTCTGTTAGGAGGGTTTTACTTCTTAGGAATAAAGCTTGTCCATTGTACTTTATCATGTTTGAGTTATTGTTTGCTCCTTGGGGTGTAGTCACAGCTCAGTCGCACTAAAGGACACCCTTGTCTGACGCAGTGGGGCTCCCGTGGGTTTTCTGATCGGGAGCAGCGGCTCGAGGTGATCTCCAGCAGCCTCGTTCACAGAGGCAGGCGCGTGGCCAACCCGACGTTGCACAGCTGGTGTGCAGCACCCGCCGGAGCTGGGCCCCGGCACCGAGGAGCCAGTCCTGCGCCTGACACACTGGACATGTTTATTTTATAAAAGCAGCGTAATTAGTGTGTCCGGAGGAATAGCCTGGATTCCTCTGACTCCCCGAGCTCAGTGTGGAGCAGACTCCTCGCCATCCAGCGGGGTGCCAGCTCGGGTGCTGGGCAGCAGGGGTGCCAGCTCGGGTGCCAGGCGATAGGGGTGCTGGGTGGCAGAGGTACGGGCCCAGGTGCTGAGCGGCAGGGGTGCCAGCTCGGGTGCCAGGCGATAGGGGTGCTGGGTGGCAGAGGTACGGGCAGGAGTGCCGGGTCAGGTGCTGGGTAGCCACTGCCGGCGGGGTAACCCACCCATCCAGACGCGCTCAGGAGCCAGGCCGGTGCCTCGGGCACCCTACAAGCACATGGTTGCCTGAGTGGGAGAGGACAGACTGACACCTGGAGAAGTGGCAGAAAGGAAAGCAAGAAAGAAGCTGAGAGCAGGGCCAGGTGAGAGCCCGTCTCCAGCTCAGGCCAGGGCTTCTCGAACCGGCACCCAGGAACGGCCCCGGGTGAGAGTTTCATTCCAGGGCAGCCGGCGGCACTCACGTGGTCCTCTCTGAGGGAAGCCGTCCCCTGCAGAGTAGTGGGGCCACCAGTTACCGCCCCGGCATTCTGCGCAGGGTCCCTCCCTCCTGCCCTCATGCCTCAGTTTAACCGTCTGTACTACAAGAGGCTGGAGTCCAGGGGCTCGAATCCAGTTTTTGTTCTGATCCTTCTGGGGAGACTGACCGCAAACAACCGCAGCCAGGCCTGCAAAGTCAGATCCCTCCCGCCTGGCTGCCGGCCACAGAGGCGAAGCAGGCCTGGGCGCTCCCCAGGCTCATGAAACTGGCCCGCTGCCCTGCACACGGTGCTGGGGCCGCGGGCCACGGGAACAGGCGTGGGGAGAGCAGGGTGTAGTAAAAAGCCTGCTTTTCGGGAGAACTTTTGTGTATTGCACAAACATCTCCCACTGCCAAGTGAGTCAGAATTTCCGAGCAGCCTAATTTCAGGGCCTCCTTGCGGTTCCCTCTCGGGCCACTTCTGAAGGGAGGCCTGGGGTGGGGTTTCCTGTCTCAGTCCAGACGGCAGAGGGGCTCTCCCTGCCCCGGGCCAGCATTTTCTTCCAGGCTGAGTGTTCGTTTCCACTTGTTTCTGTAGCGGCGGGCAGTGCGGAAGAGGAACTGGCGGTTTTATGGAGTTCCTTGTCAGGACTCCCCCCTCCTCCTGCGCTGCTGCCCCCCGCCCCCCACTTCTGTATGGACTGTCTTGGAGTGGCAAAAGGCTGCCACGTAACTGGCAAAAAATAAGGTCCTGTTTCTACGTCAGACTTAAGAAAAACAATGGGAACGTGTTCTGAGAGGCATCACGCTTGTAAAACTAAAGATAATAACAACAATAAAGCCATGAGCATCTGCATGCTATTTTGTGACTTACACAATACTTTTATCACGTGTATTCCCACCTATGAAATATTATTGCTGGCCCCATTTGCTGGATGGGAAAACTGAGGCTCCAAGAGGCCGCGTGGCTTGCTAAGCTTCACGCAGGTAAGCTGCGGGGCTGGGCCTGGACTGTGGGTCTCAGCTCGAGAACCGGTGCTCTGGGCCACATGCGCAGTGAGTGACAGCTCATCTCGATGCACCAGCACTAGCCTGTGCGGGCTCTAGCCCCTTGGACACTGGATCATTGCACTGTGACCTCCCGGGGTGGCAGTCTCTGCCACATTCTCCCCCCTATTCCCAGGGACTAGCACGTAGTAGGTGCTGAGGAAATGTCTAATGAAAGACTGAATAGCTGGCTGTGTGCCAGGAACTGCAGGGGTGGCGCTGTACCCAGAACAGCTCACAATACCAGGCACAAAGCCATTCAAGACAGGTGCCTATTATTAGACCCATTTCACAGAAGAGGAAGCCGAGGCTGAGTCATGAGCTCCAAGCTGCAAACTCCAGCAGTTTGACACCAGAGCTCGAGCTCTTTACTCCCAAGCGTGCCAGACCTAGAACCGGTCAAGGGCAAGGGTGGGAGAGACCCCTCGTGTACATCAACTGTGGCCCTGTGAGTAATGATACCTTGATAATGGGTCCTAGGTTAGGAGGTCTGGCTGACACTGGCATTTTAACTCAGGTCTACCCAGTGCTAACTCTAGGCTTTGGCATCCTTCTGCCTTCCCCCCACGTGGAAAGGACACACACACACACACACACACACACACACACACACCATCACTGTCTGGTCCTGTTTTACAATTTAATCTTTCTTTTAGGACAGTGATTTCCACTCTGACTTATTCCACACACCTCGATGGGGGCCTGCCAGCCTCACTGAGAAACACAATGGGAAGCGCTGGATCTGGGCCCGGGACTTAAGTCCTCAAGCCCAGCCTCCTTTCCCCACCTGCGAAATGGGCGTGGCCACACCTGAATCTGGCACACAGTTCTCCCTCCTCTGGGGCTGTCCTCCCATCCCCAGGAGGCGGAGCCAATCCTGCAGACCTGCCATTGCCGGGGCGCAGGTCGGGGCTGGGGCGGAGGGCAGGGCAAAGGGCCAGGCCCGGGCTGATAAGGCCTGGATGTCAGCGAGGTCAGGTCGCTGGATGGAGCTAGCGCACTGGTGTGGGGTGTCTGCTGGGGGAGGGGCGCGGGGAGCCGGGAAGGCAGGCACCTCTTGGGCCTTGGGTTTGTGGGAGGTTCTGACTCGGCGTGGGATTAGCATTCCTGGTGGCTCATCCCCAGACACCTCCGCTCCTTGGCATCCCGGGGACTGCCCGAGATGTGGCCGCACCGGGCCTGGTGCGCGCCCCACTGTCAGGCTGGCGGGTAGTTGTCACCTGGGGTTCGCGCCGGCGGAAGGGGTGCCCATGCCTTCGCCCCCACCTCGCCTGGGAGCGGGCAATCCTGCCAGCCTCCCCTTGGCCCCCCTCTCCCCCGCCGCCTCCCGTCTTCGCTCCGAGCCGCACGCGCGGAGGAGTTCCCTCCCCGGATTCAACTTTCCCGGGACGGACAGCTCCGCGCCTTCGCGAAGATGAGACCGGGGCGGCGCGGCAGGGGGCCGGGCTGGGCGGCTCCGGCGGGAGAGGCAGCCTTGGGCGCGGGTCGGAGTGGGTGAGCGCCCCCCGAGCTCCCTGCGCCCCGGGTCTGAGGGCGCCCGCCGGGCTGGGCTCGGGAGTCCGGAGCGCGCGGAGCGGGGCGGTCCTCTCCCGCCCGGCCCGGCCGGCGGGGCCCCGGGCGGCTCCCGCGTCCGGAGCTCCCGGGGACGGGGCGGGGCGGGGGCCAGTGTCCGGGCCCCTCCCCGGCCCCGCCCCGCCCCGCCCGGAGCAGCGGGGAAGCTGGGAGGAGGAGGGCGGCTCCGCGAACTGCCGGCGGCTCTGCGCGACCTGCCCGAGCGCCCCGCTCCTGCGCCCCGCTCCACGGGTAAGTGGGGCCCGGCCGGAGGCCAGGCGGGGGCCGGAGGGTCGGGGGGTCGGGGGGTCGGGGCCGCAGCCCCCGCGCAGCCTGACGCGTCCCCCAGGGATCGGGGTCGCCGAAAGTCGAGGGGCCCGGGGGAAGCGCGCCGGGCGGGGGCGGGGGCGGGCGCCTGGCGTGACAGCTGCTGGCGGGCGGGTATTTTTAGTTTAAATCCGCAGTTCCCCGCCGCCTGCGAAATCCCCGGTCCTTCCGCTCCCGCCCGGAGGCTTGGCCCCGAGCAAAAGCCCCTGAGCCCGGGCAGCGTCCGCGGGGCCGGGCGCCACCTCCAGTGTCCGCTCTGCCTCCGCCCGCTCGGGGCAGCGGACCTTTCACCGCGGCTCGCGGGCGCCGGGCCTGGGCAGTAGCCGCGGCGGGAACACGCGCTCCCGCGAGCCGCTCCGTAGAGCCCGGAGCCCGGAGCCCGCAGCCCGGAGCCCGGAGCCCGCAGCCCGGAGCCCAGAGCCCGGGCGGTGAGGAGGGGAAGTCGCACCCGCAAGCTCCGTTTCATCCGCTCCCCTCCAGGCTGTGCAGCGCAGGGCAAGCGGCTCACCCTCTCTGAGCCTCGCCACAGCTCTAAAGGAGGAGGGAGGGGGGAGGCCGAAGATCTCCCGGGCGGCCGGAAGGACCCCCCAAATGGATGCTGACTCCCCTTAGGGTTTCCACATCTGGACTCGCAACGGGGGCCCTGGCGGATCTGGCCCTGTGGTCTCACCAGGAGCCGTGAGAGCCGCCCACGGGCAGCCCAGCTTCCAAACTCCAGGGCCGGGGAGGAGGGTGGAGTGATAACGAATGTTACTATTGTATCGCGTTGGCCCTGAAGCTCTGGCCCAAGGCTGCCCGGGACCCTCTGAAGGGCCAGTGTCCTTCCCGCGCACTTGGCAGCCAGCGGGGAGCCTGACGCGCCCAGGGGATGTGTCCCCCCCTCCAGTGAGGGCAGGAGGAGACCGTGGGGGAGTGATGTCCTCCCAGAAAAGGGAGCGTGCCACATGGCACGACGGCCCGTTCAACCACTGGGAGGAGAGGACGCAGGCCCAGAGAGGGGGAGTGATTTGCCCAGAGCCACACAGCCAAGAACGAAACCGACTCTCTCGAGGGGCTGGGCCTGCCTCCCACACAGCCAGCGGGCAGCCAACAGGCCCCAGGGCTCGGAGCTGGAAGGCGGGAGGGCGCCGGTGCCAACAGGCGGTTTTGCTTCGTTTCCTGTAACCGTGGCCCAGCGGGGCTCCCTGTCACGTGTGGGGCTGCACATTCCTCAGGCAGGACCGCCGGCAGCCAACAGCACAGCTGTGCCACGCCTGCGCCCCCCGAGAGCCGTCTTTCAGCCAGAGGCCCCTCTGAGGGCAGCTGGAGCTGGGAGGGGGCCGGGGGCTGGGGGGGCCAGGAGGCTTATTTCGGGCACAAGTCCTCCGGGGGCCGGAGGGGAAGTGCTGGGGACTTACTGCTGGCACTGAGGGCTGAGTTCAGGCTCTGCCTCAGGTGCGGGCTGGCCAGTGGCCTGGCAGGCACCACCCTTCAGGGTGAGTGAGAGCTTCCATCACCATGGGAACAGCTCTGTGGCTGGCTGCTTTGCATGTTCTCTCCAGTGGTGGCCTTGTCTGTGCTGGGCGGGCCCTCCACCGGCTGATAAGGAAACCTGGGGTGGGGTGCGGGGAGACCCTGGCTTTGCTGTAGGTGACTTCCCTCTGGGGAGGCAAGACCGGGAGGTCGGTGCACCCCCAAAGCCCCCGGGAGCCCCTGGGAGCCTGGAGGGCAGCGGGGCCTCCCTGGTCACCAGCTGTTGGAGGGGGTGGCCAAGGCAGAGCGCCTGGTCCGGGTGTTCCATTCCTCCTTGGGGGACAGTGCCGGCACCCCATCGGGTGCCCTGAACGAGACACCCCACCCACAGCCTGTGTGTGGATGGTGTCACGCCCAGCACATGCCAGCAGGGGTCACCGTTTGGGGTGACAGGGCCGGTGTGGGACACCTGAGTTCCCCCCTCAACTCTGCCCTTTGCTCTCTGCCTTGATGTCCCCCCATGTCTGTCAGAAAGCGGTGGCCTCACCTGGCCAGTGTGGCTCAGTTGGTTGGAGTGTCAACCAGTGTACCGAGCGGTGGTGGGTTCGATTCCCCATCAGGGCACATGCCCAGGTTGTGGGTTCGATCCCTCGTCAGGGCACGTGTAGGAGGCAGCCGATCGATCCCCCTCCCCCTTCTCTAAAAATCACTTTAAGAATTGTTATTTTAAAGGTGGGTGGGTGGCCTTGAGTCACCCCCCATTGGAGCCTTCCGGCCCTGAGAGCTGGTCCCTGACCCTGGCAGACGGGGCAGCGGGACAGAGGGACAGTGGTACGGTGTGCCTGTGGCTCCTTCGCAGCCTTTCCTCCTCACCTGTGATCCTGAGCGGCAGGGCTGCCCTCGCGGCCCATGTACAGAGGAGGAGAGCGATTCAGGGGCAGGAGTGGTGGCAGAATTTGAACTCGGGGCTCTGCATTGCACCACACAGGCCGCCCCAGACGATGCATGCATGGTGCTATACTTCATGGTGGGGAGAGCAGTACTGACGAGGCAGGGGCCTGGTCATCAGGAACACGCTGACATCTGCTGGGAAACGTGTGTGCCAAACATTCTTTCCCCCAAAACATCGGAAAGTAGCCCGAGCGCCACCAAGAGAGGACCCTGGGCGGAGCAGTGGAAGTTAGGGCCCTGTCTGCTGACGCCCCCACCAGGCCCACCCCTGCGGATCTCTGTTTCAGGACCCAGGGATGAGGTTCCTGGGGGTGAGCAGCTAGGAAGCAGATGGGGGCCAGTCCTGGCGGCAGAAGCCTTGATGTTGTCAAGTAGAGAGCAGCAGCTCCAACACCTCGCTGTGTGCTGTCCAGAGGATCCGTGAGACAACTGGGGACGGCGCCCAGCAGAATGCCCCACATGGCAGGGACACGCCACGGAGGTGTCCTCGTGGTGTTTGCATTGCTGACCCTCCCAGTGGAATTGTAACAACGTGGGGCAGCCTGCGCCTCTGGGCTGAGATTGGTGAGGGGAGTCCCAGCATCTCCGAAACGCGTGCAAGGACGCAGCAGAGAGCTGCTCTAGGGACACGATGAAGCTCAAAGCATTGCAACTGAGTTGCTCAAGGATGCATACATGAGAAGTAGATGGTGGCAAAAGCAGGGAGGGGGTGGCCCTACAAAAAGTCAGCTGTCACCAGCAGGGGGAGGGGGTTGGGATTGGGAGGGGCGGGGGCGGTTCCTAAGGCATTCACCTTGTAATTATCTGTGAGTACACCTGTTTTATGCACACCTTTGCACGTAGAGCCTGTTTCACACATTTAAGCAGCTTAAAAAAAGAGTAAGGGAATGACAATGCAGTGCGGGCTGTCCAGTGGGTGGGAGGGTACTGGATGGGGGAGGCCTGGTCCATGTTCCTGGATCCATTATGCTGTGTCTTTGGGTGATGGGCGCATGGGCCTTATTTTCAAATATCTTTATGATTCATCATTTACAAGTAGGAACTATATAAACACATTATATACGATGTGTGTAAACATTGTATATAACCCACCTATGTATATAAAAGGCTAATATGCTAAGTGTCCTTCCCTCCCTCCGGGTAATGACGTCACGTAGCAACGCCTGGCTTCCTCTCCCTAGCGACTAGCCTCCTTGGAGTTTCTTCAGCCCAGGAACACGACTTGCTTTATAGCCAGGTGGAAACACTTTACACTGTAACCAAATGTCTGTGAAGCGTTTTCCCTGCCTCATCTCATTTGATCCTCACAGAAGTCCTGGAGTAGGTAGATAGGAGAAGGAGACTCGGTGGAATCCTATTTTCTTTTCATTAGCTGGAAAACGGAGATTTAGAAAGCCTAGAAACTTGACCTGACTGAAAAGATGTAAGAAATGGTGGGCCTTGAACATGACTTTAGGTTTTCTCACTGCACAGAATATAGTCAGACACTGCTGCAGTTAAATATTTTACCCTTTGTTCTCTCTGCAGGATCTACAATAATAATCTGCTTAGTGTTGATATTTACTGCTGTGTTGCTGACAATTACCTGAAAGAGAAGTTGGGGTGTTTACTGGACTGGAAAAAGTTTAGCTAAATCAGAAAGCAGGTCTAACTAAGCAAGTTTATTCTATATCTATAAAAGGCTAAGTTGACTCGCACATGTATGATACATATAAAGCTCTCACTGGCATCAAACTCACACGTGTGTTTCCATCTGTCATTGTCGATCATGAATTTGGTTGACACGTCTATTATAGAGAAAGGGCAAATAGTGATATTAAAATATTTCTTCTAATTAATTTCCTTTCAATGTGCATGAATTCATGCAGTGGGCCACTAGTTATATATAATGTATATGGACATTGCATACATTCTATTATGTATGATGTCTATAAATATTGCATCTTATGTATGTATTATACATTATACATAATGTATATTATATGTGAACATTGTATATAATATATCATATATAAACATATAGAGAGTATATAAACATTGCATTATATATGATGTCTATAAATATCACATATAATGTATATGCTATAGATTATATATAATTTACATTAGATATAAACATTACATATAATATATAAACATGTATAATATATAGACATTACATATAGTATATATAAACATTGCATATATCCCATTACATATGATGTATAGAAACATTGTGTACATCCCTTTATATTGATCAAATCTTACATACAAATAAGTGAAAAGATGGCATGGACCCTTTCCACAGAGCTCTCTTAGAACATCAGACTCCACCCACGGTTCCAGCGTTAATCTGCTGGATTTAAAGACGCAAACCCACAATTCCTGTTGCACGGCAGCCTCGAGATGTTTCATTCGGAGAAGTAATCCGACAAGAAGACGTTAGCACTCGGGAGCTCAGCTTCTCAGGATGTTTTTAAAGTCTTAGCCTAATGATTTTTCTTCTGAATCAGACCATTCTGGCCTGTTTGAGCTGGGAGGAGCCTCAGGCCTGGACCAGTCTGGCGGTGTTTGGTGAGGGACGGGCCTGGCCAAGGACAGCATTAGGCGCATGAGGAGGGAAGACGGTCCCTTCTGGGCTCCACCCCTGCGTGACGCTCATCAGGACACCGCCCAGCGCACCTGGGCCACTGCTGTGACCGGCCACGGGCTCCTGGGCACAGGCAGGAGTGGCTGAGCCACCTGCGATTAACCTGATGTGACTGTAAAAAGTCAGGAGCTGCGGCCTGTGGTGACCGCGCACCTTAGAGCACACATGAGCAGGACCTCATGAAAGGAGGTGTATGCAGAGCCGGGAATCGCCCTTCCTACAGGAGCCAGGGCACTGGCCGGCTCCTCCTACCCTTTGCCGGGCAGGCTGGGTGCACTCATGTTAGCAGAGCGCCTTAGTGCGGGGGGTGGGGTGGGGGGGGGGGAAGATTGGCGGTGCCCGTGCTCCAGGGGGGATGCCAGGCTCAGAGCGGGTGAGTGCCTGCTCCCGGTCCCTGCCTGTCAGTGCAGGAGAGGACGTTCCCCCAGAGGGGAACTGAGAAACCGGAAGCGTTTAAAGTGAGCTGTGCGGGCTCACACCCTTCACTCCCCAGAAGCTGCAGCTCCCGAGGCTCAGCCAGGCCTGGCGGCACCGGGACAAGCGGAAGTTGAGGGTAACAGGGTGGTGTCCCCCAGCCGTCAGCTGGGGAGGCGGAGGGCTCCGGGGGCTCCGAGTGCTCGCTTCCCCCCCTGGCCGAGCTGGCTCTGTGCAGGGGCAGCCGTGCATGGGAAGGGGGAGGAGGAACAGGGGGAACCCATCTTCTTGGGGCTCCGTTTGCTTCCTGGCTGCCTTCTCTTTGCCGGAATCCCGTGTCCTTCCGCCCGCCCTCCGCACAGGGGCCTGTCCCAGGCGCAGAGCTGGGTGTCCCAGCACTGGTGCGTCAGGTGGGGTTTTGCTGATGCAAGGTGGGCACGGAGGCAGCCGTTGTCCCTGCCCGGGTGCTCACCTGGGCACGTGTGCTCACCTGGGCAGTGCAGCCCTGGGGCCGCAGCGCTGTGACCAGCTCTCATCTGTCTGCTGGGCACCTGATGCCCCCTGCAGGCCCTGGGCGAGAACCTGATGGGACAGAACTTTGCACAAGTGGGAGCTTCCTGAGACTGGGAAGCAACTGGCTGTGCGTGTGCCTGCGTGTGCCTGTATGTGCCTGCGTGTACCTGGCGGGGCTGCATGTACCGTGTTCAAGAAGTATTTAGCCCTGACTGGTTTGGCTCAGTGGATAGAGCGTCGGCCTGTGGACTGAAGGGTCCCAGGTTCGATTCCCAGTCAGGGCACTTGTCCTGGTTGTGGGCTTGATCCTCAGTAGGGGGCGTGCAGGAGGCAGCCGATCAATGGTTCTCTCTCATCATTGATGTTTCTCTTTCTCTCCTTCTCTGAAATCATTAATACATATAAAGAAGTATGTAGAAGTGGCAGCTGCAGTGGAGAATAAAAATGTCAGAACCATGGGGCCTTCGAGATTTTCTTGCCTGAGCCTCTGGCTTTCCCTGAGGGGACACTGAGTCCCCACAAGCAGAAATGACTGGCCTGGGTCTCTCGGGTGCCTCCCCTGGGATTTGAGCCATGTCTTCTGGCCCTGGGCCAGTACCTCTTCCTTCACGCACTTCCCCCCCCCCCCCCAGCCCAGCACTCACAGGAGAGCGCCACTGGGCTGTTCCTTGTTCCTGGCCCAGGCTCAGGCCACCCGGCCGCAACAGGGAGCGGATGGAGTCTGGAGGTGGGCCGCTGCTGCTGGTTAAACGCCAATGAAGCCAAGTCATTTTATGTGAGATCTGAAAGGGCCGAGCCCCTCCCGAGTGGCATTTGCCGAAATAATACAGCTGCTGACTCACTGGGGAGCCTCTTTCCTTGTTGTTTCAAAGAGCCTGGCCCTTCTGTGGCGATGGGAGGAGCCCGCCACGTCACAGCCGCCCCTGACCTTCACCTGGGCCGGCCCTTTAAAATGGGAGGGTTAGGGCTGAGGTGCCTGGAAGTCTGATGTTCTCTGGTCCCTGAACCACAGCCTGCAAATAGGTGCCCCGTGCCCGGCCCCCAGGAGGGGCCCGGCCATGTGAGCAGGTGACTCCCCGTCCGTCTGTCCCAGTGGCTCTGCCTGGCTCAGGGTTAAGGCCCAAGCCCCTGTCTGCATGATGGGCATTTCATGCTTTCTACCACCTGGGCTACCTCCCGGTGCCCATCCCCAGGCCCCGGACTCCTCCTGGTCTTTGCCACCTCCAGGCCTGTGCGCCAGCTCTTACCTCTGCCACGGCCCTCCCTGCTGCTCCCACCAACACTGGCTGCTCGACGCCTCCTCCGGGAAGCCCTCCTCCCTGCCCGGTAGGGTTGGTGCCAGGTGCTTTCCTGCACCCACTGCACTGGACACATGACACTGAATTTTCAGTTTCGGTCTGGTTCCCCAGGAGACCATGACCTTGAGGGCGGAGATACGGGATTATGCATCCTCACGCCCCAGCCAGCAAGCTGTGCTGTTATCATCATCGGTATTATTGTCTCATCGAAAGGCTGTACACTTCACAGGAGCGTGTTTCCAACGTTAGGGCTGCTGGTGCTCGGGCACCCCTGCAGGAAGCAGACAGCAGGTCCTACGGAGTCCAGGGCACAGAAGGGAGCGGTGGCTCAGAGCTGGGGACACCCGTCCCCTCCCTCTGCGGCTCAGACCACATCTCTGGGCCTCTCAGGGACTCATGTCTGGCGTTCGTTCTCTTTCCCGCGCACCCACTTGCTCTTCCCACTCTGACCTTCCTTCTCGCTCTCCCCTCTGCCTAAAGAGCGCTCCCCTCTCAGACCTCTCCACAGCTGCCCTTCTCTTCAGGAGGGCAGGGTTCTCTGTCCCCATAGCTAGCCTCGCATCGTCGCTACTCGCACATACTCAGAAGGAAAGAATGGATGCGGAAACAAATGAATGGATGCATGAATGGATGCGGTGGACCAGGTGCCGTCTGAGATTTTTTTAAAATATATTTTTATTGATTTCATTCATGAAGGGAGAGAGAGAGATAGAAACATCAGTGATAAGAGAACCACTGATTGGCTGCCTCCTGCACGCCCCACACTGGGGATCGAGCCTGCAACCCAGGCCTGTGCCCTGACCGGGAATCGAACCGTGACCTCCTGGTTCTTAGGTCGACACTCAACCCCTGAGCCATGCCGGCCGGGCTAAGATTTCTTGCCCAGTTTATCCTGACAGCTGGCATCTGTTTGGCATTGACCTGATGCAGGCATAGCTCAGTGCTCCCCGCGTTTTCTGTTTATGCTCCCAGCTCCTCCGGGAGGCCTGCCCGATGCCTCCAGGTGACAGAGCTTAAGTCACCTGCCATCAGGTGCTGCTCAGCGGAGCTGGGCACTGAACTCAGAGTCCCTGACCTAGAGTCCCTGCAGGTGACACCAACCCACAGGGCCTCGGCCTCGCTGGCAGGACGTGAGTCAGCCTAGAAACCCCGCCCCCTCGCCAGGCATCTTCACAACCCCCAGTGGCGCTCCCCAGAGGAAACCCTTCCTGTGTGGCCAGTGTCACATGGGCTCAGGAATGCCCGGTGTCAGAGCCGACCCACCCTGGAGCACCCCACCCGTCCCCGTCCCCACCCTTCTCGCACTGGGTCCCGGGGAACCCGCCCGGGGCTGGCTCACTGGCTGTGGGAACGTGGTGCCCACAGGCCGGCGGGTAGAGGACAGACGTGAGCCAGGGGGCTTGCCGGGTTAAATTCCTTTTCTCAGGACCAGGCGGCGAGGGGACCTGGCCTACTTCATTTGCTCATTTGTCTGTTTGCTGATTGCAAACTCAACTTTGCTCAGAAATAATTTTAGAACCGATTTTCAAACATTCCATCTCATGGTGTCTCTTGCCCTCACTTCCTTCTGGGTAAAACCACCCGCATTGGGGTGGGGGGGGGGGAGGGGGTGCCCCAGGCTCTGCCTGTGGCTGTGCTCCTGAGAGGAGGCGGCAGCCCCGTGGCTCCCATGTCCCCCCCGAGAGGCTGGGTTAGTCACCCAGCTCCTGGCCGCGGCCACTTGGGTTTGGGAGCCAGAGAGGCACATGTTTGCGGCCTGGACCTGGCCCTTCCGCCCAGAAGCTGCCAGCCTTGGGCAACCGCATTCCTTCACCACAGACAGGAAGGAAGGAGGATACCCAAGGCGCGTCCCTGCCCGGCCAGGGGGCTGAGGGGAGGTGTCAGGTGGGTGAGGTGGGTGCTTTCAACAGACTGACCCATCCTGGGGACGATGACTCGGCAATAGGGGAGCTGGTGGGGCTGGAGGGCCCAGGAAGGACCCTCTAGTTTTGCCAGGGGACAGTTTCTCTGGGCCTGAGGCCCCTTCTCTGTAAGGTGGGGGGACCCGTGCCACCAGCCTTACTCAGCGGTGAGAGCTGCCCCTGCACAGCCGCAGGAGCTCAGGGGCCGCTGGTGTTTCAGGGTAGTCACCCATCTTCCTGTGCAAAGGCCACTGAGACCGTCTAGTGCGGCTGAGCTCCTCTCTGCTCCCGGTGTGGGGCCGGCAGCCCCGATGGTGGGGTCACACGGGTGTGCTGGGACCCCAGTTCTGACACTGCTGAGCTACTATCTGGACAAGTCACATAACCCCCATGGGCCCGGCCACCTCCCCGGTTCAGCCAGGCCGTCACACCTCCCCCGCAGTCACTGTGAGGAGCAGATGTGATCACAGATGTGCAAGGAGTTCCCAGCTCCACGTGGGCGGTTGGCCCACAAGGCTGGCGCTCCACTCCCTGCGTTCCCGCGCCGCTCCCTGGCTGGGAGGGGACTGGTGACCATGAGGCACCTCCACCTGCCCCTGCCCCACCACCAGCAGCTGGACCCGGCACAGGGGTGGGTGGGTCAGCCTCGGCGCAGGTGTTCACGGTGGAGGCCTGTGCTCCTGCGGATCCCAGGGGTGAAGGCCAGGCCTGTCGCCTCCAGAGGACTCTTCTATTGGGGTGTACAGGGTGCAGCCCCCACACCGTGATCACGCTTGTCCCTCGCAGGCCCCAGCCGTGCCTGATGGCCAATGCGACTTTCTTCTTTTATAGGCGACTGTTGAAAGTCCGTGTCACCCACCAGGCCCTTGGTCCTGCTCCCAGCCCTGAGCCTCGGGGTCTCCTCCGTGCAGTGCGGGGCTTAAACTAGGCCACATCGCTGAGTGTGGCCGGGGCCACTAGCAATTGATGGACAAATGTGTGGCACAAGCTCAAGGTCTAGAGCAGTGGTTCTCAACCTGTGGGTTGCGACCCCTTTGGGGGTCGAACGACCCTTTCACAGGGGTCCCCTAAGACCATCGGAAAACACATATATAATTACATATTATTTTTGTGATTAATCACTATGTTTTAATTATGTTCAATTTGTAACAATGAAAATACATCCTGCATATCAGATATTTGCAATTCATAACAGTAGCAAAATTATAGTTATGAAGTAGCAATGAAAAAAATTTTATGGTTGGGGGTCACCACAACATGAGGAACTGTATTAAAGGGCCGCGGCATTAGGAAGGTTGAGAACCACTGGTCTAGAGGGACAGGAACTCCCTCTCTGTCTTCCTCTCCATCCTCCTTTTTCTTTTTCTTTTTAAAATTTTTTATTGATTTCAGAGAGAAAGGGAGAGGGAGACACAGAAACATCAATGATAAGAGAGACTCATTGATCAGCTGCCTTCTGCACACCCCACACTGGGGATTAAGCGGGCAACCCGGGCCTGTGTCCCGACCAGGAATTGAACTGTGACCTCCTGGTTCATAGGTCGACGCTCAACCACTGAGCCATTCTGGCTGGGTAGCCCCGATCTTAAACTCCCAGAAGGGAAACAGCTCCAGGGCACAGACCCTGCCGGGCCCCTGGCTTGTGCGGCCTGTGGCGGGCGGCCCGTTATCGCTGGAGAGCTGGCCGGGTGCCTGCTTCCTGAGTGCTCGTGGGAGGTCTGTCTCTTCACTCGGATTCACACCATGGCCCCTGGGGAACGTGGGACCCAATCCAGCGTCCAGATACCATCTCAGAGGCCGAGGGGAGGTGGCTCTGAAAGCCCTGCCAGTGCAGGGGAGACAGCTACTGGCAGACACCACCTGAATGCCTGTACATAAGGAAAGCTGCAGGCAAACCTGCTGAAGACACAGCGCCCGGCGTCTGGGAACCTGCCCGCTCAGCCGTCCTGGATACCAGGATTGTGACCTGTTTGCCGAAAGGGATAGCATGGAATCCTCTGGATTCCCAGGCCTGCAGGCAGGCTGTGCTGATAGACGGTTGGGGTGCGGTGTGTCCCTTTGGTCCCTGGAACTTCTAGCACAGAGGTTACTGTTACCGGGAAACCCCGGGTGGTCCGGCTGCCTGTCGCTGTGCCCAGTCACGAAGGCAGGGTTGTCATATGAGGCGTTTCCGGAGGCCAGCCCACCAAGAAGACAGGGCGCTCAAGCATCAAACCCCGCCTTCCAGCTGGTGCAGGGGAAGCCCTGTAAAGGGGAGGGGGCCAGGGTGAGGGGGGAACGGACGTCAGCTATTGTCCTTGTCATCAGGCGATGAGATGATGTGGACGAGATGGTGTTTTGACTCCAGGTGGGTCGGCCTGACCATACTTGATCGGTTCTATTTGCTGGATTCACAGCTGAGTCACCCCCTCAATCGCTTTGCACAGGCCTTGAAAATGAAACTAAGAAAAATTAGTTCTCTATTCACATAGAAGAAACTTAATCCCCTATTCACCTAAGTGTATGTGTTCTAAGATTTAAAATAATATGATTACTTTACAAGTGCTCTATCTATCAGGTTATAGGTCCCCCTGTCATCAGCACTTTTCTTCTGCAGAGGGACAGGCAGAGAGTATTTCTGGCTCGATGGGTGGTCCCGCCCGTGTGGCGGTAGCTCCAGTTCTTGTATCGTACCTAGCGAGCGGCCGGGTGTGGCTGCGTCCAGTGAGCCTTTCCTGTGGACCCTGGAGTTCGAACTTCAGGCCGTTTTCATCCCTGGCTGGGGCCCCTGTTCTGGAAGCCCCCTCTGTGGGGGAGGGCGGGCCTTGCAGATTTGAGCAAGTCACTGTTCTGATCATTTCGGTCCTTAAAAAATGTAGCTCTGCAACAGGTCTGGTCTGCCTGCTGGTTGCGTTCGAACCCAGTGTTCCTTCGTTCATTCATTCAGCAAGCGGTAACCGTCTGGGGACAGGGAGGGCGGAACCTGCAGGAAGGAAACGCGCCGTGTGCGGGCTGGGGGGAGCGTGGCAGGGGCGGAGCCTCTCTGAGCCTCAGTTCCTTCATCTGTAGAGGCAATGGGACTCTGGTTAGAAGCCCCGGGGAGGAGTTTTCCAGAGTCCCCTCGGGAGAGAACGCCTGAGGAGTCGGTCTCCGCAGAGCCACTGCGGAAGGCTCTAGAAGGTTCTAGAAAACAGGATTCAGGGCTGCTGCTTTTGAAAAAAATGGGATCATCAGGGTCTTGGGAAACAATTACCGGAGGTGAGTTCCTGACCAGTTTTATGCCTTGGTCTTCCCTTCTGTGAAATGGGCTGAAATGTCATAATTAGTTGCCTGTTGCTTGGGCTCAGCCCCTGTTGGTTTGGTGCCTGTGATGGGCCTCCCTCTGGATGCCCAGGGCAAGGCTGGGAGGAAGCCAGACCTTGGCCCGCGGGGGCCCGGGAGAGCCGCTCAGACGAGGGGTCAGGGCTGCAGCGGCTGCGATTGGGCGGCGACAGGGGAGGGGGCCAGCCAGTGCCCGCTGCACCCTCGCACTCCTGTGGACACTCAGCCAGCGCAGGGAACACACGCGGGCGTCGGACTCACCGGTCTGCCACCCCGCTGTCCCCTGGAGCGTCTCCCTCTTGGTCCCCTGAGGAAACGCTGGACAGCCAGCCCCCACCTGTGAGTGCGAGAGGGTGGCATTGGGGTTCGGAGTGTCAGGAGGTGGGGGGGACTGGGGAGAAGACGCGCAGGTGCAAGCGGGTGTGACTGACTGTCCCCCGTGGGCCCTAGACTGAGGGGTTCTTGAAGGAATGAATGACTGAGCACATACAGCGGCGGAGATTCACTCATTCATTCACTGACCAGCTCCTTGCCGAGGCCCTACTGTGCGCCAGGCCGTGGGATGGGAGCAGTGACCATGACTGGCGGCCACCCTGTGGGAGGGTGGTCAGCGGGGCGGGCCTTCGCCGTCCGTGCCCGGCATGTGAGCCCGCCGTCCCTCCAGGGAAACCCATCAAAGCCCGCATTGTGTGCGAGGAGGAGAAAACAGTTAGAAAGTCCAGTGTGTTCCGTGCCTGGCGTGGGAAGCCCCGTGTGTCTGCCGCCCACAGCCCGCTGGCTGGGGTACAAAGGACAGGCTCGCGTATGACCGCCCTTCCCCCACAGGGTGGGTGACCTCGGGGCGGGCTCTCCTGGGGACTGCTGGGGAGGCCCAGGAACCTCAGGGGAAAGGGATTAGCTCCCTGATGGCCCAGCAAGGGGGGCTGTCAGAGAGAGGGTCCGGGGAGTTAATGGGGTGACAAGGCTTGGTCAGCTTCCAAGCGCCGCACACAGTGGAGTACTGTCCACGGGACTGACGGGAGCTCAGCCCAGCACAGGCCCCCGCAGGAGGGGTTGGGAAACACCGCCCTCCCAGAGCCCCAGGGACGCTCCTCCCCGCTGCCCGGTGCCCACTGCGCTGGTGCTGAGGCTGGGAGTGAGGGCGGCACCCCTGAGTCCACAGAGCCATCCCTCACCTGTGCTGGCAACACCTTCGTGGTCCCACCCCAGAGGCCAGAGAACAAAAGTCAGGCCAGGCCGGGTGCCCTCGTGCTTACAGTCACCTCGTAAAGGTGGCGTCTCCAAGCCCAGGCAGGACCGGGCATGTGCCGACTGCAGTCTGCACAGCCTGTGAGCCAGCGACCTTGGACTCCAGGGAGGGCCGGTTCCTGGAGGCAAGGTCCCGGGCTGCTGCAAGGCTTCCGGATACGTGATGGCAAGCAGGGGTTGGTGATACAGGGACAGACTTTCCAGGCAGCTCAGGGACAGCACCTTGCCCTCCAGCAAATGGGGATGATTTTAACCCTCTGGGCTCCACTGAGGGGCTGTTGGGGAGAATGAGTAGGATCACTCGCAGTGTGACCTTGGGCAGTTTACTTAACCAGCTCTGAACCTGGATTCCTTTATCTATAAAAAGAAGACAAACATTCCTACTGAACAGTGGCTGTAGGCCTCCATTAGCTGGTGTGTGTAAACACCTAACACAACGGCCTGACACCCGTGCGCACACTTAGCAGGTAGCACTTAGCAATGTTAGTTCCCAGGGGCTGGCTATCCCCTGAAAAACCCTGAAGGGCTTCCTGGAGGTGGTGATGCCAGAGCTGATGGTGAATGTAGCCAGGCAAAGAGGAGCATCGAGGGGGAGCTCCTGCTGCAGGCGAGGCGGTGGGAATGGTGGGAGGTGGAGCTGAGAGATGGATGAGGAAGGACTTCAGTGGTCCCACTAAGCACTGTGGGCTTTCTTGGGTGGGGGCTGGGGAACACTGGAGGGTTTAAGTCAGAAAGGCCTTTGACCCTGACCCCTTAAATACCCCTTTCTGCCAAAAAAGAGGATTCGGGTCGCTCTGCCTCCTGCAAGACTGGCCGATGTCCTGGGGGAGGAGTCCACGAACCCTGGTGCCTGTGCCTCTGGGGCCGGGCGTGGATTGGCCCTGCTGGGCTGGGGGGTCTGTCTCACCAGTGAGTCCAGCCACAGGCACCCCTCCCTCCGAGAACTCCCGTGTGGAATGAACCCGGTCTTCCTTGGCTGGGGTGCCTTTTACTAACTGAAAAGTGAGGCTCAAATTGTTCTGTCATTTTATAAACCAAACTGAGAACCATGTGCACGGGGCAGAGGGCCGGCACTTTTGGTGATGACATTTGGTGATGACGCCTGAGGAGGAGGTGGCCAGGCGTCAGCAGGATCTGGCCCGGTGGGTCCCTGTGGGTCTTTGCATTCAGGGCCCACTGTGCCCCGGGCTCAGTGCCAGGACTGTGCCTGCTTGTTGGTGCCATTGCTAGCCTCACTTTGCAAACAAGGAACAGAGAGGGTAATGAACTCTCGCAAGGCTGCACAGCCAGTAGACGGAGAAGCCAGGTTCTTTCCCGACTGGCCATACTTCAAAGTCTCTACTTTTTCTGTACAAAGTGAACACCAGGGTTTATTAATACCAATTATACTCATTTTAACTTAGTTTGAAAGTCTAATAGGACTGTGAAATCTCTTAATTTATTAGAATGTACATAATGTTAAAGTCCTTTAATTTAAAAAAAAACAACACCCTGCACCTTAAGGAAATTGAAATGTTAAAAACATACCCATGATTCCACTGTTGGAGGAGAACTCTTCCAGATTCTTCGATCTCCATCTTTTTGACAGTTTCTGTATAATTTGCACAGCAGGGACTGGCAAGCTAGAGCCCCCTGGCCACACGCTGCATGTTTTGGTAAATGGAATGTTTGGCGCACAGCCATGCTGGTCCTGTCCATGTGGTCCCTGCTCTCCCACCACAACTGCAGATGGGAGTGGTGGTGACGAGCCTATGCAGCTTCTCAACCTAAAATCCTCAGCCTCACATCCTTCCCGGGAAAGGTGCCGGCCCCGGCCCCAGCCCCGGCCCCGTGTGCACGGACTTTTGCCACACACCGTAAAAACATGTTTTTGTCAGCCACAGCATTAGTCCACGGTGTGAATACCACACTTCTCATTGTCAACGGCCCAGAATGTTCCACGGAATGGATATCGCCAGCTCTTCCTCACCATTTCCTTTTCCCTGGCTGTCCCATCACATCCTTGTTTTCCTCTCAGAAGGGCCACGTTTGCAGTTTGTTATTTAATTAAAGCACTTCAATGACGCCTACGTTACTAAGTGATTTACCGACAGCACTCGCTGAGTGCTCAGACCCAGGGTAAGAAGGTCATGTTATGTGGCCCCATTTTGCAGATGGGAAAGTGAAGTCCGGGAAGCCATATCTGCTTGGCTACAGCCGCCTAGATGTTCAGCAGCTGACTGAACTCTGAACCTGCTCAGTGGGCTGCTCCAGAGCCCCAGCAGCTCTTAGGAAGGGTCCCCGAAAAGGCCGGCCTCTGCGACTGTGGGTGAGGGTGGGGGTCCAGGCAGTGACTCCCCAGGAGTATTCTGGGTCATTCACCAGGAGAAATAAATGTTAGTGACACACCACAGGTCTCCCGTGGTCTTCCTCGGTACAGCAGGCAGCTGGGGCTTTGTGGAGAAGGACCCAGGAAGCAGGCTGCTGCGGATGTGGAAGGAACATGCAGGGCCGAGGAAAATGGCATCTCAGGGTCAGAAATACCGTTGGGCGTCATAACAAGAGCGGGTCAGGCCGGAGGGGCCCAGGGCTTGCTCGCTGTTGTAAAGAAGTGACCTATTTGCCCATGTCCTAGGACTGAGAGAGCAGCAGCAGCAGCAGCAGGACAAATGCCACATAACTGTCTGGCCAATGGGAACGGCTGAGGACAGCTGGTGACATCCTCCCCGTTGGGTATTCTGGGTCATTCACCAGGAGAAATAAATGTTAGTGACACACCACAGGTCGCCCGTGGGAAGCTGAGGAGACCCGCAGGCCTGCCCAGGAGCGGGGCCCACACGTGGTTTCCGGGGCTCGTGGGGCCCTCGTGTCGGTCTGGCCATGCACACACGTGGTCAGAGGGGCACTGAAAGCCCTGGGCCCCAGAGACGGTTCAAAGGTGCATTTCAGGGGTGCTGCCCGTGGGACACTGTGGGCATGTGGGTTCCGGGCAGTGGCAGGGTGAGCAGTGCCATGTTGTGGAGCCCGGGCTGGCGGGGAGACCAGCTTGCTGAGCGGGCCCCTTGCGCTGGGCCCACCCCCTGAAGGGGATGGGAGACGGAGGCACCGAGTCCCCCGGGAGCACGGGACCTGGTCGTGTCATTCATCACCCTGCTCTCCAGCTCCGGCCGAGCGCCTGGTGCAGAGAAGGTGCTGGAACAGGATCTGTCATAAAGGACGCAAGCGTCTCCCAGGCTCCGGAAGGGCAGGGATCGGCCTGGTGTGGTTCACGGGGGGGGGGGGGGGGGGGGGG